>QJNX01000149.1:2573-138037 GCA_004155925.1 Monosporascus sp. MG133 | reverse complement strand
CCCCAAATCTTCGGACCGTTGAGGAATTATTAAAAATCTGTCGCCAGCCGAGACGCTTCTATCAGCCCCACGGCAGCATTCTGGAGGTTTAAAAAGGGTAGGACATCCTTGGCATCCGTTCCCCGAAGTCCAAGCCCCAAGCCTTTCCCATAGCTTACATCTCCCCCAGACACTCTTGTTCCCGAGTACCAAGACCCCTTCACATCTTGGCACATGCAACTCTTGGCCAAGCATTTGATGATCCCAAGCAATTGTAACGAACAATCCCTAAACCTTCTCGCTCCCCATACCACGACGGCGCCCGATAGCCAAGGGGTCTTCGAGCCGCCTATTGCAACTCCCGCCGCCGTCGCCGCCACCGTCATCGTTCCCGTCTCCGTCCCCTCTCGACATTCCGAACTAGCTGTCAAGTCCCCGAAGCTCCTGTAGGCCGGCAGCGCGTACATTCCACATCTTTTTCCTCCCCCTCCGATCGTGTGACCCTGCCAAAGGTGGAACGCCTAGTAGCCAATCTACAACCGAATTATAAAGCTGCGATTAGAAAGCAGCACCAGCCGACGACGTCGACGACGAGTATTGCGCCGTGTCATGTAAGACACGCACGTCGTTGTCGAATTGGAGATTATTGAATAGATGGGTTCCGATCTTGACAAGATTGCTAGCTTGTCGCTTGCCGGCCCGCCGCCCAAGCCTTCGTTCTTCTCGCGCCTCGCATCCCCCCTTCGTTCCAAGACGCGTAACCTAGCCGATTTCCACATCCGTCTCAAAGAACCTCATCGCCAATACTCAGCTGGCGACCATGTGAAGGGCTATGTTGTGTTGTCTGTCATAAAACCAATTCGCATAACGCATTTGACCGTCGCGCTACACGGTTATGTGCGCGCGTTTAAAAATGCCGGCGCTGCAGCCCAGCTCGGCCCTGTAAATCCTGCCATCGCGTCTAGCGACGGAGGCCGCAGTTTTCGATATCATGGCAACGGACATGCTTCCCTATTTCAGGACGAACAAGTTTTGTGTGGGGATGGTAGACTAAAGCCTATGAGATATGAGTTCGAATTCGACCTTTTGTTTCCCTCAAAGGGACTCCCTAGTAGCATTGAGGTACGGCCATTATACTCCCAAGATGCTTCATGCAGACGGGGGCTTTACTAATGTCGCGGTCTAGTTCGAGCGAGGTACCATATCCTATATGGTCACTGCCACCCTCACACGTCCTACCTCGATGACCCCGACCGTTAGTTGCGAGACCAAGGTGTCGCTAGTCGAGAAGCTGGACATTGGACTACTTGCACCCCCACGAGAACAGAAAGTCACGATGCAGACGATGCGAAGACGGCCGAAAAGGAAGAAAACAGCAACATCAACGAAATCGGCTCCGGTTGCCAGGGCCCGTTCAGTGTCAACGGAGTCTCCAGAGCCTATGTCAGATAGGGACCACATAAGGATAAGGGCGAACGAGAGTCCGAATTGGGGTCACGCCGGTCCAGACGAAGCGACGACACCTGAACCCGGCGCGGCGCCCACATCTCGCAGTCCGATAATAAGTGATATACAAAGCGAATTTAGTGGCGAAAGCGCCATCAGTAACAACAGCGGGTCGAATAGCGGGAGAGGTGCAGAGGGGAGTGGCGAATCCGTTGCCGGAAGCAGAAAATCTGGGACAGACGGCCGCGAGATTACCGCTACAGTTGAGTTGGTGAAGGGAGGTTGTCTACCAGGAGATACGATACCCGTGAGGATTAGAGTCGAGCACAACCGACGGATGAAGAGCATGCACGGGATTATAGTCACCTTTTATCGGCAAGGCCGGGTCGACTATGCACCGCCGGCGCACCTCTTCTCAAACTTATCCAGAGAGGATGCCGCAAGGCTAGAGCGGGAAGAGTACTATCCTAGGTCAAGGACGGGCCTGGGAGGATTATCTCTGTCGTCCGCCGGTTCTTGTAGCGTCTTCCGAAAGGACCTTTCTCAGACCGTTGCTCCTCTCATTATCGATCCGGCAACGTTAACAGCTAACATCACCACATCAGTCAGAGTGCCGGAAGATGTATTTCCGAGTATCAAAGGCGTACCTGGCGGGATGATCACATTCAAGTATCATGTGGAGGTTGTCGTTGACTTAGGCGGGAAGCTCGCCGGCCAATCTTCCGGGACATCGCCACACCCAACGCGCATGGCTTCAATGACTCTACACGGAGTCAATAGCACTTCACCCGTCAGCCCTTACGAAGGGAAAAATGTTGGAAATTGGAATCCGACCATAGTAGATACGGATCACCTGCGGCGAGAGAAGGGCGTTATATCTGTGACGTTTGAAGCCATCGTAGGGACTACTGACAGTAGTCGGTCACGGGGGAAGCAAGTGGCGAGGCCAGTTCTCATGTTGCAGCCTATGTCGCCACAAAATACGCCCGGTGAGCGAGATGAGTTGGGCTATACTTGGCAGGATGAATACAACGACGAAAGCGGGCGGAGCGGACACCCCGGAGCAGCACGATACCATGAGTCTCCACAGTCTTATTACCCTCCGGTCCTGTCTCCTCAGACATCGTACTACGATTTCCAGGGGCACGAACCCAGCGCTCCAATCTACATTCCACCGCCCAAAATCTCTGACCAGACGGGGCTGTCGGAAAAGGAGCGCGTGCGCCAAGCAGAACAGCGGCTGCTGCCAAGCCAGCCAATGCAGCAGCCTCCCGAACCCGAGGCCGGCCCCTCGCAGCCCTCTGCGCCAAGCCAGGAGTTCCATGCGCCACGGCTCGAGGCGCTGCACGGCAGCGTCCCGGCGGCCGCCCTTGCAGGACAATCGCCCGATGACGTCGGCGAGGGCCCCTCTGCACCGACGCTTGCGGACTTGTCGCCGCGGGTCGACTCCTCGAGCATTACGGATGACAAGCAGGAGCTGGAACGGCGCCGGCTTATGGAGGAGGCCAGCGCACCGCCCGAAGTCCCCGAGGACTACGACGACGACAACGCCGCGGCTGGTCCCTCGGCGCCACCGCCGCCCCTCAGTGTCGCGGGGCCCTCTGCGCCGCCTGCCGTGGACGACGTCCATGAACCCTCGGCCCCCCTGCTCGCTGAGCACGACTACGACGGGGCCTACGGGCCGCGGGATCCGCTGCACTCCATCGGCGGACCCTCGTCGCCCCCGGCGCCCTCCGCGGGCCATGCCCACGAACCGCTGCCGAGATATGAGCGATGACGTTATACGTTTTTCTTTGTTTGCATGATAATGTGGCGCGGAGCAGAGAGAGTCCTCCCGCTGTAATTGTGTATGTGTATATATAGTTTTTTATAGCTATTTCGGATAGGAAGCGCTACGCATTGGGACTGGAGTACGGTAGGGGAGGGCGGGTTGCCGGAGGGCGGCCTCGCTAATCGCCCTTTTGAATTGAGAAGATATTTACGACCACTATGCTTTATAAAGTATACCGGTGCTATTGCTGTCGCCTAGGCAGATCGACTGTGTTCTTGGTTATCATACCAAACTTCCGCCGGGAGTTCGTAGATGCGGATTCTAAGGTGAGATAGCATGTATGCCCCCCCCCGGGACCCCCGGGGAGTACTCAACTATGGAGTACTAATTCAGCATCGATGGTCTATTTAACGGACATCTGGCTACATATTTTCCTTCGGCCAATATTGCTCGGGACAGCAGCATAGAGAAAATCAAAACTGCGGTTACCTTTACCTACGTGGATAACCTTGGCCGCAGCAGCATTACCTATCTGCCTACCTACCTGCTATTAACCTACTATCATTTACTATCCTTGCACGAGGAGGCGGGGGATGCACCGTGCAGCGCCGTGCCGTCTGATGACGGTAGGTAGGTAAGGTAGGTAGGTCAAGAGGATCTCGGCCGTGTACGCTGCTGCAGTGCACGACACACGACACACGGGGGGGTGCTTTTCACCCCGGTTCCCTCGAGGACTGCGCTTGAATTTTTCCTTGATGAGGATCGGGGTCTATGCAGATCGGAATCGGGATCGGAAAATCGGAGTCCGAGGCACAGGCATGTATGTTTGTTACGTACGTACGTACATGCCCGACCCCGACCTAGGCAATCCCGGCCGGTTGTCTGTCTGGAATCGGAACCGAAGAAGCCCGAAAAAAAAAATTAAAGGGAAAGAAAAAAAAAGAGAACCTATCATTAGCCGAAGGCAGCACAGAGATAGATCATCTGTACGGGTTGGACATAGAGCAGAGCCGATACCGTGGGTACGCGGTCGTACCCGTCTGCCAATTCCCGTCGGCTGGGCTCGTCCACGTCCCCCTCCCCCGGGGCCTTGTGGCCCCTGGCCGGTCGGTCTGTGGGAGCCACACAGGAAAATAAGAACAGCTGCGGTTAGGTAAGTAGCAGTCTGCATCCTGGGAGACGGACATAGCTACCTACGTTGGTAGTAGCCGACGAGAAGATACCACGAGCCAGGAGACGAGGTGCGGCGAACCTGTGCATCGCTCACCAGTGAATGAAGGACAAAGCGTCACGTATCTTATGTCTATCATTGTCCCAGAAGCATTCTGGAGATTGATGCACATTTGCACACGGGACTTGGCAGGACGTATAGAGGGTTACAAAGCGCTATCAGGTTTCTTGATGAGGTCTCTGATAGGATTCATCTATCGAATCCGTAACAAGCAAACAACACAGCTTGATGTGGCCACGGCCGTATCGATTTATGTACACCTAAAACGTAAAGGAGCGCTCAATAAGATATCCAGAAGTGTTCTGTAACCCCATAATCTTCGCCCTCCCCGTTCATGACCAACCAACGCTTTCCTCTCGGTTGTCGCCCGTGATCACCCTTGAAGAAAGATGGGGGGCCACGGTCCGCTTTATTAAACACACGCCGGAATCTGCTTCCCCTATCTAATCCGCCTAGGGCACCCTATTATCTAGAAGTCGATGTCGCCCCTGAAGATCTCGGGGTCCACGCCGGCAACGACCTTGTCGGCGAGGTCGCGGCGGCCCATCTGCGTGAAGACGCGGCGCAGGGTGTCGTAGAGGTTCGTGCTCTGGTTCTGGGTGGTCATGGCGTCGAGCTGGGCGTCGGTGACGTGGCGGCCGGCGCCGCCGAGGAGCTCGCGGGCGCGCTCGCGGCCCTCGCGTTCGACCGCCTTGTGCATGCCGAGGGCCGCCAGCAGGTGGCCGGCGGCCTCCTCATGGCAGCCCATGTTAATGCACGAGACGCCGAGGTTGTAGCGCGCGCGCACGAAGTTGGGCCGCAGCGTCAGCGCCTTCTCGTACGCCGCGATGGCGTCCTCGCTCTTGCCGCTGTTGGCCAGCGTCGCGCCCAGCCGGTTCCACAGGAGGTGCACCTGCGAGCGCCGGTTGGACGCGCCCAGCTCCGACGACGCCAGCGCTGCAGAGAAGCAGTCGACGGCCTTCTCGTACTCCTCGGCCCCGTAGAACAGCACGCCTAGCCCCACCTGCACGTCTGGGTCCATGTGCTCGCCGTCGGGGCTCAGCCGCGCCGCGTTGATGAAATGCTGCGTCACCTTGTCGTGAAGCTCATGCCGCTCGGTGAAGCCCAGCTCGGTCGGAGGAGAGACGTCAGCAGGGTTGATGATAGACGGGTATCTGATCGATAACCAGCGCTCGAGAGTCCGGTACGCCGTGCTATCGTACCCTTCGTTCGTGTACGACACCGCCAGCGTCATCAGCGCATCAGCGTTGTTGGGGTCCAACTTCCTAGCCTGTTCAAGGGCCCGAATAGCTGCTGTCTCTTTCTCGTTCTGTGCCTGTGCCGTTCCGAGTTGCACCCAGGCTTCGACGTGCGAAGGGTCCTTTTGCACCGCCGCCTCGAACGCCAGAGCAGCCAAAGAGAGGTTACCACCTTCCTCTACAATGCGCATACCCTCGTCAAACGGGTTCGGCGTGTCCTTGAACAGGTTGTCTTCCTCGAAAAGATAGTCGTCGATCTGGGGGTCCCCCAGGAGTCTGCTGTTGGAGCCAAGGCCGTCCCAATTCAGGCCATTCGGCCAATCTTGATTATCGAGCTGTTCCATCCACTCCTCCTCATCCAGAGCCTCCTTGGCAGCAGCCTTTTCGGCTTGAATACCCCTCCATATAGACTCAAAATCTCCGAACTCGTTCGTCTCCGACTCCAAGATCTTCTTGTCCAACTCGTTAAGTTCCGGCTCCAGTGCCTGGGCCTCGTCCTGCTCACTCGCTTGCTTGTCTTGTAATTCCAGCTGCTTGAACTGCTCTTCCCACTGTTGGTCATCAAGCTCCACTAGCTTCCCTTTTCCCTTTCCTTGGTCCATTGTTCCTAACGGCTGTTGGTGTGTTTGTTGCTGCGCTGGGTGGTACATGGGGCTATTGTACATGCCGCCCATTCCATAGCCCATGCCCATATTGCCCATGCGACTCATCCCCATCATGGGGTGCTGGTACGCCATGGCTGACGGCATAGGACTTGACCGCGACGAGTTCGCTCGGCTGTTCATTTGTTGGAACTTGGCGTAGTCGTCCGGGCTGAACTGCGTACCCGGGGGCACCTTGAACGCCGCCTCCATAGCGGCCTGCGGTGGAGGTTGGAATTCGCTCGCCCAAGAAGGGGATGTCGTGTTGGATCGTAGGTGAACGCCTTGAGAAGGAGGGTCTAGTCGGATCTGGTTTACGTTCTCGAGGGGCATATTCGGTAACTGGCCATTCTGTTGCATGAACCCGTTCATCATCTACTCAGCTCAGTTAGTAAAGCTAGGGGGAAGAATGGCAGTGAATAGTGCGTACCTCATCTTGCGGGCCATGCTGTGCGGCACTTCGGAAGCCGCCCATAGCACCATGGGGACCGCCATTCACCATCCGGTCTCGTTGTAGACTACGGTCATCTTGGGTATGTTTCGCAAACTGGCTAAGCGGATTACCCGCCGTCGAACACTCTGGGCCACCCATGAAAGACATGACGGCGGTGTCAAATGCGTCTATCTGTGAAGGTAGAGAGGGTTGTTGATCGGGCGGCGTCAGGAACTGGTGGCAACGGCTCCGATTGCGAAGCGTCCCAGCAGGTACGAGGTTGCGGCTCAATTATAAAGGTAAATGATGGACAGAGAAGCAATCTAACTCAAAGGGAGTCCCAACTGCTACGTTGATGGTTGTACGTTGAGCATAAACAACTTCACTGCATATGATGTGATGTAGTGTTATGTTTATGTTGTGTTATGTTTGGGCAAAAAGCTAGCCGATCATATGTGAACCAGGAAGTTGCACCTTACAAAGCCGATAAGTATGGGTTCGGGGTCACCGGTAACTTACCCACCCGGCGCCCCACCAATACAAGACGTACCGAGGGACGGAGGTGATGGGAAGCAGACACCGGCCCTCCCCAGTGTTGGCATTCGGGTTAACCAGTCGAGTTCACATACTATCAACCAAGGTACTCAGTCACCTGCCACGTAGATACGCACGTAACATAAGCTACTACCACCCCCGTGTTCTTGTACTAGGTACGTCAATGGTTCTGCTATTGTGGAATGGAGAGGGCCCACTGAATCATCCCATGGCACATGCAAGCGCTGGGCCTGATTCCATGGCTGCTGGCTGTTCTTACACTTGCATCTACGTTGCTATATGTACATGTACACTTCGCTTGCATTCCTCTTCTTGTAAGGCCTGACCCTAGGTATACAACTCCCATGATTTGACTGGCCTAGGCGAGTACCGCCGGGTCGCCTTAAGCCTCGCGATAGAAATACATGTCCCAGGCCCGGAGAGGACAGAGTCCGCTCCCGATGCTTGGGGCTAAGGAACCACCTTATGCCCTATTACGTTCGGTAGTCTGGTCTTGCCGCTGCTGCTAGTCCTGCCGTCTGCCTTGGTTGGACCCCCGTGGCTTCGAATAGTCGCAACGTAGCGTACGGTTTCCTATCTCAGTCTGCGAGAGCTTCTCGTGTGCCTTCACCGCGCTTTCGACATCCTTGAAATCAGCGTGCGCAAAGCCACGCGGCCAGCCCGTGTTGCGGTCAATCGCAACTCGAACATCAACAACGTTCTCCAGTCCCTTGAAAATGGCGTTGAGTTCCGCATCCGACGTCTCGTACGGGATGTTACCGATGAACAGCGATGACGTGGGCTCCTTGGGTTCATCCTCACGTGCGGGTCTCGATGAGCGGCCCGCAGATTTGGCGACGGCCACATTGATGCGGCGGCCGTGCCAGAACGACTTGTCGGCACCAGCGACGGCCTTATTGACGGATTGCTCGTCCTTGAAATGGATGAAACCGAATCTTTGCACTATTGTTAGCAGCGCGAACAGATAGAAAGAAGGATTCGAGATATTCAAGCAGCAGAGACCTGAACGTCAAGATGTTTTACATACCCTCTGCTCAGGCCACGACCATCCCGCCCAATGTTGATAGACACGATCTCTCCGTACTGGCTAAAGGCCTCGCGCAAGTGCACGTCGGTAGCGTCGAAAGTCATGTTGCTGACGAAGATAGCGTGCCTCGGCTGCTCCGCATCGCGCGAGGTCGAAGTCGAAGACTGCTCGGACTCGGCAGCGGACCCCATAGCACCCTCCATCATAGTGTTCTCCTGTTCTTCTTGAGCGGCTCGTGCGGTTTGGGAGAAATACCGAGGCAGAGGCAGAGCCGCAGCGGATCGCACGTTGGCCTTGCTAACTTGCATAGCAAGGGAGGCAACCTTCTGCCGGGGCATAGCCACAGCCTTGGAGGAGCAGCATGCTGCTCTGAGAGCCGCACGACGAACGGAATGCCTACAAATGTCAACTGATTGTGACCTAGAAAACAAAGCAGAATTGCAGCCACGGAAACTTACATTCTGATACGAGGAATTAAACGAGGTACAGAAGGAATGTATGCGACACGGATTGAAGACGACGGCAACAGAATCCCTATTGCTTTGGTAGGCTATTAAGGCAATGGTTGCAGGTGCGAATGAATGCCTCTGAGAAAATGGTTGAGAATTTTTTGGCCGATAGTTGCGCACATGATAAGGTCCCGCTCGGTTGCGCTAGTCCGGAAGAGTGAATCTTTACTAAGCAGCTTTATGCGGCGTACGGTACCTCCAATAAATCTGCTTGGATATGGCGAGCGGCTTGGGACAAAATATATTAAGTCAGATAGATCCGTTAACATTCACAATTCCATAGACTGATTGTCCGCATCGAACGTCCCTCACCGCTCTCAAGTATATATATATGCAAGGTAAAGTGTTATTGATAAGGTATCGCGCTATATACATGCTGACATATATATATATATATATACATATTCTTTATCACTCTTCTGGACATCGTGACTAACTAACTATACTACCATGTAGTAAGGGAGTAAAGGGTCGGAAATGGTATTCTAGGTGTCTGTATGAACCATAATTTTCCTATTGATTTATTTGTCAGAGGCTGCAGGGTACCTGATACCCAAAGAGATTCTACACACTATTTTTACGGCCCACCCTCCTGTCATCCCTTCCTTATATCTCATGCCCACGATCCCTACACAATGATACTTTTATCGATGACGGTGAGCCACCTTGCCGGTCCCGAAGAGTCGACGTCCGCCAAATAAAAATATAAGCCGGGTATATGGAGACGCCTCAGAAACCACCAACCATGCCAACAAGAAAGAAGAAGAAAACCAAAATCGTAGAACGTTTCGAAGGGCCCGAATTGTCAACTGTCATCCACCTGACTCCACCTCATGTAGATATCTCCTTCGTGAATGCAGTCATCTAAGCCCCTCCCCGCCCCTGTAGATTCTCATTCCTCATTCTTGATTTCGTTTATATCAGACATAAGAAGCAACCATGCTCTGCTCTAAACAGCCGCATTATATGTCGAGTTAACCGGCTGGACCAGTACCGTTGGCTCCAGAAATTCCCTGCCTGCCATGAAAAACTTCCAATATTTTCGCAGAACGCCGGTAAAGTATATGGCAATCTTGATCCGAAAGACATCCGCTCAGCCAGGTCCTGCTTTGGGATTGAACAACTGCTGTGCAGCTGAAAGGATCAATGACTCCACAGAACCATTATCGCTTTCTTGAACAGCCATGTCCACTAGGATAGATGCGGTGCCTGAAGCGTCCATCCGCTCGCCCATTAGGTCGAGGCCGGCATCGTCAATCCGGATTGCAAGGTCATATTAAGCGAAAGGGGTATCAGGTATGCTTTGAAGGGACGGCTGTGCAGCAGCTTCCGCACTAATGCAACAACAGTAAGTACAAATGAAATAACTCAAGGTTTCGTTCGGACCTTTAGGGGGCTTGTGTGTCCGATAAGTCGTCGCTCACGTATGGTTGGCTTCCAAGACGATGACTCCGGACTGTAATGACAATACATGTTTTGTCGGAAAGTTGAAAGTGTTTTTGATCAATCTTTCGAAAATTGGCCAGCTGCGTTCAACCCTTGGGAATATCGATGTCGCGGAGGAAGAGACGGGATACTTGAGCGGCCGTCTGCCAGAAACAGTACGTCTTGCTAAGGGTGTATCCTTAGAATCGGTCTTGGCGGAATCCGTTTGCTCGCTCTTCGTACTGTACCCCTGTCATCGAATCGGACGCATTTGGCAGGTTTCCACTCAAAGAACGTAGAGGTGGCAGCTCCGGCCGCTGAGGTTGCGGTCTGCCATATGCATCTTGCGCATACCTGTCTGCCCCGACCTGAGACGGTACTGCATGGTTTGCCGAGCTTTGTGCCGGCGGCATTGCCATGTTATTGCGCAACTGCTCGTTTTCCGCGCGCGCCCTCTCCAATTCGCGTCGCAGGATATGAGCCTCTTGTTGAGAATTCTGGCAGGCACTCGAAAGCTGCTTAATAGCATCTTGCTGTCGTTGATGTTCCGCGATGGCTAGATATCGGGATTAGTACATATACCGCCAACGCAAATCAAAGTCCGGGATTACCTTTCGTTAAGATCTCCCATTTGGAAGCCTTAGACCCGCGCTCCTGGGGCATGAGGTCACGAAGCTGTTCGAACAATTCTTTCATCTCAGTCCTCCTCCTTCGCTCTGCCAATTTGTGGCTTACGCGAAGCTCGGGCGTTCTGCTATACGGTTGGGCGCCACCTGGTGGGCTAGACTCCTCGCTATGAAGATCCTGTTTATGCTGGAGGGTATGATGATGAACATGAGATGGATATTCGCCCGAGACGTTCGACAGACGCTGATAGTCCGTCCCGAGACTCTCGTCGAGGCGGCGCTGTCCAGGGGGCAACCGCGACTCCGTAGTAAATTGGCTACTAGCGATCGATTCTGTTATGCTACTCCGCCTTGAATCGTAAAAGCTATGATTGGCCGTCGCCGATGGTACCCTCTGTATTTCTTCTTCGGGGAAAGCCCACGCCTGACCTTTAGTAGGCTCTGCGGCCCTAGCGATATTGCTCGTAGCGGGTCCAGTGATGGCAGGTGCCGTCCTAACCACCTTGCCGTGCGTTTCTGGAGTTCGTTCTACGTTTGGCTGGTAACCGTTGGATATCCTATGCGCTGCGAGTTGCTCAATCCCCGCGCGTGGATTCCGTTGTTGGGCTAAACTACCCTGGATCGATGTCGTCGACTGATTCTGACTGGCATACGGCGAGCTCGTAAGCCTCAGCTCGCCAAAATTCTGGTTCATCCTACTATCAACGCTTTCCCGGCGTGATTCCCTTCCAATGCTGGCCGCACCCGATATAGAATCTAATGAGAGAGGACGATCGAAGCGGCCGCCTCCAGGCGATGCCGGCGAGACCATGGACGCGACGCTCATGTTGCTGACAGGAGATACCATGGGCTGAGGGACAAGGTTCGTCGTCGTCGTCGGGGAAGGCGTCTTCTCATGCGCTGATGGATAGACATTGATCCCTATACCGGACGCGGCCGAAGTGTCTAGAGCGCGAAATCAGTAAGGACAAGGCAATAGTCCGTATAAGTAGCTATACAGCCTAATGGGACCTACGTTTGCTTGACGCATCGGTGCTCGAATAGTAGGCCGAGTCCCGACGGTCTTCCGGCGCATTTAGTACTGTAGCCAACCCCGCGGGGAGCTTCTGGGAGATAGGGGTTTGATTCTCAGTGGCCATCTCGAATAGATAGGCGTCCCGGCACACTATCTCGACCAAGCAGGTAACCGTTCGACGGGGCTGGCGACGTGCAATATCCAAAAGAGAAAGTTCATAGAATCGAGGGAAGCGGAGCGGGAGTGTTGGCCGGTGCTGTCAGACGTGTGTATGGACTTGAATAAGACGGTGACAACAGAGTTCAGATGGCGTAGAATCCGATTTCTTTAGCGCTGAGCATCCAATTGCATTTAAACGCAACACGCCACGCAGAGTCTCGAGTTTCTGTTCATGTAGGTGAAGATGCTGAGAACGTTATCTGTGTCAAGAACTAGCAGTAGTGCGTAAGCAAAATAAAAAAAAGATGTTATTGTCAACGACAGTGCATGCATGAATGGTGCCGACGGGGTATGAAAATAGCGGGCTTCGCACTGGACGGGGGAAGAGCAGAAACGTGGGAAAGACTGCACGAACTCCAATCGTCCTATGGAGGCCGATTGCCGCGTGAAAGGGACTCAAATTTCTCTATGGTAGTAGCGAAGGCTTATTTTTGCTTGGGGAGGGACCGGAAGGGAGGCAAGGAGAACGAGTGGACGAGGGCACCTCATCGAAGGTCAGATTCAAAAATGAGGGATCCCCCGGATTAGTGCACCGGGGGGTTCCCTATGTAGGTAGAGACTAGAGGCTACTTCTAAAGGTTGTATGTACGGTAGGGGGGCCACAAGGGAACCGGCAGGTGGAAAAACTGGTGCATTAGTTACAGGTACATGCATACCTAGTAGGCAAGTAGATATATGTATCGTATCTATCTGAGCCCCACGACGAGATCTGGCGCTAGCACCAGGTTCAATTGAGTTTGAAAAGTACGAACCTCTACCTCTTCAATGCGGAGATACATCCCAACCTACACAGGGCATCAGGTAGTGGTTCCGTAACGGATGCCCTGCAGTCACACGCCTGGTACTCTCTGGAGGCCTATCGAGCGATCACCGGCTGTATACAGGAAACCGTCGCTTGGCTCTTAGCGACTGACTACCTACATAGTAGGTACCTCTTGCAACATAAGGTCAAAAAAAGGGCCGAGAGGGGAACCATTGCCGTGTATAGCGACTACAGCCAAGTGCTTGGAATCGTACCCTCGCAAGCCGCAAGCCGCACTCGATGCAGTTGATCTGGTAGGGGCTGATTTTCCAGGAAGGGCATGCTGTGCCGCATGGCTCGTGCATGTACTAAGCACCTTGACGCCAGGTCAGCAATACATCCACACGGCTTCGTCCCTGCCCATGTGGCTCTTAAGGTGGGGTTTTCCAGATGTTAAAGGCACCATCCATCGTGGCGATGTAGCAGTACATCACACTCGATGCAGGCCTCAAGCTGGGAGTCCGATGGGTGGGTCAGGACAAGGCTGGGTTATTGATGAATCTCTTGGCGCGGAAAAACGACCTTCATTTACATCCCAACCCTTGCGAGCCAGATTCGATCCAATACAAACCAGGCAATGTGATGGCGCTCAGAGATCTTTCGCCGGTTGCAAGACACACAGGAAACTACTGCGGCCCGCGTTCGTACGGCGACCTCGATGAATCGCCGAGCTACTCACTTGCTGCCTGGGATTTCCGCCATAGGCATTGTGCATTTCATGGCTCGATATAGTCCAGATTTTTCGAATTCGATAGCCGTGCTGTGAACCGCCCGAGAGTTGTACAGGGAGGGCGTGGACCGGTCTACATATATAATCCACTATTCCCTTCAGCGAGCCGGAAGGGACAGTGTATACCTGCTTACGTGCATATGTGTGTGTATGCACACGGACAAACCAAGCGAGAACCTTTCTTGGGCCGCTCTTCCCGTACCGTCCAAACCACTTGGCAATGACCTTAAAGCGGCTTACGCTTGGAGAGGGAGGGGTATGTTTTCTGTACGTACTTCGGCTACACAACCCCAAGCTCTCATCAGTATGCAAGCCCACCAGGGCACATTTAAAGGACGCCTGCAATAGTTATTGCTTTCCCTCCCTGGTCTTATTACAGTTGACTGAAAATGCAGTAATAAACTTCTGAAACTCGGCTCTAAAAATGTGGTTTTATCACGGATTTCTCGTGACTGCTATCAATTCCTCTCTTAGCTGGTGGTGCATGTTGATGGCGTTGCTTGACCCGAAATGTAATTCCGGCTTTGGATTCATCCGAACAATCTACAGTACGGAGCGTCACAGCCTTAGTCAGCTAGGGACTCTCAGCTCACTGGCTACATTGTAGCAAATCGCCTTTCCTGTCGAGCTGAACTCGCTTTCGGTCGATTTCTTCTTATGCTCAAAACCACAACATAGGTAGAAATACAATACAGATTTTCACCATTGCTTCGACGGCCCTCCAACTGTCCCAACACGGCTCCTCCAAGTTCCTATATTGAGGCTCCATGTAACCTGACAGTAACTCAACGTCTGGGTAGGTTGAAATGCCTGGTAGGATGTTTTATATCAGGGGCCTTTGCGAGTAAGGCTTGCGGGCGGTTCTCTAGGGAGCTCAGCCCTGCTATCAAAGCCCCGGTACATCGAATCTCATGAAAAGAACTAGGCCCTCACTTCACGACAGCTGTAGGACACGGGTACCATGTCACACAACAGTCGCAGACGAACGGGTTCATCTGTGAGGACACAAGAAGTGACTTCCGCCCATTATTACTTGCCAGGGTCAGGACTTCTCCGTGACCGAGCCAGACAACGTGGATCTACGGCTCTGATGTTGCGGCTTTGAGTATTTGAATGCATCATCAGTGGGCCCAGCTCGCCACTATAAGCGCCTCTCAAGCGAGGTAGCGATGCGTAAATCAAACCATGCGGTAAATCGAATACCCGGACTTCGAGCCGCCCTTCCTCTTCGACCCTACTCGACTGGAACTTCGCCCGAGGTTTGCGTGGCCACGTACAAGGTAACAAAACAACGTAAGCCGGATGGTAGGAGCGTGGCCCCTGGTGAATACCTATTACTGCTGACGGGTCGCCGCTAGTTGAGGTCAGTGTCTTATCTAATAATTGAAGGTCGGTATATTGCCCCGGTCATCCCTCCATTAGCACACGCGCCTATCCCCTCCCCGGATTGTCTTCAGGGTGGGTGGGAGGACATGGTTCGTAAGCCTAATACTGGGTAAGTTAATAACGGCCCAAGTCCCGCGTTCTTGACACTGCAGGTCAGCCTGCATACACTGGCACTGGCTGCACGGCTCGCAACACGTGGTCCCACACTCGATCCCAAGATCAGGCAGATTTTCAAAAGGAGAGGGAGCGTACAATTCGCAGCAGTATATTTAGTTCGTTTCCTCCACCTGGGCCACTTTACCACCAAGTAGAATTACATACAAATTCGTGTGGGCTTTGGACATTGCAGATCGTTCCGCCGATACCTACCCCCATCGCAGGGTACCAATTCTCGAAGATTATTGATCTTGAGCGAAATCTCGAGGTTACATGCCCTACAATTTCTATATACATCTACATCCAATTAACCCCGTATGACATATAGTGGCCAAAAGGAGGTAACTAACTACTGTAGAAATGCCCCTGTGACTGGTATTTTTCGGGCGCACTGGCGCATGGGACATTGGACTGGGGCCCTGACGCACAGACCTGACAAAAGACTCTAGCAGTTCCGGGATCGACGTCTATGTTACAAACCCAGCAGCTCAGTCAAGGATCTGTGAACAACTGAGCAACCTACCATTGATCTCAGAATATCTTACCGAGCAGAATTGTAATCATCATTTCGGTAAGCAAGAGAAAAGTTGTACGGATACTGTACATGCCTAGATGATGCCTAACGGAATGGGATGGTCCCAGCAACTTACATGCCGTAGGTACCTACGTGTAGCTTGTATTGTAGCAAGGATGTGTGTAAGTTGCGTACCTTATATGAGTGTGGACGAGACTCCACCATTGAGGCACTGGTGTCTTTTCCGCTTTTGATGTCTGCCAGCCACACAACCAAGTTTTTTCACGGGTTAAATTCCAGTCTCGCATCCACCCTGTAGGTACATATACTTTTCATGATCACCGCACGTGGTTGTGGGTTTCTCACACGAGACTTTCAGGGCCAGCATGTTAGGTAAGCACGCTGATTGTATGATAGCAAAGTTTAGTAGCTCGATCCTACTGCAACGAGAAGGTAGGCATTACGTATATACCAGCGCATATAACCAGTGTTATACTCCGTCCCAGCCTCTACGTCACCATCGAATTGAGCAGAAGAGCTTTAATTGTTATTAAGACACTTGGCGGCAGGCTGCCAGGGGCTGTCGAGATAGAGACTACCGAATATAGGTTAGTCGGTCCGCCACTGTATTCATAGTATATGTTGGCGGGACTGCGGCGTCACACAGACGTTACTTACATTGGCTTAGGTGAGAACGGCGGCATGCCAAGAATTACCGTCGATATCCCGGTTTGAACATCCCACCAACAACCCCATTGACTACCACGTTCCGGCTGCTTACTTCACACTCGGGGGCACGGGACATTTTACTAGTGCACCCGCTTAATCCCTGTGGCCTGTGAAACGGTTGGTTGGGCTGTGTTGTATCTTTTTCTTTCCCCGTCGTCGGGGTTTGTCGGTTTTGGTCACTGTAAATTTCGGAGGGCAGAACGCCATCGCAATGCCAGTACGCGGTTCAAGAGCTGACACGATCGGCCCGAATGCCCCTTGCCCCCGGGCAATTGCCCTTCCCAGCGCTCGGTGAGTCGAGTCTGTGTCGGGTTGACGTTTGTGGAGTCAAAAACCTGCATGCCACATTCCTTCCAGGCCAAAGGCCTATGTACGGGGCTCCCGAATTGGCCGAATCCTTCGGTCATCCTCCCTTGGCCCGCAGGAGAGACGCGTGCAAGTCAACGTCGTATAATGTGTCTGTTCGCAGTCTCCCGTGGTTTTTATACGCATCGCGCCTACAGTGGCATGGCGGGACAGGAACCCATCCATTGTCCATCTACCCCATATTAATCGCGGCTACCTTTCTGCCCTCAGCCCCATCGATTTTCGGGATGGCACCCATTCATGGGTGGTAATGCTGCGGGTCTGGCGTCCCCCACGCGTTTATCGAGTGGATCAGACACCTTAAAAAGAAGGTATCCTCGAGAGATAATGGGGCCGAGTACAACGATGGGCGGCTCGTTCTAACTGCGTATGCATGAATCCCGGGCAGCCGGGGCAGATGTTCATATGCAATCAAGACTATAACATTGCCTTGGCTCACTCGTCGGTTTACGAAAGGGACCATATCTTAACGTCCATCCTTCAGCTATCAGCCACCTCAGAGGCCCCCCCCGCCTTGGGCACGTTACATACATGTATACTCGGTCCCGAATTATATAACCTTTAAGAATGAGCAGAACGTTATACGGGTCCTTTTGTATGAGTGCGGTGAATATGGCTACTTCAAATATCTCTGGCTGATAGCCCAAATACTCATGACCGGCCGGTTAATGAGGAATCAAACTACTCGCTTGATATGTTCGGCGCCTCCCGTAAAAATAATGAGCTTCAGGATATTCCACCTTCAAATGGCAACCGGCAATGTATATATAAAATTTGTCCTTGCAACCCAAGTCATTGTCTTTGTCTACCACCAGTCATACAGCCTTTTCACATAGTACTTCCATGTTTAACCAGGCACTGAGATAAGATGTAGTAACATGGCCTTGGCATTGTGCGGGCGAAGCCGAGGGCCACGGGATTACGATGACCATATTTTCAATACGTTAGCACTGCCACACAATACTTCATGTATGCTTGCTCTCTGGAAGTCCGTGAAGACCATCCGTGGCACGTTAAGATCATCGTCAACATGTAGTCTTGCTTTCTACCTCTACAAACAATCTATTCAACACCTATACAGCCACTATTGCAATTTTAAAACAACCAGCATCCTATAACTGTGATAATGAGGCTCTATTCAGGGTGAATGACAATGGCGGATCACTGTAATCAAACTCGACACCAGTGTTTGTATAAGTGTCCCTTTTTGAGGGCATACAAAGCATCGGCATGCTATGGCTATAATTATCCAGACACTCGGTACGTACCGATTCATCCTTCACAGCGGCAGGGTAACCGTCCTTCGCCTTATCTACGAAAATAATATGATCATCTTTCACCTCTGGGCGCCGCGCTTCAGCCGGAGTAAGGGGTGCTGGCCGGCTACTGCTAACTACGCAGTAGCAATAGTATGAGAATGGCTCCCAGATTGCCAATTTGGTCTTGAACTACGAACTTCCTTTAACAACTGGGAGAGATGGGTCCTTTCCACTTTTCTGGGTCCCGGACAGCTGCTGATCTTCGTTTTTTCTTGAACTCAAGACCAACAAGTTGATTTATTGATGTCACTTGCCGATTCACCCCTGACATGTGGAAGGGGACTCCGTGAATAGTAAGCGGGTCTGCTTCGTAATCCGGCGGGTATTCCTTTTTGACACGCCAGTCCCCTGTTTCCGGACGATCCTCCGCGAGCCAAGATACCGACGGAGGCCCACCGGTGTATTATACTTTTCGGGTAAATACCCAACATTTGGTAGATACTATTTTCATCTCTCATGAGTAAGCCTTTTACAAATCTTTTCCTCCGCGCTGCGCAGTAAGCAGTCTCTGTCAAGTTTTCCATCAAGGACCTCCGTGTAGATCAAATGCTCGAATACCTCACATACGCGTCCCCTAGGCAGCATTACGGGCGCTTACCTGCTCGCGCACCGAGATAATCAAGCGGTCCCGAATCCTTCTCTCGGCCGGGGCAGCAGCTTGTGTCGACGTGAAGGAGAGCAAAGTTTTTCACTCGCAGCGTGCACATGTACATTCGTGCAGTTGGCGCCAGATTGGTGGCACGGGGATTTTAGGCGCTTCGTCTTTGATGTGACGGAAACCCGATGTCGCTCTACAAGGCCGAATATGATTGCAGGCTCCGTCTGAACTCGTCCCAGGAGCTAGCCTAGGCTTTTTGGAAGCGTACGGGAGGGCATAGCTCTGGTGATGCACCACCTCCTGCCAGTGTCTTGAGACGACGGCTGGCCGGTTTGGTAGGAAGCACCACCGACGGCCACGCGCCGCCGTCGTGTTCCGCAGAGAGTTGTCGCACTTCCCACGTTTATAGACCCTCCCGAGGCAGGGGGTATGGGGAGCACGGTTCATATGCCGTGCAGCATTCGAAACAGTGAGAACCAACACGTCTGTCTCGCCTACGCGCCGTGGTGCGATGTCCCAGGCGGCCTGGCTGCCCGCGTTCTTTGTTCTACTACTGTACCGCGTACAAGTAACAGAAGCCTGCTCAGCCCCTCCTCCTCCTCCTCGCTTGACTGCTGGATCTGGATCCGGGCCCTCGAACAGGAAAGACTTGGCGATCGAGTTCAGAGAGCACTGGGTTTCGTTGGACGCGCTGGGCAGTCAGGGAGGGTGTACGACCTAAAACGCGCCTGTAGCGGCCCGAGGCAATCAGTCGCCTCTTTACAACGAGAATTCTGTTGGCGTTCGCAAAGTCCTCTTGCCACCGAGTTGAGACGCTTGGACCCTGGTGGCTTTGGAGACGTGACCTGTTATAGTGAACCCGGGTCTCATGAAGTTCTCCGAGTATCCACCAGCACGCCACCCTTCCCCGAACGGTAAAAGAGCCAGGAAGGTGGCTGTCTCTGGGCGTGAGCTATCGACAATAGCCCATCGCAGCAGATAGGGAGCATGTGCCCCCTACGTGCAACCATCGGGGTGTGACTCGGGGCGCTACTGAATCGGTTCCAGCGACGGGCGGCCCCTTTCTGGTTAGGTACCTGTTAGCCCGCAAGTGATCTGCATAATGGCCGTGTAGCCAGAGTCGAGTAGCGTCAGCCCGGTCCAACGCGACTCCTCGCTAACACATTAGTTCACGAAGTTCCGATTCCCGCGACACCGAGTCAGAAGATAACCCTGCTGAGGCCCGCCATCGTGGCACCACAGCACAGACAGAGAGAGAGAGAACACAAAAAAGGGACAAACATAAATCAAGCGCTGCCGTCACCACCGTGGCCCGCAATCTGTGCGGATCGCTTGGCCTGCATATGAGCCGCGTGTGAGGTGCCCCCGCGTTCATCCGTTGCGTCGATCGTCACGAAACAGCTGCAGTCTGCCTATTTTAGTGGCGCCAGGGAGGGCACCCGGAACCATGGGGTCGGTAACGCGGGAGTGAAGCCGCAGCCGGCTAGCAGGATAAACTACCTAGTGCGCAGAATTGTACTGGGGTAGGTCGAAGTGCAGAGGATGGTACTAAGGAGTGCCGTCTTATTGTAGAGAACGCTGTGCTCTATGCTTAACGTTATCCGGGAAGTACCTGGAAGTCTTGTAAGACGGCTTCCCTCCCACGACTACCATTGGCTGGGGCTCTGCTGTAATAACGTGCCGCTTCAAGTAACTCCAACGTTTGGGGGTGGGGGGATGGTTCGTCCTGACCTCTACAACCAGTATCAGTGGTAGCTTGATTCGTATACTAACGAACTAGACACAGCCACATCTCATTTAAATAGAACAGCCCATTACCAGCTGATCTCGCCCACTGGAAACTCCCCCTACAGAAGTGACAGTGACGGTGACAGTAGCCATACCCTCTTGCTACCAAATAGCCCACCAAAAGCGAGTTTGTGTCCCGTGATGATCGCCTAGCCAGGAGAAAGTGAGCTCGGCGCGTCTCCGTGAGAACGCCGAGACGCTGCACTGGATACCCATATCTATGAGCTCCCTATGCTGACTGGAATAGCCCAAGCTCGCCCCGTGTAAACCAGAGGGTCGCGGTGTTCTCCCATCAGGCATGCAAAGCAAGCCATAGCTACTACTAGATAAAAGTGACCACACCAAGTATGCCACGCCCAAGAGCGACAATAGCACAACACCCCTGGCGGCGGTTAGATACAAACGGCCCAAGTAAGGTCAGACTGGCATCACGGAGGTCGAGACATAATGCTGGTGTCTGGTCGAACATTTAGCTATATAGCGCTATGGCGCAGACGGATTTGGGTATCTCAGAATCCCACTGGGAAGAATGTTAATATACATCCGTAGTTCTCTTCGTGTCTCATGTGTCTAGCCCTCCAGTAGCCTCGTAAATGCATTCGCACCGTGCCGTTCCCCGCCTCCATCCGTAGTAGAAAACGTTGATTTTATTCCCCGCGCCACCCATCATAGTCTATTTGACCCCAATAAAGCCGATTCCGTTCCGGGCGATTCCGACGGCCTTCCTCAGCGCCTGGTCCTCTCTGTCCGTCCACTTGACGCTGAGATGGTCCCAGTTGCTTCCGGGAGTGTTGTACTCCTTTTTGTACTGGGCTTGCATGGCTTGTAACCGACTCATCTCGCGAGGGTCGCCGGAGCCGCTAAAGACAATGAAAGCCGTACAGGGAGGCAGAGAATCATATATGTACTTGATGCGCTGGGTGAGATTCCGCAGACAGGTCTCGAGAGATAGATCAGAAAGGTCGGGTGGAGATAACGCATCCGACACGCCGTCATTCCCGGATCGGTTCCGATTCCACCAACCTTGTAGAACCTCTAGCTCTCTGAAGCGGGCAAAGATGAAGTCAACACCCCCGACCGGGATCTGTTCGGCCATCGGATCCCCATGGAGTGCACGTTGAACACCCATGACGACCTCGTCATCTGATTTGCATCCGATGGGGAAGGTGGACGCTGCACCAGCACCCCTCATCGGATCACCCCAGTCGACCATAGCACTAGTTTTGCCAACGTTGATGCCGCCTGTAGCATCAGCGCCGCCATTTGCGCGATACGCTTTGCCTGCGCGATGTAGACGTCGAAACAGATTCTCCCCTTGCGACTCGTGATTACCCCATGATTTGCCTTTCTCGCATTTCTGCTTGACAAGGTCTAGACACGCCTTCGCATCCTCAATCGAGTCGTGGCCCGCAACACCTTTCTGAATCTCGCGTTTCAAAAACCGCTGCGCTAGGAACTTGAGACTGTTCTTCAAAGGAGGACCACGATTGTGGGGGAAGAGGATTGCCGTGTCGATGATGAAAGGGTGTGAGAGTTGTAGTGCTTTTAGATCTGATTCCAAGGAGTGCCCGACAAGGATTGTGCGGGGGTGTAAGATGGTGAGAAGTTTAGCCTGGATGTCTCTCAAAGTCGTCGTTACAGGAGCCAGCATCTCCTCGGTAATACCTGAGAAGCGAGTGACGTAGTCGAGAATAGGCTTATCGGGCCTCACAAGCTCATCGAGAACAACAGTGCCATCCCAACTGACAAGGCTGATTCTCGTCAGAGAATATTCGTCTTGGCCGGTCATGCACATCTCGCAATCCAGCGCTAAAACCTCCCGACCGGCCGTGACGCTGCCTTGCTCGATCTCCTCTTCAGGCACATCACCGTCCTCAAAGTTCTCAACCCCCGTGTGAACCCACCCGTCGGGCCACACGAAGTCTTTGCGGCGCTCCGCTGGCAGACAGGCCGGGTGTAGCACGTAGCCATTCTGTTGAAAGTCTTCGGGCATTGCCAGGAATTCGGTGACCCTTGTGCGCTCATCCTTCCAACCCTTGGGTTCTTTTGCCGGTTGGACACCCTTCTTGCCCTTCTCTTCCTTAGGCTTCTCAGCGGGCGCAGTGAGTATCGTGCCCAGCGGCGAGCGCATGTTGCCGAACCTCTCACTGCCAGGAGTTCGGACGGGCCATAGGTGAGGGAACATGTCTGCGAAATCCTTCAATATATCAGGTAGTTCATCCTTCTTGAGAAGCCGAGGGTAATAGTCATCGGGAGAAGTCAAGACTCGGGCCGCCGGATCGATACAGTCGATAGGAGGGTCATTATAGGTAGCGAAATCAACATCCTGCTTAAACATAGCTTCTTCGAGGCCGGGAACCATTAGGGCAACGATTTTTCGAAATTGAGGACGGTGGGAGATGGAAACCCATTGAGGCGATACTCCTTCGGCAAAGATGTACAATATTAGATTCCGTAAGTGATCAAGCGCGATCTTGGACTGGAGCTTCGCGTTATAGTTGAACGTGATTGACGGATAGTTGGAGGATTCTTTGGGGGGAATCTTTTTGGTCTTCTTGTTCTTCTTGGATGAGCGCTCTACCGTTTCCCAGCCCTCGTCATCTTCATCGTGAGGCTTTGAGCGCTTCAGACTGGTGTCACTGCTGTCCTCCATGGTGGGAATGGGGATAGAGATCGGCCCTGTTGCCAGTTGATCTGCTGCCAGCTGATCTGTCGCCAGTTGAGCTGTAGCCAGTTCATCTGCCGTCAGTTGGTCTGTCACCAGTTGATCTGTGACCAATTGATGAGGTTGTTCGTTGGAAGACATCGTCGCGGTTGCATTGGCAATACAAGAAAGAAGAGGGGATGATAGTCAGCTTGCCTTAAGACTAGCACTTGAGGTAGCACATGTAAGAGGTAAGTCTGTTTATTACATGGACAGACACGACCTTACTCGAAGGTATCGTAGGTGGGATGGATGATGGGGAAAAAACTTAAAGAGACTTAATGCAAGGCTTCGTTCGGTATTAGCAGCGATTGGGGTTTAGTGGGTTCGTCCGCTACGTGCTTCCTGCAGAACACCGTCCTTGAACCTAAACCCGAGGGGGGGGGGTGGGAGAGGAGCGCCGAGGATGCAGTAAGTAACCACCTCGTACTTCCCTTATCAGCCTTATTTGAGAGAGCGTGATCGATAAGGATTACAGACCCTTGAGCTAGGAAGTTAGGTACATAGTCATCAGCTACAGTACAGGCAGCCAGCAAGCGGATCGATCGGCTTGCACGCCCCCCTTCCAACGCCTCAGCATCGTCCATTCCTGTTTCACCTATGTCCTATGTATATCATGTCTTGGCACTTTGAGCACTACCACTATCTCAATTCCTCCTGATCTCTATGGTCAATGGCTTGATGAAGCTACAACAGCATGTGAAGGACGTTGTAGGCGACTCGGCCGCTATACTTCCCTTGAGCACATAGCACCAGGTGCGATGGAGCACGTCGTCTGTAGCTGCAAGATGTGTGGCCAGACCTGGTGCGAGTCAGTTAATTTATGGATCCAAGTCAGCAACAGCTACTTCGGTCCCACCGTTCAAACCGAGCACTACACATGCACATTGGACATTGTTCCGACAAGAGAGGTGCGGTTGGGTGAGAAGCAGACATTAGTTGATAGATCGTATGAAATCATATCCTGTGTTCTCCTGCTAAGTAAGATATGTTTGATGGACTCGCTGATAGCTATTTCCAAGACGTTGCTTGTATGCAATGCGGAGTCGTTGTTGGCCTCGGATGTGTAGAGACGCACATGAACCACGTCTTACATGAGTGAGCTTAGGACATACTTAATTTCTTCGTGGGGTGTAGCTAAAAGAAATTTGTAGGAAACAGCTTTTGTTGAGCTTTTCATCTGTTGTGATTACCGCCGAGCAGGAAGGTCGTTCTGTCCAACCTTACGTCCAAAAGACATTGAAGCTACGTCAGGCATCAGAAATATGAATACTGCCCCTACTTATCAACAAAGCCCATACACTGGCCCTCACAACTATCTTGCTGGCTAGTTCTGTGAGAACCCCGGCGCTGCTCTGTCGCTTAATGACAGACACAGAGACGGAAAGGGAAGATGTGCAGAAAATCAGTACTGCAGGTCATGAAGCACTATCTGCCTCTAAGCATGCTATCAAATGCATCAAAGATGAAACCATACGATACAAGGATGTTATTATATCGGGATTGCAGCGAGATCTGCGAGGCAACAGGACGAGAAAAAACGGCACAGAGAAGGATATTACCTCTCTCAAAAGTGAGTTTGGAAGAATTTAGACGAAATTCACAAGGCAAACCGCTTTTGACAGTCTCGTGAATACTGTCACTAGCGCCAAACAAGCTATGCTCAGTTTGCGCGAGGACTTCGGGGGCGATATCCAGAAGACCAGACAGGCGGCTCCGACAAGACCGTGAGTCTTTGAAGGCAGAACTGGATCCCGCCCGTCGTGACATGCAAAGTCTACGATGTGAGCTTGACGATACAAAGAACCTCGCAAGGGAGAGTGTATCAATAGCCAGCGCTTACGCACAAGAAGAACTAACCCATAAGCCGCCCGAAAGGCGCTGCCAAGTAATGGGGTATTCCCGTCACGAGAGATCGATATCCTTAGCAGTAGTATTTCCAGGATCGGCCAGAGGACAAGCCACGTTGAGACACTGCAGATGGAATTTGAATTGCCGAAAGGGAGAGTCCAGAGAATGGAGTGACAGGAGGGGCTCATTAGGGATGATACACCTACGAGACCACAGCAAAGGTTGGTGTCTACTGGGGCTTCAAAGAGAACGTGGTCGTCTGCGTTTCAGGACAGAATATGTTCGAGTCGGATGGCTCCCCAGGCCACTCTCGAGTCAGAGGACCATCGATTGGCGACTGGTCGAGCTCACCATTAGATATCTATGAATCTGTGAATTCACCGTCGTCTACGGGGACACACACGACAGGCTCAGACGTACCGAGCCCTCTACGGCTTACGAAATCCAGGGCTGTCGACAAGAGGTATTCGAAGCGTGCCAAGTACCTGGTGACAGGAATAGATGATGAATATTAGGATTCGAACTCAGCGCTTAAGACGTCTATAGCTATCTCCGACAGCTCTCGAATTGGCTTTAGAACTCCGATCTTGAAGAAGAGGCCCTCGTCTGGCCCGTTTGGATTCTTGAGAAAGGCATTCACCATTGCATATTCTTTCTCCCGACCCGGCAGACTTTCAATGTCTTTCAACAGGTCTTTAGCTTGGGAACATACCTGCCAATCGTTCGAGTGAGCTGCCGGGCCCCAGCGTAGTACTAATGTGAGCACAGCCTGGCACACTGTGATTTGGTCCATCTTAGCCAAAATTTCGGATAGCTTGGACCTCACGGTTGCAGTTGTGGCATTCGTAGGAGGCCAAGCAACGCCAGGTGCGGTATTGGTCAGGATCTTTGCAATCATGAGCATTCCCTTGACCCGCTGTGCAGCGAACGGCATCGGGCTCCGATAGGGCTCACTCTGTAATGCTGCAAAGCATGAAACAGCTAAAGCAGCAGGGAAGTCATCTTGCTCTCCGAAGTAGATGCTTGCCTCTACGAGAAATTGGGCTAACGGCTCGATGGCGAAGAGCATAGCTTTCCGAAGTTGCTCGCACTTGCCCCAGCGCCGTCGAAGCTCTTCTCGTTTTTCTAGAGTGTCCATTCCCTGTAATGATCCCGAGCAGCTTGAATATATCTCCTCCACGTTGCGTTGTAAGGACATATTCGAGCTGAGGAAGTGCTTTATACGGGGTTTCTGGAACGCTTGTAGATCAGGGGTGAGACTAAAAGAATTCAGTTCAAGATGCGGATACCTCTGGCAGGCTTGGTAAACATCGAGGTCCTCTGTACACCTCACGCAACTGCAACCAAAGTGATACCGTGACCTCAATGCCTCCTGGCGGTGCGAACGATGCAGCGTGCATTCTGCGCATGTAGCTTTAGTTTCAGTTTCCAAGTATCTTAAGTAAACTACAGACTTACCGATGTAAGAAATCTCAACCTCCTCGCCTTCCCCGATCGCCCGATACGCCCGCAGTAGGGCCCTGCGGCCGACAAACTGCACAAAAGAATTCGGCATGCACGAATGGTTGACCATCGCCAGCGCTGGGTGGAGGAGGAGCCCTGACTCGCCAACGTCTGCATCCGCTCGATTAAACGAGTTAACCTGTAGCTGTTCATGACATGTCAGCATCGCTGAACCACCACCGTCTTCGCCCTCACGCCTCCAACCCTGAACGCCGCGCGTAATCCCTCGCTTACCTTGCACAGGATCTCCACCGCGCCCGTGACGCTCTCCGGGCTCGCCTCCCTCCCTAGGTAATGCAGCGCCGCGAGCGCCTGGATCTCCATGTCTCGCCAGCGCTCGCCGCCCGCGCGGCGGAACTCCCCGACGTGGCCCTCGAGTTCGCCGACCGCCACCGCCGCACCACCGGTTTTATTATCCGCCGCGGCCAGCAGCAGAAGCAGCCGCATCAGGGCACGCACCGGCGTCGGCAGCGCGGCGGCGTCGCGGCCCTCAGCCCGCACGCGCCCGAACGCCCGGCACTCCCCCTTGTGCGCGCGCGACCAGTCGGCCCTCTGGCACGCCGCGGAGCAGTAGTGCGCCGTGCGGCAGCCCGTGCAGGCGCGCACCGCCGCCCCCGGCGGGGACATCAGGCAGTGGCTGCACGTCGTCGACAGGTGCGCGCTGTCGGGCGTCGCGACGAGCGGGTCGTCGTCGAACGTCGCGACCAGCGCACCCGGCGCGAAGGCCCGGGCTGCCGCAAGGCCGCGCCCCCGCGGCGGTGCCGAGGGCGTCGTCCCGGCTAGGGTCAGCGTTGCGGGCACGGATGGCATTTCGGATGGGGGCCTCCCTCGGTGCGAGCGTGGTTATTTTGAGTGAAGCTAGGTAAGGTACCTCATCAGGAGCTGGCGGTGGATGATTTCAAGCGCGTTGGGATGCGCCTGCGGTGGGGATTTCGATAAATTCGGCAAAAGTTCGCAGACTATAAGAGCCTTCGCATTCTGGCTCCTTGATCAGGCCCGTCTGGCAGATTTAGCTCTATCAAGTCTGCGGCTGTCAGCGAATCAAGGATGTACTGCGGTGAGTGCGTGGAATCAATCAGGAATCATTACGAAATACGGAGTAGCCAACGGTCCAACGCCCGTCGGTTCCCGCCGGACCGCCAAGCCGACCGGCTCGAGCTCTGTATAGTTCTTTCGCGAAATTCGATAAATGCTAACCCCCTACCTGATTTCAGATGCGAATGCCAATGGGCTACTGTACGTGATAGGTGCAGAGGCAAGGATTGACTCGGTGTGACTCATTAGGATAAGAATGCTATGTGCGGCCGACCGAGAGAGGAATACCATGTGATCCTTCAGGAATGGGGCGCCGGACCGTGAATAACGCCAGTACATAGGCCCCGGACTGCGCTCTTCCTTCCACTTGACTAATTCCTGGACAACTATCGAGTCCAGATTACTTCCACTACCATTAGGGGCTATAAACATGCCTCTCGAACTGCGACCGGCAACAGAAGAGGACGCGCCACGCGCGGCCGAGATCGAGGCCCTCGCCTACGCCCCGAGTGCGTTCAACCCGATCCTATTCCCGGGGCCGTTCCCGCCTGATGCCAAAGAGGCGAGGGCGGCGCAGCTGATTCAGTCGCTCAGGGAGGACACCACGACGCGCTGGCTGAAGGTCGTGGACACGAACCTGGAGGGCGAGCCGATGATCTCGTTCGCGAAGTGGCACGTCTACGCGGAGAAGCCGCCGCCCGCCACGCCGCGGACCTTCGGGCCGGGGAGCAACCCCCAGGCCTGCGAGATGCTGTTCGGCGGCATCGACAAGCTGAGGTCGAGACTGATGGGCGAGAGGCCCTACGTCTGTGAGTGATCGGGTTCCCGGCTCACCTATGTTTCAGATGGACCCCGGGTTGACGGCGGATCGGATTGCTAGACCTAAAGCTCCTGCAAACGGACCCTAAACACCAGGGTCGCGGCGCCGGTGCCATGCTCCTGAAATGGGGCGTCGAAGAAGCGAAGAGACTCGGTCTCCCCGCCTATCTTGAGTCGTCCGAGGCAGGGCATTCTCTATATCAAAAGTGCGGTTTCCGGGATTTAGAGCTACAGAGCCTGGACTTCAGTAAATGGGGGGCTACTCAGAAGCATAACACCTGGGCGATGATTTACGAGCCGTAATTCGAAGTAGGCGAATAGGGCTGATGATGACACCGTTCCAGTCATAGTATTTAGCTACCTCTCGATGTTAGGCTATACACAGGTAGCATAATGCCGTGCGTGTAGCTTATATATATGAAGATAGGAGAGATGCCCCTTAACTGTCAAGACAGCCGAGTAGTTTCACTCCAGTTGTTATTTAGACGTGAGACTGCCCATTCCGTCCTGCACGCCCAAGGACCACGAAGCCCTGTGTTAATTGTGCAGTGAGATGACGTCGGTAAGTGCGAATCACGGTAGGCACACCAGCGATAGTGGGGACTTTAGGTGCTGTAAAAACAATTACAGTTCGGGTCCCAGTCAGGCACATAAATACATTGATTCTTTCAACTCTCAGGCTTCCGGGCTACTTTCAATATTAAATACTTCGGAGGCAACGTTAAGACCGGATTGTCTCATGAGGTGAAGCTAGTTCGACTTCTCGACATTTACTAGGTCACCCTTTCTCTACGGACTTCGGGCAACATCATCATCATTGCTGCGCACCCCGCGGCAACAAAGGTTTCCTGCCAGGGAGGCATACCATGCTATCATCGCTCTTCAGAATGCCGGCGAACGCCAAAGCCCACGAGACGCCGGAAGACCCGCCGGCGCCGCTCCTGAGCTCGTGGCGGGTGCGCGCGGACGCGGGCGAGCCGGTCGCCGTGGTCCGGGTCCGGAACCTGCAGGGCGCCATCCCCGTAGGCCGGGACGCCTGGGGGCGCCCTAACAGACCGCAGCCGGCGCTGCTGTCGTCGGAGGTGTCGCTCGCGCGCCCCTTCGGCGCCGCGTCGGCCGACGACAGGCTCGGCGACGACACCGTTCACTACGGCAACCTCAGCAAGACGCTGCTGGGCGGGCTGGAGGAGATCCTCTCCGGCGCCGGGGGCTCGCCGGCCGAGAAGGAGAAGAAGGCGGCGGAGAAGGCGGAGAAGGCGGACGACGATGCCGCTGCCGGCGGGCCGAGCTCCGCCGACGTCTTCGAGCTCCTCTGGGGCCGCATGACGGGCCGCGGCGTCGACGGCAGCCGCAGGGCGCTGCCGCCGGCCCAGCTGCCGTTCCTCGACGCGGCGCGGCTCCGCGCGCTGTCGCTGTCGATCCGCCTGCCCAAGGCGTCGCTGCTCGGGGCCGGGGTCAGCCTGACGACGACGGCGTGCTTCAGGCGGGGGGAGGAGGCGGCACCCCCCGAGCAGAACAGCAACAACAACCCCCTGCGGTCGTACTCGAGGAGCCTGCGCATCCACGGCCTGCACGTGCCGACCCTCGTCGGCGTCAACGCGAACGAGCGGAGGGCCAAGCAGATGGTCGTGGCCGACGTCGAGATCGACCGGTATGACGTCACGGAGGACATCTATAGCGAGGTCGAGGGAGCTGTGGTAGAGGTGAGCCCCCGTCCTGTTGACCCGTGCCGTGATGATGCATCCTTGGTTCCAGTCCACAGAAAGCTGAACCCTATTTTTCTTTCTAGGCAATGGAGAGCTCGTCTTTCGAGACGCTCGAGGCGCTCGCCGCTCACGTGGCGAATAAGATCCTGTCCGACTTCCGGATAGGCGACGACCCGAAGCCCATGAGGGACCGCGGTTGGCAGGTCAAGGTCTGCCTCGAGAAACCCATCGCGGTGCCGTTCGCCGAGTGCCCCGTGGTGGAGCTGAAGATGGGCGCGGACTTGCCATGACATACTTATCATCGTATTTGAGGATGCAGCCTCCGTGAAACCCTCGTGATATGGGCGACGTCATGGGCGGTAAACATGAAGCTCGTGTGACAATCAGATACATATTTCGAATTAACATAAGACACCCAGTGCAGCTAGGTCTGTAAGACGCGATATCCATCCCGCTATCGCTTTTTCTCGCTGGAAATTTCAAGTTGTGAAGCTTGCATTTGATATACATGTCTAGTGACGGGTCTCTCTATCTGACGCACTGCTAATCCTATGCATTTACTCTCAATATTCGCTCAATGCTCCATGCGGTCACCAAGCCCTTCCTCCCGAAGCTTTCGTCCCTGCTCGTCCTTCTCCTCGAACTCCTCCTTCAGCCGCTCCTCGACCTCGTCCCTAATGGGTCCCAAATCGGGTGGAATCACGGAATACTGGACGCTGGGCGCGGCGCCCACGAATCTCAGCTGCTCGGTCACGTGCTGTATTATCTCTTGCAACTTCTTCGGCGTGTTTCGGTTCTGGCGAGGCTCCCCCAGAATCTGTTGGAGGGTCGGTAGCAGCGTGTCCTGGCGGAACCGCTCTCGCCAGGGGGTGTGTGCGGGTATTTCCGCGGGGATGCTCTTGTTGTGGCCGATAGCAATCGCCGTCTCGTATGCCCAGGCCCGCGCGACGTTCCTCGGCGTATAGCCGCCTCCGCCGAACATGATCAACGGGATGCCGAGGTTCTTGCAGAACTCGACGCAGGATGCGTGCCCCTCGACCAGGAGGTTGAACTTGCCTAACCTGTCTCCGGCTAGCGAGTCGGCGCCGCATTGCAGGGCGATCGCGCTGGGTCTGAACTTTTCGACGATCTTGCTGATGACCGTCTTGAACAACCACTCGTACTGCTCGTCGGTGATGCCATCGTTCAGGGGAACGTTAATGGCATGATGCGCTCCCGGATTGTGCTCGCTCTTTGGCCCGTTGTCGTCGAGGGCCCCGGTGCCCGGAAAGAAGTTGAACGGGTCATACTTATGGAAAGAGCACGTCATAACCCGGTCAGTGGAGAAGAAAGCCTCTTCGACGCCATCGCCGTGATGGACGTCGATGTCGATGTAGAGGACGCGCGGGTAGACGCGGAGGAGTTGCAGAATAGCAAGGACAATATCGTTGATATAACAGAACCCGGAAGCCTCGTACCTCTTGGCGTGATGTAAGCCTCCTCCCCAGCTGATAGCGATATCAGACTTTTGCGAACATATCTTCCTCGCGGCATCTAGGGAGCCGCCCGCCGACAAGGAGCAGTAGTCGTACAGGCCTTCGAACAAGGGGCAGTCACTTCCGCCTAGGTTGAACTTGATATCAGCCTGGGGATTGTCGACGTCCAGCGGAGTGGGCTGAGGCGCGACTGTGGCTAAGAAGTCGACATATTCTGTCGTGTGGAAGTTGGTGAGTTCCTCGTAGGTAGCAGCACGGGCAGTGTAATTGTCCATGGCAAAGTTCATGCCATATGAGGTGACCAGGCTCTTGGTGAGAGTCAGGCGCCATGGCTTCATGGGATGCGTCTGACCGAAGTGGTGCTTCTCCATATCCGGGTTGTAATGGAATGACACGTTATAGCCCTTGGGCCTCGTGATGCCATATTCTTGAGCAGCACGCTTGATCTTGTTAAGATAAGCGGCATTCTCAATATCTGTCGGGCGATCTAAGGGCTTGTAGATCTTGGCGACTGGTTCATCAGCATCTACGTTGTGGGGGAGGTAGTTGGGCTTTGGTAGGCGAAACCGATACGGATTCGCCGGGTCGACCTCCATCGTGGGTACAGAACCCAACCGGGGCCGAGACACCGGAGGGTTTTGCGAATCCGGCACGGACGGTCACGCAAGCCAACCAAGCGTGTCTGGACGCTTTTCTGGAACAAACACGGTGGGAATGTATTTGGTAGCCAGCGATATCGACTCCACGCAACGGAAGAACTAATCGATATACAAAAAGATCCAAGGGTTTCCAGAGTTTGATGACGGCACCTTAGCGGGACAATTCCAGAAAACGGCCCGGTAGTCTTGAAACTTTCTTTGACTCGATCCTCTGGTGTGGCTTCGCCCGATCGGGGTGCGACAAGTGATGGTCTTAGAAGCAACGGAGTTAGGACTTCTTGTAAGTTGTTAATAGGGGTAAAGGTCGCCGTCGAAAGATACGCGGATCTAGCACTCTCACATGAAAATTATGGAGATGAAGCTCGAAGTTGAAGGTTCGGGCCCTGGGTTGAAGATGCAGATGCAGGGAGGCGTACCCCAGCCGCTAACGTTTTAACGCCATTAGGTAAGTAACCTGCAAAGGCCGGGCCGGGTTTATGGGATCTTACTTACAGCAGGGTACCTATGTACAACACCTAGACTAGACTACAGTAGAGCATTCCATTAATTGGTGTGAAAAGCGCCACCACGACACCGCCCGAAATTCATCAGTCAAAGGTCCAAACAGTGGCAGCAGACTTTTTTATTTGTAAAAGTATTCCACCATTTCACCTCCACACCTCCCTCCCACTTTTTCCTTCATCAATTAACGCGCTCCCCACCCCGCCCTAGGAGCGTCAGGGGACTAGGCTCGTCTGTCCCCGCGTCGGCCTGCAGAAACTGTGAAGGTCGTTTGTCCTTTTTTTAATCTTTTTGCCTATCCCGCCCCAGCTTCCCCTGATGCACATTATTAAATCATACTTACGATAGTTAGGCTCTCTGACATTAAACCTTTTCTACTGAAAGTTGCTGGCTGAAATTGAAGTGCTTACTCAGTAGGCGCCTTCAATCTCGTATTCCATTCTTCCTTGAGGACCAGGAAGGTGAGCCCAAAGCTCATAAGTAATGCATCGATAGCATATTATACCTACTACCTCTCGTTACATGCGATTCTGTCCTACCACGACATGCGCTTCCTGCTTACTTCACTGTTCATTTTCTCTTGTATCTCCGTCCACGCACTTGTTGAATAGAGATCTCCCAGTACGAACTGAGAAAGAAGAAAAGAAGGCAGCAACGAAAAGAAGCAAAACGAGAACGGACTTTAAGAGAACGGTTGCTCTGCCTTCTTGTTTCATCTCACCTCCCCCCACGCCCGCTACCGTCCATCTCTACCTTCTTATACTTCCACCCTCGCACCCACACAACCGTTTCCCATTCGGTGTGCCCTCCCCCGCGTAGTGGGTCAGGTTAACAACAATGCCTAGAGACGACCTCTCCATAGACTTCGTCAAGAAGATGGCGCCCTCCGGCGAGGCGCAAGATCCTGCCGTAATCCTTGACGACTGGATTCACCGCACCCAGAACCTACCCGAAGAGATCCGCTTCATGCAAGACGAGATCGCTGACAAGGACCGCGCCTTCAATGACTGCGTCAAGGCTATTGAAGAAAACGACGTCAAGATACAGCGCTGGATTCGCCTGCACGGAAGCCATCAGACCAATCCCCGTGAGCCTCAGCTGCGAGAGATCATCCGGGAGAACTTCACGCGCGCCGATAAGCTCGCCGCCGAAAAGATCGCTCTAGCACAGAAGATGCAGACACTCTACGATAAGCATTTGCGCAATCTAGATGTTCAAATAAAGCAGCTATACGACAGATGCGAACCCGGCTTCACCGATCCCGAAGAGATGCCCTCCTTATTACGACCCAGTGCTGCGAACAATAATAACACCAGCCTGCGCGTGTTGGCTGCTGCTAACACGCCGCTTAACCCCGTTTCTAGCAATACGGCGCCGTCGGGTGGAAGGGGTGTAAGCCTCCATGTACGAACGTCATCGCTAGGGCAGCATGCGAGTTCCGCCCCGGCTAGCCCTGCCGCGAGTATGCTGCTTCACCGCAACCAGCGTGAGTCTTCTGCCGGGGCTGGAAGCACCGGTGGCCCTAAGAGGGGACCACGCGCGAACCTAGCCCTAGGCAGTGTGCCGGCAGCGTCGAGTGGCCTCGCGCGTCATTCTTCACTCGGCCCTGGCATTCCGAAGGCGGGCACCCCCGGCGCGACATCCAGAGCGGGCAGCGCCGGACCACGAGGAACCTCGAAAGGCTCGGGTGCGGGGACGGGACGAAAAGGCACACCGAGCGCCGGCGTCGCGCGCAGGAAGCCGCCGTCGAAATCGACCCTCTCCCGTGTGAAGCGAGCCGTCACGTCCAAGGGCTCGCCAGCGTCAACGGCCGAGAGCGAACTTTCGGACGCGGACTCGCTCCCGTCGTCGCGCGGCGGGCGGACGGCCTCGCGCGCCGGCAGCGGGACGCCGGTGCCGCACCACTCCAGCAACCACAGCCGCCAGCACAGCACCAAGGACGCGGACGGCGACGAGTCGATGGCGTCGGGGGCGCCGGATGAGGAGGAGGCCTCGGGGATCTCGGGGCCGTCGGACGACGAGGAGGACGAGGAGGGCAAGAAGTACTGTCTCTGCCAGCACGTGTCGTACGGCGACATGGTGGCCTGCGACAACCCGAGCTGCCCCTACGAGTGGTTCCACTGGAACTGCGTCGGCCTCAAGTCGGAGCCCGAGGGCCGCTGGTTCTGCCCCGCCTGCACCGAGAACATGCGCAAGAAGAACAAGTAACACGGGACAAGGTTAGAAGAAGAAATGCGCTGGCGACGCGTCTTGGTCTTCGTCTTCCGTGTGGCCCTTTCCAGCCGGGCGGTCCAGGTCGGCTCGCGGGGCAGAAAGGCAAACAAACAAAGAGATAGAGTCGCTCTTGGGATCGCGACGGACCATCCCCGAGGTCGGACGGGTCAGGCTATGCAAAGCTACATGGGCCCGGCGAGGCCAGATGGGGAGCGATAGAGAAACGGATCCAATATCCCGAGATGCATACCCGTCAGTCAAGTCGCCTGTGAGCATGCCCCCATAGCGAGACGGACCCCCCGAGTCGCTGTGGCGTAGACATATGCCTTGCCACCCCGCGTGAGGATTCGACTTATGGTCCTAGCAAAGTGAATACTTGAAAGGGGAAGAAAGGGGGATTACGTACTCGAGGAGGCGGGATACCTACAGATTAGAGATGTATGTCAGGTAGAGTTCGTAGGAGATACTAGTCCGAGCGATTACAATGAGCAAGATTACTAGGGAGCGAGGATCGGGATGGGCCCTACGAAATGTGTCTCTGGGGGTAATTGATAGCGCAGATACACAGGCTATGGAAGGAGGGACTCGAGTAAGCTTACAGAAGCCAACTCAACACCGTATTTCGGGAGTTATCAGCAATAGCAAAGTAGGAAAAATGAAGTAACATCATTCGAGGAATTGGGATATTGAAGTAGTCTATGTGTATATTATAGTGACTGTTACAGCCTTGAACTAAACGGCGACCTCGTACGCCTATTATCTGTAGTTTGTTGCACTGCACACCAGTAGATCCACCTCTAAAACCTCAGAAGCATGCACATGCTTCCGAGAAAACGCATCACAAGACTGCTGGATAAACGCCCTTGTGACCAAATGTGCAACAGAAGAGACCCCGGCACGAGAATAGGCGAACATATTAATGCTCCAGGAGGCGTAAGCTACCCTGGACAACAACGTTCTCCAGAATCGACCCCGGGGGGATGTCGATCGTGGAGCCTTCTGTCGCGACGATGATGACAGTTCCCTTGAGCGTAACACCGCGGTGTAAGGTGACGTTACCAGTAATGGTGAGATGGTCCAGCTCAATAATCTTGGGTATAGATGGAATGCGCTTCTGGAAGTCAGAGACCTTCTTGAAGTCTGTACCGAGCTTGATGAGCGGGGCGTCACCAAAGCGGCTGGAGCTCATTTGCAGTTGGCCGTGCTTAACGGTATACAGGTCAGACTTGACGAGCATAAGGTCCGAGCACGTCTTAACAGGCAAGAACCGACGACGCGGTACGTTGACACCGTGCGCGTTCTTGAAGTGGCGGATGGCGGCACCGACGGCCGTCTCGAGCTGGACGATAGAGATGTCGGACTCTCCCTTCTTATCGCCAGGGATCGACTTGCCGTTGGGGATGATCTCCATCTCGAGCTCGTTGTTCTCGACGACGCGCTTGATGGCCTTGACGTTCATCCAGATGTTGTTTGTGTTGAAGTACTTGAACTTCTTGATCGACTTGAACTCGTTGACATGCTCCTTGGGAACCTGAGCGAGTTCGAGTAGGCGGACAGAGCCCTCGTAGTCAATGATGGTACCACCCTTCACGTCAGCCTTTGTCTTGTTGGTCAGCTCCATGATGTACTCGGCGTCGGTCTCGGCCATGTGCTGGAGAATGCGCAGGTCGACCACAGCGCCCAGGTTGTCGACGTTGGAAAGGAAGATATACTCGATGCCTCGCTCGATGAGCTTATCGAGGACGCCGGAGTTGTAGAGGGACTCGAACACGTCACCGTGTCCGGGAGGGTACCACTCGTTAATGGGAGCATCGAAGCTCTTAGGGACGGGCAGAAGAGAGTCCTTGTAGATTCTGGGATACCGGGACTGGTTGAAGGTGAGGATGTCGACGTTGTGACCCTCGTATTTCTTGATGATAGCGGCGGTATCGTCGTTGGTGTTGAAGGAGTTCATAAGGATGAAAGGGACGTTCTTGTTGTACGTTCGGTTCAAGTACTCGATCTGACGAACAGACATATCCAGGAAGGACATGCCATCACGGACTTCGATGACCGACTTGGGGCCGACGCAGCCCATTGAGGTGCCGAGACCACCGTTGAGCTTCAAGACGGCGAGCTTGTCGAGGAAAGAGACGGCCTCGGAGTTAGCGAGATCCTCGTAGTCGACCACCTGGTTTTTCGCCGGAGGGGCAATGCGATCCCAGTCACTGCCCAAACAGAATCAGTAACTGTACATCGAGAACAACGAAAATGAGCATACGCACACAACATTTCCCTTGGCCTTGTCGTTGAGGTACCGGCGGAACAGAGAGAAGAAGTTGTCCATCTCAGTCTCGAACAACTATTGCAGCTAAGATCAGCTTGGCGTCTTTCTAGCGTCCGAACCAGATACTACTCACCTTCTTCTGCTCCGGATCCTTCACCGTCTCGGCAAGCTCAGTCAGCGAGTTGCGCATTTGCGCAGCAGCAACATTAGTAGAGGCATTCTCGAAAGCCTTTTCTTCCGTTAGCTTTTTGCTGGGCATTTTGGCGGTGAGATGCTTGGGGGTTCGTGCGCCGGAATGTACCAAAGAGTGAAAAGAGACGATGTTGGAATTCCCCGAGTGACAGTAGTAGGAAGAGAAGCAAGCCCCGCAGTAGGATCAGGTATGTCTCGGGATTTAATTTAACTATAAATGGGGGAGGAAGCAGGCAAAGGTAGCGACTCTGTGAAGCTTAAAAGGCACTCGAGATAGACGGTCTGAGAGCTAAACCAAGTCAAAAAGGAGGTGGGTGTGGGGATCCTCGAAACCCCTGGAACGTGTTCAATAGGATGGGTCTCGAAAAGCACATATTTTGTTCCATTGCCAGTTTGGGAGAGGAATATGATGTCGGCTCAAACTTCTTCTGATATTGGGCTTGCGGGGTTTCATGGGATTCAAACAAAGCAATGTGCACATGGAGGTCTCATCCCTTGGCTATAACCAAAGAACACCAAGGCCAGTACTGGGATGAAAGGGGGGGGGAATGGGGACGGGGACACGGAGAAGCGGGGATTGGTTATTGAACTCACCATATGAGATCGAGTCTTTCCATGGTGCCTGCCGTTGGAGTCATGGTCTTGGTTGTTGTCGACGCCCAGATGGGTCTTGAGGTGCGTAGGCAAGGCGCTCTTTACAGATTGAGCCATTGTTGTAATATCAAAGACTTTCGCGTATGTGAATAGGAAGGTATGTAAATCTCGCTCGGCTCGGGGCAGGTTTAAGACCCAGAACAGAGGAAAGAACGTGAAAGTTTTTGTTCTTGTACAGAGAGAAAAGAAACCGAGGGGCAGAAAGCAGGGTTGGGGATATCCCTATGTAGGTATTTATCGTTTGTTTCGACCGGGAAATGCTTTTTTAATTTTGGGCGTTTGGCGGGATCGAACGGGGATGGCGGGGTCAGTGACGACAAAAGTCTAGAGCTGTCTCTCTGACTTCCTCCCTGCTTCCTCGTTTATTGGTCTATTCCGGGGGGAGCTTTTCTATGTCTGTCCAAGATAAAGAGGGGTAAAAGTTAGCTAGCTCACACCTCACACACACACGATTGACGTAATTCCCCAGCTCTTGCATAATCGGGCAGCTTTCTCCCCCAGAGACCGTCCACTCTGTTCTGTTATTTCATCCACGCTTGCATTCGCAACCGTGATACATTTGCCCCTAAAATTTCTCATCCAATCCCACGCCCTCTTTTCTTGTCCAAGAGTTTTGGCATGAGGGTAGCACGCAGAAGACTTCTTCCCGACGAAGGCGGTTTGGGACGGCCCCCGGGCACATAGAGATGAGGCAACGGAACTCGAGCTTGCATCGATCAACACACCGGCAACGGAAGAAATAATGAACTTACCTCGTCTGGTGGGTGTGCCCAACGCCAATACTATAACACAGACGACACCTAAGGATACAACAAGGGCGAGAAAGGAGTAGGATGGTTAAGGACCTAACGTCAAAGGGGGGTTAGGATGTCCAACAAGCTTGATGAGCAGTGGGCGGCTTTTATTTATCATCTATCCATAGCTTCGTACCGTCATGGCTTTATTACCAACCTTACTTAACCTTGAAGCTCATCAAACTGTACGCACTAGCGAATGTTGACCCTCTCGTCGGGGTTGCTTTAGCAAATTTCCCTGTGGCACAAGCACCACATGTATTCGGCTTGCCCCTTGAATAGCTGGCGAGTACGAACCCAATAATTCTGCAACCCGATACGTATTGTACCTACGAAAGAAGGTGACAGGTCCCTCCGTGGCGTTTTTACCCGAACTCGGTGTTACGATCAATATGCATGCAGGTCGATTAGGTATCTATAAGGTGGCGGCGCTCTCTATAAGTCCCCAAGTGGGAGGGCACGAGGGCGTACAAATTTTTTGTAGTTACTTGCAGCCCCTTTCGATATATTTAAGCATCTATACTATAAACAACTCAACAGCTTGGAGCTGACAATTACAAGGGAGCTATCGTCGTGCAAGCGTCTAATGTACTCGAAGTGCTTTACACGGTGGCATCTTGCTGATTTCCGAGGAATACAGCTGGATGTCGTTTCTCCTGACGCTTTTCTTTAACGAGGCCTGAGGGGGTGGGGTTACCTTGGCCAGCAATATAGTAGTATCCACCTTAGACCTATGAGGTGCAAGGAGTGTCTATTAAGGAGTTATTAGGTATACGTACTAGGTGAGTATCGTCGGTACTTCGGCAGCTAATGTCAGTTTACCTGCTCAGGAAGACTGCCCAAAGGTCGGCAATTATTTTGTTTGCTGTAGTACGAAGGTTTTCTCCTGAGTTGGGCGGGCGTTTAGAATCCGTGGTAGCAGTTTGGACAATCTCCGTCCCCTTGGATAGGCATGAATGGCCTTACGAATCGGCAACCTACTAATAAAAGCTACCAAGCGTCTAGTCCATATTCGTAGAAGTTCCTGGGGTTCCCACAGGAGCTCGCGAAGCCATGGAATCTCGACCGCGCGGGAGCTAAAATGAGTTTCAAGCCGGTCCGTGCCAACGTCTCACCGCCGCCACATAGCATGGTGTGCATTGTCAGAGGCGGTTTCCTGAGCTTCAGCTCTTTCCAGCTTTCTGTGGGAATTCTTCCGGACTTACGTATACCACATACATGCGTCCGGCTTTGGCGCGAAGAAGCTCATTTCATATACATTCCGCCGCGTCTGGCCTCCAATATTGGCTCAATAGTATCCAGCTCGTCACTATCGATGAGGCGTTAAGCTTGGATGGGCTTGCAGGTACAAAAGTCCTAGGAAATAGAAGTTCGGTGGCATCAGCATGCTGGGATTTTACGGGAAGAGGACATTATCTAAAGCCCTATATCTGGCGAATTGTCCACTTCGAATGCGCCGCATGGGTTCTACATAGTCACGGTATTGAGCTGGACCGCACTATGCGACACCGACTTTTGCACGTGGGGTCAGGACGCAAATGAACGGTCAGCCACGCGAATTCTCTGACTCCGCTCCGTAATATTAAAGCCGGGACCTGACATAGACCAAACACCGAAGCCATTCTTGCCGTCTCCATCAAATAGTAAATCCGAGATCATTAGCTTGGCGGATACTTGGTCTATCGTAAAAGTTGTCGAGACGAGCCCAGCCACTCGATTGTCCCATTGGAATCACATTATTCGAGGCGCTGCCCTGTGGCCATAGGACGGACTGCGCACCCATTGCATGAGTGATTCCAAGCCTAAATTGGATATTTTCGAAACCTATCTCTAGTAATTTGGGACTCAGAGGAGAGGCACGCTTGAACTCTCGAAGTTCGCTTTCCCCTAACGGGATCAAGAGGCTGAATCTGGCTTAAAGCAGCTATCACTTCAGCCGCCGCGAAGCCTTCGCCTTCCTGAGAGTAGATTAGACCTCAACGGGTGCATAAAATGGGGAGCCTAGACACTGTGCCTTACTGGCAGGTCAATATCCCAGACGAGGAGAGGACGGACGAATGCCCAGAGTTTCTGCGCAATCTGAGCGTCAAGGACATCGGGATCATCAGCACGCCAGACTCGGAGTACCGCGCCTCAACATGGGAAGAAGTTCAAAAGCTGGTTCGAGACAACCGGCTCGACCTCTTCCAGAGAGTTCCGTCCGAGCTCCGACGGTATCTGGCCTACACCTGGAAGCTGCGGCAAGAGTACGGCAGCGTTATGAACTTCGTCCTGACGCAGCGACTTCAGTGGGAGATGCCTGTGGTGCCCAGGGGGAAGCCCTTCGAGTTTGAGGAAGATATCAAGATCCTCCGGAACGACTGGCCGTACGGCATCGACAAGCGGATAGTGCACCTTGTCGTATGGACCAAGTTCGATCTAGAAGAAGATCCGATCACCACCGATCTGACAGACAAGGCCAGAAGGGAGATCGAGGCATGGGTGCAGCAGAAGTTCGGGAGTAGAACGCCCAGGGAGCAGGTAAAGAGCATAGGACGAATACAAACCTTTCATTTTCACTAACGGGAGCAGTTCATCTGGTTTAAGAACTGGAAATCTCTGAAGTCAGTCCAAGCTGTCGAGCATTTCCACGTTATGATCTTCAACCCAGATCCTGCTTTCATTGAGGAGATCACGAAAGGCGACATACCTCTCTGCCAGAAATTCTAAGCTGCCGTCGCCTCATAAGGATGCCCAGCTTGGACCGGTCGAGATTTGCGTGAACCACACTTTCACGACTTTTCAATGTTGGGTTTACGTTACATGGTGTCCCTGAGGAGTTGTTAATGCCCTAGTCAGACACCGCGCTCTCCTCATCGCTTCCAAAGTTGCGCCGCACACCAACATGCGCCAGGCGCTTCCAGCACACGATTCAGGCTAGACCGCCCATCAATTAGATTAATCTGGGCAACTATCGCGAGTTATACGTGTGCCTTCTCTCTCGCTTTAGTTAGGGCAGTGGGAGCGGCCCTGCCATAACACTTGCATACCTTATCCTCTCGTCTCATTCCTTCGGATGAAATAGCATGTCCTGAATTTCGCTGCCTATTCTTGGCCCGGACAGGTTGCTTTCTTCCTCGCCGTGCTCAATCCCGAATAGTGCTTGACCGAGAGTCACTGCTTAATTTCGGTCGCTTTCCGGCCAATTTGCGTTTCCAATCATATCTCGTCGCCAAACACAGATGAAGCGTAGCGCACTGCCAGTCTCCTTTTCCATCCTCCTCGCGGCGGCGGACCCCGCACTCGGTTCGTCTCTGCTGGGCGAATCGCGACAGGGCAACGACAGTGACAACCATAACACAAAAAGAGCGGCGGCAACAGCAATCAGCTCGAATATATCAACTCGGTGTGCTCGCCGGAGGTGTCGGACGGCTCCGGGCCGCTGCCGCCGTGCGTCGCGGCGCAGAATATCAGGGGCATGCGGGCCGAACGGCACGTCGCCGCTGGCACTAGAGGCGCACGCATAGGGCATATGCGGCGGCAGATTCTTCGTGCAGTGGACCGGCTGCCAGCGCTACCTTCGCCTGTGTCGGGAAATAATGTGATTGGTAAGTGAGGTGGCTGGAACGCCTTACACCTGTGGCTATATATTCCCACATCCATGCTGTAGATACTTACATTTTTACTAATTTAATGCATTTATATTTTAACACATCATAATCTTAACAGCTTAATAAAAAATAGAAAATAAAAATTTTAAAAGAATTTAAATCTGTCTTTCACATATATTAAAACTATTTTAAAGTCCTTTTTATTACCACTCCGAGGCATTGTCTAAAGGTAAATTATGTTAGGACGATAACCCTAATCGCCATCAAATTGTCTACTCATCATCCAATAAGTTCCCAAGGTTAAACAGCCACTGAGGTTTACGTGCTTCCTTCAACCGCCTTTTGGCCTTGGCCAATCTCTTGCGTTCTCGACGCTCAGCCTTCTCCTCTGGCGTTTTCTCTTGCCGAGGCTTTTTACCATTCTTCCTCGTCTTCGTTTTGAGTGGGACCTATGCCTTTGTATGATCCCCGAAGAGAAACAAGAGAGATGGTTGGTCTTCGTCCGGAAGACGCCACGCCTTCGCGCATTGTCTTGATGGAAGACAGTGTTGCTTGTATAGGTGGCGTCGGCTTGGACTTGGGCTTGTCGTCGCGGTAGTTCCAGTCCCGCACGGCAGTCATCAACAAAGCATGCAAAGCGAATCGCGCATCGTTGCCGGCAACGCGCAGGTCCTGCCACGGCAGCTTTAGGGCGTCAAGAAGTTTCGGCAGCGAGTATCGATAGTATGTCTGCAGAGGAAACTGAACAACTTTCAAGACGTCGAGGTGGTACAACGGACGTATGCCGAGGTGGAGCTGCTCCAGATATATGCAGTCGGTCTTGTCGCCTCCGTATGTAACAAGTACAAAGGACCGATTTTTGATCAGCCTTTGCAAATACCTCTTTACGTGTTCGGCTCCGATCCGTCTGGTCTCGCCGAAGTGAAATTTACTAGATCGCTCGTTGAGAGAGTCGGATTCCCCAACTTGAAGCTGGTGCGATTTGATAAGATTCTGCGCATTTCCAGGTACGGTCCTTGTTTTTGCAGCAAGTAAAGTAGTAGTCATATATGACTGCAAATGTCGTGTATCTAGAATTGATATGCCAATTTGAAATTGACAATTGCTGACATATTTGAAGTCTTTCGTGCCATCGGCATGGATCGAAATAAATAAAATATATTTGAACGGGGAGCTAGGCAGCGGTGGCCCAAGTTGTGTTTGGAAGGGGTTTTCGCCTAGACCAAGAAGATGTCGAAAGATTAAAAGCTCTTCTCGAAGCAAACCTGTGTGTTTGGGAGCGTCCCATGACGGTCTCTTGGCAACCTTGGAAAGCATCAGGGATTACTTCGCCAGTGGGATGATAGGATCCGATTTTACATGTGTTATATCGGGCGCTCTGGGTGACTTTGAGTGCTTAAAAGCAGCCGTTGGTGGATAAAGATGTCAGGTATACCTGCTGGGATTTATCAGGACCGAAAACCATTTGCTCTGGGCAGGAATATGGCTAGGACACGCCAATTCCACCAGAGAGAGGCAAGATAAGTGCGAGCGAAACCTTATAACTGCAAGGTTTTGGCGCCTCGAAGTTTATTTAATGGGCAGTGGCAAGTGACCGTAATAACTCATAAGCCTCGTGAGCATCGTATGTCGGGAGGTTTTTACTGCGATGTGACGGCCCAACTCGGTTGATTGCCCTGGTAATATGCAACACTCCTTGTTTGTTCAACACCATCTGCCGTGGCGTTGAGCTCGAGTCAACGGAGAAAACCCAAGGATCAGCCATGCCGATGGTATCTGACCGTAATAACGGGACAAAGGTGCCATTATGATGGGCTGCATTGTCAGTTTAGAGCAGTGTTCCCCCTAAGCTTACCCTAAGCCAAACCCCTATTTTAAACTCTCGGGGCCTAAACTTACTTTGCTACAAGCATTTAACTTGCTTAGCAGATAACGCTTGCTAAGGCTAACGTTAAACCTTTTTGAAAAATTTAGCCCACCGTAGGCGTCGCTCCGAAGCCCGGAAAAAGCTTATTGCCGAGCTTCGGGACCGGATTGTTCGGGGCCTCAGGGTCCCGGCGCCATCCCGGGGAGCGCCACGGCGGCCACCGCCACCTTTACTACCGCTGATGAGTTCTCGACCACCGGAACGACCGGCGTGCCTACGACCACGTCGGACGGCGGCGATGAGGAATCGACTACTGCGACGGAGGCCGCTGAGTCTTCTTGGACCTCGAGTCCGAGCAGCGCAGCGATGCCGACGATGGGCGTTCAGGTTGCGCGGATTGCGACCGTCGGGGCTGCGCTAGCTGCTGCTCTGTGATATTACGGGTTAGGAAGGGTGTATATATACGCGTCTACTTCAGTATTTTCGCACGATACTCTATTAGCCCATTGAACCATCAGGCGTCCGTTACCATAGCCTTTCAATTATTCAAAGATCGGCGTTAGTCCCCCTTTTCTCCCCGTGTTTATGCCTGCCGCTCGCGTCTCGCAAGAGCCCTCCAGGGCTTCGGTTATCGTTTGGAGAAGGAAAGCGTCGTCTATTCCATGATACCTAAACAATTTTCGACCGCTTCGGACTCTACGCTGCGGTTAGGACGATGGACGGAAATGGGCAATAGTCATGGACGATTATATCCGTGTAATCCAACCATGTACAGCATGGGCGTTGGATAAAGGTCCCCGTGTCCCGTTTCTCAACCTAGACGTCGAATTTTCAGTTAGAGACATGCACTGCCACGCCAGATTTTATAGCTACATGGCTGCATGCGTGCTATGCAATGATACGCAGATGCCCCCCTTAACAGTGAGTCGGTCCGGGTCGGCTGCTCAATTGGCGAATAGCAATCAACCGACATGAACTAGATTACGGCATTCGGAGCTAAATCACGTTTAACTGTTTTCCACCGAGACCCCCTTTTGCAGTAGCCCACCAAGGCCGGTAAATAAATGGGTCGGGCAAAGAGTAGTGCGAAGAGTCAGCCATTTATTTTTCTATATCCTGCACAGATCGATAGTGTAGGTCTATTCCGTACACTTGGTCACCATTCTGGGCCGTCACCACACCAAACTATTTAACTACAGAGGATCAGCTTCTTGGGCACTCCCTGGTGCTACTTAGCTGGACAATGGACTCTGTCGAGTGGTCCCAGTCAGATCTATAAGCCGAGCCCTGGTCTCGGAACTTTCCGTCTCCAAACACCTTCCTAATAAAGCTTATCTGCCCGCCGCGTCGTTGGAGCCGAATGCACGTTGATCCGCGGGGACTGGCCCAGTGCTCTCCTGGCTATCGAATCGAGGGTGAGCCAGACCGGCCTCCAAGACACGTTAGTTATCACGCCCGCCGTCCAGGCTGGCTTGGCTACAGTGGCCCTTACAGGGCGGGAGTGCAGTTCACGAATGGCAGGGTGGTAAGCATACCGGGTACGAAGCATCATCGATCGCACAAATGCCCCGAAAGAGAAGGCCAGCAATCGACTCACCTGTCTGGGGCCGAGCCTATCATGTCGCATTCGACCTGCGGGCCGCCACCGCGTATAAATTGCAGATCATGGACTGTCCTGGGTTGGGTCTTTCCCGTCTGCTTCACCTCGGAAAGTTGAGATATCTTGGATTCGTCTTAGATAGCCCATACCACCATGAAGCCTGCAGTGGCCTTCGCGCTTGCGAGCTTCCTCGCGTCACGGGGCCTCGCTACCGATCTCTTGACGCCGGAGAAGATCGAGGCGGACATTACCACCGAGGAGTGAGTCGACCCCCCTAATTGAAACCCCGAGGTAGGAACGATCCCTCTGACACGAGAGCCAAATGTTCCAGGCTGCAGCGCAACCTGTGGAACTTCAACTACATCGCCGACCGCAACGGGGGTAACCGCGCGTTCGGCCTGCCGGGCTATAAGGCGTCGGTAGACTACGTCCTGGAGCGCCTGCAGAGGCCGGACTTCCACAAGTTCACGAGCTGGGTGCAGCCCTTCAACCACACGTTCAACCAGGTCCGCTCCATCTCCGTGACGGGCCCCGACGGCGAGGACGTCGAGGTCGTGGCCCTCATCTACAACCCCGGCACGCCCCTCCCGGACGGCATAACTGCGCCGCTGATCGACACGCCCGTCGACGACGAGAGAGGTGAGTTATGCTACCCCTGGTCCTCCTCTTAATCTTTTTGTTGTCCCCGCAGCACAGCACGGCAACGTCCGAGATTGCTAACTGCCCATTCCTCGCCACACATACAGGCTCCGGTTGCTTCGAAGACCAGTGGGAAGGCATAGACGCGACGGGCAGGATCGCGCTCGTCAAGCGCGGGACGTGCGCCATCGCGGACAAGCTCAGGCTGGCGAAGGCGCACGGCGCCCTCGCCGTCATCCTGTACAACAACGCCGAGGGCAGGCCCACCCAGGCGACGCTCGGAGCTGATAGCATCGGGCAGGTGGTCCCCGTCGGCACGATCCGGCAAGAGGTGGGCGAGGCTTGGAAGGAGCGGCTCGCGGCAGACGAGGAAGTCGTCGTCAACCTGACGGTGGACGCGGTGTTCGAGGAGCGCGAGACGTGGAACGTGTTCGCGGAGACCAAGGAGGGCGACCCGGAGAACGTCGTGATGCTGGGCGCGCACCTCGACTCGGTGCAGGCGGGGCCCGGCGTCAACGACGACGGCTCGGGCTCCTCGGCGCTGCTCGAGATCGCGACGGCGTTCCGGCGGTACGATGGGCTGCGCAACCGGGTGCGGTTCGCGTGGTGGGGCGCCGAGGAGAGCGGCCTCGTCGGCTCGCTGCACTACACGTCGAACCTATCGCCCGCCGAGGCCGACCGCGTCCGCTTCTACTTCAACTACGACATGATCGGGTCGCCCTACCCGGTGTTCGCCGTGTACGAGGGCGACAACCCGGGCGACTCCTTCGGCGCGGCGCGGCTGCACGACCACCTGACCTCGCACGGCTACCCGGCTTACTACGGCGCCTTCGGCACGTCGAGTGACTACGTAGGCTTCCTCGAGCTCGGGATCCCGTCGTCGGGCCTCTTCACGGGCGCCGGCGCGCCCACCGACCCCTGCTACCACCTCGCGTGCGACACGACCGACAACATCGACGCGGACGCGCTGACGGCCAACGCGCGCGCTGCCGGCGCCGTCGCCGCCCAGCTGGCCCTCGACTCGCTCGAGGGGCTGCCGCCCCGCGCCGACGCCACCGTCAACCTACGCCACCGCAGCAAGATCGGCCGCCAGTTCGACCGCTGGAGGCGCACCGCCGAGCTCGCGTCCGTTGAGAAGTCGTGCTCCGCTCACGGGGAGAAGGTGAGTACTGTTTGACGGTGTGATGATGATGATAAGGAGGATGACGAACGATGATGACGACGAGGCGATGATGTGACGATGAAAAAATCATGACGAGATGTTGTGCTGCGCGGTGCGGGTTATGGAATGGCGCGCCGACTTTTGCAATAAGAATATCTGTGCATATACCTTAGAGATCCTTTAATGTATCGATAAAGTTCTTGAGCGAGCTGCATGTAAATGATGTCCCTTCGAGCTAGAGCATGGAGAAGCAAGCCATTGTTAGATCAGCGGGATATCGCAAAACGGGTAAGCATTGGGAGTGGTTTACGTAGTATACGATATTTACACGAGAAGAATGATACCCCCAAGCGATGCAGAGGTGTTCCAACAATATTGTGATTAACTATGCTAGTTTGCCAAGCCGATCTTGCCATGAGACGGCCAGGGTAGAGAATTCTAATATTCAGTCACGGCATTCGCATACCCAGCACCTCCTTTCTTCTTGAACAGTCTGCCATTTATGGCGACATAACCTACCAAGGCAATGCCAATTACGAGCCCAATAGAGAGCAAGATCACGTTGACCGGCACCGGATCGCCCCGGAAAGTTTCGTGGAACAGATAGTCCAATCCGCTTTGGCTAAAGTTTAGTAGACCGGAGAGGCAGATGATTGTTCCGTAAACGGTGCCGAAAGTCTCAAAACCAAATACCTTTGCGCTGTAGTCGCTAACAGCAGTGTAGTAAAAGGGACGGTATAGGACGAAGAGACAGACGTTTGCGTATGCGGCCCACATATAGGGCAGTACGCCGAGGACGCCAATGGTTGTCGCAACTGTGACGAGGGTTGCAAGGACTGCGACTGTGCTCGTATGATCAAGAATGACCCCGATAAACGGGATTGAGAGGATGCCTCCCACCGGTAATGCTACGTCGAAGAAGTTGTTAATCTGAATGGCCTGCGATTGGGAACCGAACAGCGCTTCGTATTGTGGACGTATTGTCGCTACGAAGTAGTTGATTCGTGTCATTTGGACTACGGTCTGTGCCAGCGAGAGGTCAGCCAACCATATATATCGTGGCAAAAGTCTGGAGATGCCTAGTTCGGTGCTGTCGAACAGTGAAAGGAAACCAGGGAGGGTATGCCGGGGCCCAAGAGGACTTACAAACAAGCATATCAACACGAACCACGGTGAACGTATCTGTTGCAGCGCTGTATGGTTATGCATCACGCCCCAGACGCCGCTTCGCTCATTCGTAGCTTCTTCGTGACGCATTTGCTTGTCCACCTCACCAACACCAAGTAGGTCCTCAATCTCATGTGCCACGGTTTCACGTTGTTCCCGCTGTTCTTCCCGCAACAGAGCCGTCTGCTCATCAATCTGGTCACCTCCTGCACCCGATGATTGGGAAGAACCGCTGGGACTCGGGTCTTCGATCGTTTCCATCAGCTCGCCGACGGTTTTGTACGAGTGCTTGGGTAAAATAGTGAACTGAAATATGAGAATAGTAGCGGGCACGACAAGATAGACCAGGAAGAATCGATGATGACCGAAAGAGCCCCCCGTCTTCTCGTAAATGATACGGTAGACGAGGAAGAGGGCGCTCGAGGAATCGAAGGCGCCCGTAAGGAGGGCCAGTATCAACCCAGACCTTCGCGGAAAGGCGTTTGAGAGATGGTATGAGGATATATAGGTGAAGGGGCCGCCGAGCGCAAGGAATAGATAGCCCACAAGGAAGCCGTCGAATGGCACTTCTTGGGCAAAGGACATCAAGAGAGCGCCTATAGTGAGGAAGGCAGCGCCGAAGATCCCACAGACCCGAGGACCAAAATGGTCTAGGATTGCTCCGATGGGGAGAGCAGCGACGTTGGTAGCAACAGCGGCAACGGTGAACATGAGGTTAAGATGGATCTCAGTGCAGGTATACTCGCCATCGCAGATATCATGATATGCTCCCTCGTTTTTAAGAACTGGCTTCAGGGCGGCATAGCCGAATACGATGCCCGCCGCAAAAAGACAGTAAAAGACGGTGACAGACACCTGCACTATAAAACATGTCAGCCAGGTATTTACGGCGTCTTGGGAAGGCGCCTCGAGAACTCACATATGCGTTTCCACTGGGTCACCTCAAAGGCGCCAACAGGTTGGCCAGGATGATCTACATTGTCTGGGATTGCGGGATTCCACGATTCGGGTAGAGGATTGAAGGTGAGCTTGCGTGCCTGGATCGACGTGGCAACCGAAGACACAGAACCTCGTCGAGACCGTTGCCCTTCGGACGGGACACTAAGAAAGGTCTCTAGAGATCCTACGCGGTGGAGGGACATTTTCAGTCAGACCCAGCCAGTATCGTGAAACCTAGGGGAGTAGTAGTGCTGCTGGTGAAAACGTCTGGTTCGGACTCCCCTCCAAAATTGCTCCCGAACGTTAGAGGTTCAAGGTTGCGGCAAACTTATTCCCCCAGTATGCCGAGCAAGCACGGCCTGAGACGGTGACGTAACGGGTCGTCCTAAAAAGAAGGGTGGACCTTTTTGGCAGCGATTGCCCAATGGGAACTGATGACAACCAAAGAATTCGGGAAGGGCTCGTGGGTTGAATATGAATGGCGCGCTAACGTTGAAGCTGGAGAGAACCATTGAAAAGAAAAGAAGAGAGATCTGCACCGTCGTGGTAGGAATTACAAGGCGCAGAATACATACAGTGGGATAATCTGAGCTCTGAACAAGCGAAGAGCTGTTTTTGTCCGGGAAGAACCACTACTCGCGTTATTTCACCGGTTCCCTACGTTAGTCCTAGAAGCTCTACGCCAAACATTTTGCAAAGGCTACGCCCTGTCACTCCACCGAGACTCATTTGCCTTGGCGCCCTCGAATGGTGCAATACGGGGGGAGCAATGCGTGGGCATATGCAGAGTGAAAGTACGCCATCGACTGGATGTCTGGAGAAAAGTTGTGTAATCGATGGTTCAGTGTCAAGGCCCCGTGATGTGAGCAGGTGGAGATCTGCAACCTGGAGCCGCCTGCCCACCCCCGCAGTTTGCAACGCCGGCCAATAGGGGAATTCCTGTACGCCAGTCGGTGACCCCCATGCCGAGTGTTCCCTAGCTGGTAGTTTTTACCTACCTTGTACTGTATTGACTCGACGGCCGTCTTCTTGATCATGTATATCACACGGTGGTTGCTGTCTTCGTATCACCTTGTGCAGTCTCTCTATTTCATTCCGCAGTCACTAGAAGGGGTAACGAGGGAGATGGCGTCTTGAACCCCTACCAGCTGCACCCAATTCGACGTCGAGGTTTATGAAGCATTATTTATAAACGAAGTCTTTCGATTGGCACAGGTTCCCCCTCTTCAACTAGATATGCAATCAACGGGCTGTCTTGATGACCGTACTTGAGCCCCAAAACCACTTCCATCGTGTTTTCCGCCAACGCAGTCGGCTTGGTATTCTGTGTAATGGGCGATCCGGAAAAGGCTCGTGGCACGTAATATCATGAGGAGTGTTAAGTGACGACAGGGCATTAACCTCAGCCGAACATAGGCAATGAGCCTGCGTTACACATAAGAATCAACCAATATTTTCCGGGCACGCCGCACGGAGTAATAGCCCGCCCGCAAGCACATAATTAGAAGATGGGCATCCTAGAGCTTGGTTCGTGGCTCTAGATTTAGTTGCAGCATCCTGTTTAGTTGCCGATGCCATCCATATGTCTATGATCATGAGAATATACTCCATGACATTGACGTGGGCTCTTGCGTCACTGCTGCCGTCAGTGAGTAGGTGGAGGAAGTCATATATTCCAAGATTTTGCGAGCATATACGTATTTAACGGGCATTTTGATAATCCTGACATGGTCTCAGGGGGATGATACCTGGTTTGTAGAGAGGCATGCGGCATTGCAACTCACTCTGCGCTTCACGACGTAGTTCCGCATAGCAGTGACTAGGGATATGCAATACCTTCTCTTGGCTTTTTGACATAGGATGTCTCCAATCTCAATCCCCGCCATATGAACCGTATTTAGGTTTTACAGGGCAAGGCAGTAGATGGCCCCTTTCTTCTCTCGACTCACTACTCTTAGCCCTCGTGGAATATTTAAGGAGGCTCCGAGCTTCGCTAGCATACCTTTTAACACGGCGTATGGCTATACGGGATTTTCGCGCGGCTTGAGTCTTCAATTCAATGTAGCCGTATTTAGACAGACACCTTCGCCTGGTCCGAAGGTCAAACTAGCCTAGTATCTGCCCCTTGGATGCATGGGAGAAACCCGACAAGGGTGGTCTGAAAATATAAGATACCGCAGCCGGTTTCTTGCTCTGTCTTGCGTCTGGTGTTTCCGTTATGTGTAAACTCTTCATCTTATGATCATTGTCTCCGGTTGGCATCGCTCTTCGTATTCTCCTTGACGAACTGTTTGATAAAACTGGGATAGCAGAATGCCGCGATCCAGAACGGCTAACGTTACGTGGTGAACCCCTGTTGGCTCAATGCCACATATCTCGGAGCACAATTCAAAATGCTCCAGTTCCCCGGCTGGCCTGCCATGGCTGTGTTCGGATTTGCTCGTCAAGCTCGTCTTAGATAAGTGCTATGTTGGACCCGCAGTTCGCGAGTAGTGATACGCATGCTATTCATGACAAATCGTGGCGAAGATGTGATACACATGTCGGGAATATGGACATACGTAGCTTGTGTTGCGCCGTGATGAACGGACACTTGCGCACTTTGGCCGAGTATGGCTTCCCCGAGCCGGGCTACGACTTGGGGTGGTACAGAGCAACAGGGCAGTTGGTATTTAATAGCGCCAACGTCCGCTTACACTGTAGAGAGAGAAAGGGATAAATATGGAACTATGGTACTACGGCACTGTTGAAATCAGTAACACGGACGAGTACAGATATCGTGGGCTATGTGGGAAGATCTCACAATTCGAGAGCCATTCCAAGCATGCGATGCCTCTTAAGGTGTGTTTAACAAAAGGTCAGAATACGATACACGAACCTGCTGAAACCCGGATATTGGGCGTTATCTCGCGAATTTTCCATCCCCCTGGGTCAATCAGGGTCTGAGCTCACTTCCCCTAAGTCGGTCAATGGAGGCGGCCTTCGCCATGAGATAGAGTCTGAGAACTACAACTCTCTACCACACTTAGATTCTTGCTAGGCTCACACATTCTCTTCTTATAACACCGAGGCCGGGTGCCCTGTGTTCGTATCAAAGCGCAACCTGCCACTTCAGCGCTCAGGGGTCATCCAACAGCTAGATCGAGGAGCGTGCTCCCCTCCCCTCCCCCCCGGCGGGGCGCGCCAAAACATTTACATGATATCCCTTCGTGACTTTCGGAGAAGACCCTCAAAGCATCGTTTGACCTACTTACCCGTTGTTATTGTTGTTATTGTGGTGGTGGTGGTAGTGGTGGTGGTGTAGGCACACCACAGACAAACGTCACCAACAGCAAACCAGCCTCAGACTAGCGGCTATCACTATCCTCGTATTTAGAAAGATGCAGCTACTTGCTACAACTGGCCAGTTATTACATGTATCAATCCTGGTCTGCGTGTTAGGGTTGGGTTGGATTTGATAGCTCGCCTCGCATCGACGTCAAAAAGGGGCACTCGTGACATAGCGTCCAACGCGCGGGTCTAGATCCGTGGAAGGCTTAAAACTCAAGGAATCCCAGGGTTTATGCGGCTCTGCATACTAGGCGAATACCAGGTGTCTCTCCGGTAGGACGGAAGACAGATATTTCCAAGACCGTACCTTGCGGACTCTTCTGACGGGATTAACTCCGCGATTAACTATAGGACTAGAATAGCAAGTTTCAAGGCTGAGGTTCTGCTGCCACGGGGATGCCTTTCAGGGGTGTCGGAAATTTCAACCGGCAAACTGAGTCAAGTTTCCTTCTTTAATGCTACGCGCAGTCTGAACTATTACATATAATAGCCGTAGAACTGGTATCGAACGACGCCTGACATGTCTAGGCCAATTAGACACACTAAATCCGCCAGGCGAATCAAGGAGATTCCGGCCAGGGCAACCCGGGAAGCGCCTGTTGCGGAGAGCATTTGCCACATGGTGTCAACCCATACGGCACTTGATTCTCTTGCTGTCCCCTCCTCTTTTCAATGGTACCAGATACAGCGAGCAGAGTGCACTAAGCGCGACATTGACAGACGACATATAATCCCATGGAAAGAAATAATCATTCTATTTTGGGGTCGTTGGAGCAGGCATCTGGAATGCTCACCCTCTTCCATGGACCGGATATAGGTGTCGTGGAGGCCAGTAACGGGTGGCGCCTGTTCGCCACAGGAGTTTACAACCGACTACTTCTAGAACCAATATTACATATAACTGTCAAATTCGACTAAATCATGACATAGTTCACAAGAGATTCCACCAGTGTGCTATCGTAGTCCCGATACAAGAATACGACAGTGACGTATCACGAGGCACAGCGTAAAGACGGCCTCGATAATCGAAGACTACAGTCGTTCAATTATAACCCGCCGGACTCTATTCCAACCAACGGCATGGGCGAGTGGCTTGGATTGCACGCCAAAACACACTCTGCGAATATGATGGACCGGCCGGAGTGCCCGTAAGAAGCGACTTTGAGTGGATGGAGGGTCGCGTAACAGACAGTAGTCTGTGGTGAGTAATAGAGAATACCACTAGTCATCTCCGCGATCTCAAGATGAAAGCCCTCCCGAGCCACATACTACGTATATATCACGCTGTGTCATGTCTCAGGTGCTCCAATAGAGCCGCAACAGCGCCCTGTCCCCGTACGTGTCCCTCAGAGGCCTCTGATGCAGTGCGACACGTCTGGCCGGTCCTTTTTGATCCAGAGAGACCTGAAACAAAGCGCCGCGAAGGCCGCATTCAGCTCTCGACCGCTGGTTGGTGCGGCATCGTCGCCGACCCCGCCCGCTGCTTTGACTCGAGAGCGTGCATATGCAATGCAAGAACGGCTTCGGAGCTCGCGCGCGTGGCTCAGCAAACTCAGCCGGAGCTGCTCCCAGGGCCGATTGGACCTCGATCGTTTTTTACCGGTGACGCCTTTTGCATTCTCCATGCGCCAGTGGCAAGCAACAGCATATGCACGACTTGCAGAGTTCGGCTAGAAGGGAATTGGCCTTCGTTTTATGTTGCGGATTTTGCGTTGAAACTAGTGAGTTGCAAGTCAGACGACGTGCGCAACCAACAAGTTATTCGAAGAGGCCCTCACTCAAAAAGCCTCAAGCTGTGCCGCTAACACGTGCCTAACATGCGAACCGAAAGGTAAGCTAGGATTGCCGTCTTCGAAGGCATACCAGACTAAGAACTCTTTCTCCCTGGGCCTAGCCGGTTACAATACACGCCACTTCAATAGATGGCCAACTACACTTTTGGTTGCGTTCGTGACGTCTCCAGGCTGCATCTGCGCTAGGTGCTGCAAGGCCGTCAACGAGACGCAAGAACTTATAATAGCTTTGTCTATGTACTAGTGCTAAGTGCAACTGACACGTGCGATATCCTCACGTCTTACGGCCAACGGAGCGAAGAAACATAATTTGCATCTAGGGTCGTAAGGGTAAAGTGGCAAGAAGTCGGTCGCTGGGAAACGCACTCGCCTGACCGCCGCGGCCCGATTGTAGTCTAGGTGTTATGGGTTCTGCCGGACGGTGAATCCCAGATCGTAACTTGGATAGGGCTTGTAAACTGCAGTTGGCCCGTTGGTACAGGAAGGGACCCGAGCCATTCTGGACCCGAGACAAGATCCCGCGGGGTGGGGGACGAGTCGCGCACGTAGGGAGGCAGACTTGGCAGAGTAGACCGCTTGAGGGGCCTGCACTGGGAACTCCGACAGATATCAGCTCTGTCCCAGAAAAAATGTTACTGCTCTGCCTTGCGGTCTGCACTTGAATAGGTTGTATTCCGTGAACCCTATTCGCAAGCGGCGAGCAATGCGCGCTTGTAGCAAAATGGGATAAGAATATCTAGACGTTCCTAGGCCTGAGACTGCCAATGGGTCATGCAGTTGGGAGGGACACAGGAACTACTGCGTAGTACACATCGGCAACGGCGTCCCGCATATCCTGGGGGTAAGGGAAGAACTCTCTTGACCGACCATTCCCCAATAGCGTACACGGGTATTAGGTGGTCCATGTTGCCAGATAAATACTCTAGCCTGACGCCTTGAAAGCAGATAGAGTCGAATGGATATCTTTGCTGCTCTGGCTGTCCGTAAGCATAGTCGTCAACGTTACGGCATGCGGCAACGGCTGAGACCGAAGGCTCTATCCGCACAGCATTTGCTCTGCCCGCTCTGGCGGTGTCGAGTCACACCCACAAACCGGCAGGGGACAAGGAATAACAGACATCACCGACTGTTGGCTGCATTGCATTGCTCCCTATGATCGTGTCGTTCACCCTATTCGCCCCGTTCTAGGGAGGGGGTTGTGGGGGGAGTGTTCATGCACGGTGAGAAGAGCATGGAAAAGGTGGAATTGGGAAGACCATGCAATCACGTTACCATATTCGTGCTTCAGCAGGAACCGGAGAAAGTCCGAATATGGCAGACGCTCGGTTAGGCAACTTTTTAGCTAGCAAGAGTCGGGAGGGATTCCGTGGAATCTCGTGGGGTAGGGTGAATACTACTTCGTACCTGCATGTCCGCCGGTGCTATATATGTATGTAGGTTCGAATGTACTGATGTAACTAACTACATGCACGAAGTCGGTGGGCTTGACGTGAACCTGCATACATAGTAGGATGCTGCATTGAATACGCAATCGGACTTCAACAGCCTTAACTCGAGAGGATTTTACTGTAGCTTTCAGCTTTGGTTCCGCTTATCTATCGGCAGCTTCTGTTCATACCGATATAGTTCGTCATGACTACCTAATGCAGACAGACGACAGCGACACCCGCGCCCGTGTATCTCGATAGCTAGCAAGGGTAGATAAGGACATATGTAGCATTGACAGATCTGGGGGACCCTCTTGCCACCTCTGCATATGCTATATCCTATGGTAGGTTAGTGAAGTAATGGCGATCTCCCCTCTCACTACCGGCCTGGCCGTTCATCAGCCACTTGACCAGGGAAGGGCTTAACTGCATAAGATCTTGAATGCCTCTGTAAGAAGCATACGGACAGGGGACCTGGCAAGACGATGCGTGCTAATCTTCAAGGTTCATATCTGAAAGCGTGTGTTCCGGTCAACCCGGGAGAGGTGGTTTCTAATATATTCTCTTATTATTCTTTGCAGCTTCCTCCTTTTGGCGGTCGAGCCACTACGAGGTCAATGTGCTGTCGCTTCGCCCGCATACATGCAAATGTTGTTAAAGGGTGTCAACGTCGACGGCTAATTGAGACAGGGCTGCCCTTGTTTCTCGGCCTCTCCCAGAAATGCCGCACCGGAGCCTCGAAATCTCTAAGATTCCGGACTTGAAAATGGTGGAGAGACGTCGCACTATGTGCGTATGATCCATGTGTGTAGAGGAACGGAAACGACTGGTGGCAACTGCGTTTGCAGCCCTTTTCATGCTGATATGCGAAGATATCTGGGTACTGTGTCAGGATAGCATGGGTTGGCAAGGCTGGCAAAGGCTGGGCTTGTCTTGGTTTGGTTTGGTTTGACCCTATATAACACGGGTCATTAATTGCAAGGAGTATCGAACCTTTGGAAATTTCCGAGCTACGAGTACTTCGAGAAGGCACCGGGAAGACGCCAATTGGCCAGAAATGACCTGGGTCCCTAGTAAGCGTATTTATTTAAATGGGGGTTTCAACGGGGGAAGCCAGGAACCGTGAAATGAAGCGAGGTCCCTGGCCGCGAACCACCACGGTTAAGAACCGATGGCTTCTAGAACTTTATCTGCCTACCGTGTGCCCGAGGTGGTGCGCCCTCATCCAGCGGCCTCTCAAGTATGTATGTTACAGTCAGAATATGTCGGGAAGTTGCAGCAGATGGCGAGTGATGTTGTGGAGACGGCGGCTGGCTCAGAGCGAGAAATGAAACAACTTTGCTGCTCTAGTGCTAGTGCGAGTTCCAGGAGACGGTTAATAAAGATCCTAAGGCACTTATGTAACTTTTGCTGGTGTTGATAGCGACAATAAGAGCAGTCGGTACGGATCGTGTTCCAGCAACACCGATTTTCGGTTTAAGAGGTTGTTGCATGGGTTGTTTTTGCCAGTTTGTCCGTGTCTATAGGTCCGTTCAAGTGGGAAGTGATCCGTACAACTCCCAGGGGTATTCTTTGTTAGTTATCTCCACTAGTTCATCATACATGTACGCAGTATGAGGCTAAATGGTAGCTCCTCTACATTGGCCACTTCGCCCAAGATCTATATTCGTTACTTTACGATAACGGCAAATACTGGCAGAGCTTGAGAAACATGTTTATTCCATACCAATTTATAGGGGAGTTTACCTCGCTCTGTAGTGGACCCGGTGGAGGCAACTAACTAAGAATACCCCTGGGAGTTGTATGTAGGCCCGACTGATGAGGCTCTCGGTAGCTCTGTAGTAGTCCGTTATATTATGAGGGAAGCCCTGGGCTTCCCTCATACCATTATTCTTGAAAATCTGGGGATGGTTCTATGAAAGCGAACTTACCTCAACGAGACCCTTGTCGCCGATCCGCCCACGGGTGTATATCCGCGGTAGCTTGACTACCTAGTTACATAGAGATTCCATGCAGGGCCCACTGTGTTAAAGCTAAGGGTCGGCTTGGCAAGTAGCCGGGGGTAAATACCAATGTCCAGTTTATGGGAACCGGCAGACGACTGTCGAAGCCATAGAAGGATGTCTCCGCGGACCCAAAAGGGATGTGGACCTGGGGGCATCGATAAGAGAGCGTTTGCGGTCGATTCTTGGCCCATTGCAAATTTGACGGAGGCAAAGGGAAAGCGATATGATCTAATTTACCCGCTCCATCCTCGTGGAAACCGGCAGATCTGACGATCACTGGCGAGTCCCGAGGTGTATGATAGACGTTGGTATTGTCACTGGCACTGGCGGTTTCCAGCGGCAGGTCGTGGACAAAATAGTTGTCACACCCAACACAGCACCTCTTTTGCATTAAATCTACCTAGCAGAATAGTGGGATTACCATCCAGTCCGCGTCACAACTACCTACATTGGCTACTTGCCCAAGTAGTGTAGTGGAAGACGGAGATGTCAAACTATCCTGAAGACGCGACTAGTCTCCATGAGACCGAATATCATCGAGCTCAAGAGGGTCATACTAACACCACAATCGGCCCATCCACGTCAAGACTCATCAGATAGTAGATACACCGGTGACAAACTCGAACAAACGCACTAATGAGCCTGGACTTGCTGCTAAGCCAGGTCTTTTATAACGCGGAAGGGCGCCGTCAAAGCTAGAACGTGCACTGATCAAGTAATTAGTAGTAGTAGGAGAGAAGGCCCGCCACTAGTAATGCTGATGAGTTTAGTATAGTCACTATTTAGTACAACCTAGACCTACCTACTATGGGCCTATAATCCAGATCCAATAAACAGTATACTCTGCACGTTCCAATGGGCGTTGGAGATGGTATATCATCTGGCTAATGTAGTTCTAATTGGGGAGGAGACTACTCGAGCATGGCCGGTATGTACATAGAATAGGTACCAATTTTAGAATGCTTGAGTTCTACTGGCTTCGTCCGGGTAAATGGGGCCGAAACATCGTGAGCATTGATTCGGTTTCGATATGAATGTTATCGAACCGCCTCTCTACCACTCATGTAAGAGAGACCAATCAGACTACCTACGTACGGACCGAATAATCGGGATGGGCAGGCTTCAGTGTGTGGCGTTTCTGATTCTTTCTTCACCGGGACGAATGTTTGGGCTTGTGGAAGTGGGGGAGGGGGTCTTTTCCGGCGTGTGCAACACGTGGGTACTCTGTATATCCGGTCCCATTTACGTAAGTTTTGTGGATATTCGTTCCTGCATTGTACCTGCAGGACGAATACTGCAGGCACAATATGGATATGCAAGGGCTGGTGCTTAGGGAATGCTGCATAAGCCCCGCCGCAGCATTGTGTAAGCTAGATTCGTACCTTATTGGAAGAGGTACATATTCTCCGTCTGCAGACTTGGTATTGTTCTAATGTAACATAATAAAGCACATCGTTAGCCTACGTAATTCTTCCCAATCGGTCGAATGAGTTCGTATGAGAGAGGCAAATTAGTAGCGAAAGAGGATCCGCTAGGGGATATTGACCGCTGACGATACGGAAACATGAAAGAGCCTCTTTCATACTTTAATTTGAATTCGGCTTAACATGTGATATGTTACACGGGCCTTCGAGAGCTCAGATACATACTATACCTACAATTCCTACCTGAGGCACATGGTGGTCAGTGTTTACTTCGTAACAGAAGACTCCATCGGACTTTTTCTACTCTAGGCGTAATGCACGTGGTTAAAGATTAGGTAGCTCGTACCGGCTATTGGACGTGATAGGCACGTTTGGGTTAGCTGCCTCTTTCGGACCCTTCCGCAGGTGGGCGATATGGGGCACGATAATGCAAAGAATTGAGCAGCCCACCAACTCCGTTTATGCAACCCTGGTGCCCTGGTGCTATTCCGGTGTGATAATGAAACGAGCCCTAGGAGCCCACTCTGAATTCTACACAGAGACTGGACATTTGAAGGTGATGCAAATAATGGTGTATGACCATATGTACCATACATAGGTGTAAAGGCAGGGAGCGGTACCTTGGTGTTTACGTATAAATACCAAAATGCTGTTATGTCCATGGGTCCCCATGTCCATGTCGATTAATACGGCTAGAGGCAACGCGCACAGATCCTACAGGAATAACATGAACAACTGACAGGCTCAAGTCGGTGAGCGTTCTGCGACTATGTTTGGTGGAGTACAGACGTACTGTATACGCAAGCAAGCATCAAGCATAGGCAGTCAAGCCTCTATGCAAGTGGCTATTACTTGCAGACGAGGCAGGAACTGTTTCTAAAACCAAAGCGAATAGGTTGAATGGTATCTAGGTGTTACAGTACATCCGCACCCTACCCTATAATAAGAGGTGCATAAGCCACTACGTTAAATGTACCTTAGTAAAGCCCTTCCGTAAGCAAGTAAGATGGACAGAGTTTTCAACAACAGAAGCCAATCGCACCGGTTACCGTCGATGGGGTCGTGCAACATGCGCTGAATATGATATCTCGTACCACGTTTACTAGATTTGCCACGTTACCGCATCACAGCTTGATGAATTATCTTGCTGTTGTCGTTGGGCATTTTCCGAGTGGGTAGGCTTACGATCACCTTCCATATTACCTCTCTTTTTGTTACCCTTTAAGACCAGCCACATATGCTGATCTTAGATAGCCGAGAGGGAAAGCAAGCGGAAGTGGTGGTTTCCAACGGCTCTTTCAGTTGCCAATAAGAAGCTAGGAAGCTGCCGAGGGCGGGAAGGATGACAAGGAGACAAGGGGGGAAAAGCAAAAATGAGGGAAGGGCAGGACTTCAAGATGGCTCGTCCTCAGCACTTCTCGGCCGTTGGATCTGGCTTTTTTGGGGGGTGTGTAAGATCTTTATTTCGCAACAAGTATGTTCCCGGCTCGTCGACATCTGGAAATCGAAGTCCTCTCGTGGGGGGGCCAAATTATGTTATTCAGCTTCGATGTAGTATTCTTACTGTTGGGACTTATACGCAACTCTATCAGGGCATCTCACCATTTTGCATCGGATTGAATAATTGTAGGACGTCATGGTTAGGTTGTCTTAACAAGGCAGCACAGCCTGGATCTACGAGGGTATGCGAGAAGTTGCGAATGTTTGGTGAAGCCACTTGAGACTTTCCCGCTGCCTTCGGCTTTGTTGTGGTGATAGCGCTTCGGTCACCCCAATCATTACCAGTTGACGGGTTAGCGCGATAAATTATTGTCCTTGGGGCAAGCAAACACCACCAACCCGATTCACTATCACCAGGAAGCACATCCCAAAGCGCTAATGGCAAAGCGTATGGTTCGCCGGCAGTCTCGGCTCAGCAAGAAGCGCTCACATGATGCTGCTACAACGTAACCCAACTTGAGAAGCCCGTACTCTGTATCAAACAATACGCAAGGCGGTAACTATCATTGGCGGTCTGGGCGATTTTGTTATAATTCAAGTTGATCAATCATGAATGGCTTCGATAAACCGGACTTCGTATGGATGACTACCTAATGCGTAGCAGTGCAAACCAGGCTCCCTGGTGGCTTGAGGGTTCTGCACTTCCTTAGCAAAATCAACCCTCCTCTTGCCGGTCATGTTTCAAACTAAAATGTTTCCTGGCCATGATGATACCCTCCGGCTCGTTGCACGGCTATTCTTACACACATCCATCATAACGGGCCAATTGCGAAGGAATCTACAAGCTCCATTACGGACCAGTCCAAACAGCTTAGTAAAAAGAACGCCATACTGCAATGCATGTACATTCGATGGGATGCGAGTGAGATGCACAGCGTCTATTTCATAGTAATCCTTTCCTTTAGTTATTACATTCTTACCAACACATGCACCGTATCATACATAGTACGCAGGAACTGTTCAGTTAGGTGGTGTCAGTGATGCCTATTGTGGTGATCCCCTGTTGCGCCATTTGCCCAATCGTCTTTGTCCATGTTCCCTCAGGCAAGCGTCTTCATTTCGCTCATTTCTTCCAGTCAAATCCTCTGCGCAGGCTTCAGCACCCGGCGTTTCGGCTCCAATCTGGCGTATATTGATATGTGATATCACGCATTGGTATTTAGGCAATTTACTCTAGGTTCAAGAGCGAGAAGATATGACGTCGAGCAAATGCATCCATACCAGCTATCGAGTCAATGCCGGAGGGCAGAATGAGATCGTCTATTCTCTGCGTATCATCTTCCGCTTATTTCCTATGACGGAGCCGGCTAGGAATCGGCTGGTTTCTCAAGGGTAGAGTGATGATCCAATGGCAGCTTTGTCCGTGAGTGCAGATTGCGGATTGGCGCAAGCTGTTTTAACGCGTCGCTCCCTCCCTCAGGCGAGGGCGGCGAATGTGATCAACAGGCGCGACGCCAGACTACCGTACCTTGTATTCCACGGTTTCTTCATGCTCGTACGAAATAAATGACTGGTCAACCGCACAGAAGCTACCTGAAGACTGCAGTTCACAAGCACAGGCTAGGCGGGCTGGACGAACGTCAGTGACTGGCTGCGCCATGTTGCAGCCACGCACAACACCATCACAATTGTCAATGAGAGAACGATTTTGTGCAAATTGTGTGGCCCATCATGCCCGTAGTCAGCCAGTGTCCGGCTAAGTGTTATCCACAGTCTGCCACCTATCATGTTCACAGGCTTATTCACGCACGTTGCATCTCTCCAAAACTTTGCAGATCTATACGGAATATTCTGCCTAGTATGGTCAACGCTCGACGTTTTATGCGAGCCATCTTATGCTTGGAGGTATTGGGATCCTGCGCTTGGCACGATTGCACATGTCTACCTACCTACCTACCTACATACGTACACAGACTATACGGACGCATACATACAGCGTTGTTGTAACGGGACACTCAGTAAGAGGCAGCCATCTACTTTCGTATCCAAGGCAGACAGGCTGACAGGACTCGAAGCGTAAACTGAAGAATAGTATGTATGAACACCGTCCCTGCGTAACTCAAACGGCAATGGAAGACGTCTTCTAACCCCCCAGGTAAAGGGTGTCTATTACAATACTGGTATTTTAGTACAGGTACGTCTGTCTCATGACCGAGTAGGCATGCCGGTGACTCGTTAGCTTGTATCAAAAAAGCCCCCGGAGCGTAGACGGTATGCATAGTGTTGGATATAGTGTATAAATGCAGGCTATAGTAATGCTATACATGCCTATATTCCGACCAGGTTCTACAACACCGTATCTATCTTGTGTCTCTCGCGGAAGTACCTATCAATTCATGGTACTTCTTGGCACTAATCCATTGGGCTTCTCCCGATTTAGAAAACTACCCACGTACCTCCTGTACATAGTGGCTGCGCCCGCATCCACCCATCCCACCCATCTGATGTGTCTTGCCCCAGACATGCCGGGGCAAGGGTTCTCGTTCCACGCCGTCTCGCCCGCGTCTGTTCCTGGCCGACCTGGTCCATCTTTTAGGTCCTTGTCAGCTATTCCTAAGAAAGACACGCGTGGATATGGTGGGTGGGCTCTCTGGGTCCCCATTCCACCCGTCGGCGGTCTCAGTGCCTATCGATGGTTTTTATCAGTCGTTGATCTGTCTATGGGCTCTGTGTACATTATCCTCCAAGGTCCCTTCACCACGTTCGTTTTTTCCCTCCCGTGATCGACTGATCGGTTGACTTGGAAGTGGTTCTCTCTTTATATACCTATCGGTTCTTGTTTAATATCGTGGCTCGCCTTCGCAACATACGATCTTGTCGAACTCCCTTACCCTCATTTTGTATACTACTAGCAAGCACCCAGTGCCCTCAGCGCGCCACTTACACGAGAGGCAAGACACAATCCTTCGACATAAAGACTTCGAGATCCAGCCGGAAGAGGTCCATGTACAGCACCCACAACACGAAGCCACTCAATAACCAGACAGTATTGGAAGCTTGAGCTCAATACTGCCGTCCACTCCTTGCCGTCCGGAACCGACCCACCGTCTTTAGGCCAACTGCCCACCAACGCATTGTATAGCACAGTTACAATATACCTAATATATAAACAAGTGAGAAGAAGCGATTCGAGAGGCAGCGGAACTCTGGGCTATCATAACCAACCGAGAACGTTGTCAGCAGAAGGTTTGTGACCCAGGTTTGGGAGAGGAGAAGTGAATATGACTAACGCTTTAAAGTCACAACGATGGACGCCAACATGATGAATTCCCATATGGGGCCAACTCCCTTCTTCTATTACACGCCAGACCCTAATCCCGAGAACCGACAACACGGCCACTTCAGTCAGCATCCGGCTTTCCAACAGCATGTGTTTCCGGTTGTGCCTACTGTGCCTTCCACTCCCATCTATTCGAGGCCCAATTCCTCATGCTCGCAGAACGCGGTGCCCGGCAAGGGATTCACCTCGGTTCCTAGCACGCTGACACCAGGAGCTTCGCCTCAGATGGCAACTCGGCCTACTAGTATAGTGCTGCCGGCACACCCGAAGTTGATGCTCGAGACCGAGTTGTGCGACCATGACGGGTTTTACTACCCAGCCACGCCACCGTTGTCCACACCAGGCAGCTCAGTGGGTAGCCCTAGCCATACGCACGACGTTCTGGCGACACCATTGAACCCAATGTTCTCAGGGCTGGATGGATATGAGAATGTGAAGGCTGAGGCCGAGTTGAAGCCCGAGACACCGCTGGACGGATTGGACTGGTCGAACTGTGACTCCCCTCCCTTGACACCTGGTAAGCCTCTATTTCTCATTACGCATTTATGTAATCAATCTACGTTCCACACTCTTCGCATGATCCAAATGTTCGTATTGGTATCAAGTGCATTTGCATGATATGAACGGCGGGGGAGGCAAGGGGAAGAAAGAGAGGGTCACGTTTCTCATTTCGAAATCAACCCCCCTTGTAATTGCATGGCGGGGCAGTCTAAGGATGTGAAATTGAATTTGGCGGCTAACGGAATTTTCTAATGGGGGTACAGTGTACCTACAATCCCAAACCCAGGCAGATCAACAACAAACCATTTCGCTTAGTACTACAAGCATTTCCGCCGACCTCCTTTCCACAAACTCTTGCCCATCACTCTCACCCTCACCATCGCCCTATGCACGATCTGTCGCATCGGAACAAGACATCGACTTTTGTGATCCCAGGAATCTGACTGTTGGAGGCTTAACAAATCCCACTCTTGCACCTGAATGCGCCGCACCTGCCGCATTTGAGGAATTCAGGGGTGAACCATCCACATTATTATCACCTTTGACGACATCATCACCTCCCTTCCCCAAGCAAAGCCCATTGGCCGAGTCATTTGATTTCGGCGCTGAAATCCACCACGGGCTTCCTTCATTCGACGACATCTCTGATTTTGAATCTGAAGACGATTTTGTGAACGGCCTTGTCAACCTCGGTGAGCACTCAATCGCCGAAATTAAGAGGTCACGTTCTGCCACCTGCTCCACCACTGTATCCCTCGGCCAGGACCCGTTTCTCGCCGAGTGTGCAGGTGAGTTCGACTTCGAGGACACTAGTTGTGCTGTCACCGGTCTTCCAAGCCCTGCGAATTCTGGATCAGAGTCCGATTCGCACAAGGACAAGAAATTCAAAAAGTCAAAGAAGGAAACCCGCAAGGTTGCACCAGCCATGAACGTCGCTACCGGTTCTCAGTCTGCCAAGGCCGAGGAACAAAGCTTTTCGGCTCAGTCCAATGCGAGTGAGAATAAGGCCACCACTGCTACTGGTACTTCGACGACTGCGGCGGCGGCCGGTTCTGGCGCCGCTGCTTCCCTGACGCCCGCTCCTGCAAATCGCCGCGGACGTAAGCAGTCATTGACCGAGGACCCTAGCAAGCCGTTCGTCTGCGAGCTGTGCAACCACCGCTTCCGCAGACAGGAGCATCTCAAGCGTCACTATCGCTCTCTCCACACTCAGGAGAAGCCTTTCCAGTGCCACGAGTGCGGCAAGAAATTCTCTAGGAGCGACAACCTGTCCCAGCACGCCAGAACCCACGGCAGTGGTGCTATTGTCATGAACCTGATCGATAGTTCTGAGGAGGGACTCGAGATGATGCCACAGGGAGGCGACCAAGACTACCACAATTTCGGAAAGGTACTTTTCCAGGTAGCCTCTGAGGTCGCCGGTAGCTCTAGTGACTCCTCGTCGGATGAGTCTCCGGGTGATGCCGGTAAGAAGAAGCGTAAGCGATCCGACTAGATCAAAACTTGGACGCATCAACACATATGCGCCACATGTCAGAGGATCTTGACTTTGATCTTTCGACATACACATCGTCACGATATGAACGACTTCTTCGACATCCGGCCTACCCCGCTAGCTTTACGCGGACCGGTCATTAGGGTTTAGAGACGGTTCACCAAAGAGGCTACCTACGCAGGGACCATACGGGATATCCAGATACAGGGGACATCAAAAGTTGCAACTCGTGTTTTTCCGCATCAACTTGTCTTCTTGTATCCATAATTGCGACAAATTTTCTCCATCACGACCACCCAAAATCATGAGAGCAAGCGGGTAATCTGATTTTTCAGGGAATGATATACAGGGTTCAAGGGCGTACAAGTGTGATCTGGAGGCGATCTTGAGAATCCGCTTAGGATTTTTGCGATGGAAATGGCGCCACGCACATACCTGGCGGCAGCCTTCTTTCTTTACGCTCGTTGTAATAATCCACAGCAGGCGGGAGCAGCGCAGCCGTACCTGCTATAGGCAGGACACTTCTGGGGTAGAGACAGCCCGTGAGGGTAGCAATGCTCCCTTCTTGTGTCTAACCTTTACGCATTTCCATACCACTTTTAGTACTGCTGCTGTTCTCAAGCATGTGTGCCGGTCACGAGGAGAGAGCTTTCAGCATAATCATGTATATTAGGGAGCAATTCATAAATCAGCTTGCCGCTGCCCGGCTATGAAAACCTTTGCTTCCTGCCTTCACTATGTGAAATGAAATATCCCTCTAGTACCCCCCGCCACCAACTTGCACCACAGTGAATATTTCCTATATAATTGCCATCAGTTACTTACCGCACTAACTTCAAGCAGTCGGGAACTATACCTCTAGTTGGGAGCCAGTTGGGTTTAGATACGAGAATAGTGGATTAAAGGCTTCGTTCACAATCTCAGGTACTTAATGCCAAGTCTACGATTTAACATAACTTCACTAAGCCTGGTGGTGCGATCCCGTGGAGGCGGGTTGATGGCTAGCCTTGCTAGCTAAGCTTGAGAGAGAGGGACCTTAATGCTAAAATTACGTCCCGGGGGACCTTCTACTCCGGCCGGGTTAATCTGCGAGCAGGCGCAGTGCCGCTCGATACTCCCCATCTCCATCTCCCGGTGCCATCTCCAAGCCATTAGCACCCTCAGATCTCCCTCGTTCGTCCAACTGCGTCCTGGTTGCCAAGGTGCCGTTGCACGCGCCGGTAGCAAATTTTGGGTCCGCTAAGAACTCGCCCAACTATTGGGTGAGACCAAAATCTAGATCTTCATCTAGCGAACATCTCTCCGAAATAATCTAGCCTATTTTCGTATTGGCTCTGCCGAGTAAGTTAGTGAAATATGCAAAAACACTCATTCGGACGTGCTAAGGTAGCTAATTGGAAATGGCAAGTCCCTGGGCTCCGGGGAAGCTCACAATTGACAAGGAAGCCCTACCAGGCAACCGGGACCCTTTTGGCACTCCGACCTCAGCTATAGCCTCGAACTATGGCGGAAGGGGCGTTGAATGTCATAGCTCTGGTGTCTGGAGGCAAGGACAGCTTCTTCTCGATTCTCCACTGCCTCACTAATGGACACCGGGTCGTCGCTCTCGCTAACCTCCATCCACCTCCTCCTAGTTCTGCTGCTACGGCCACCCGACATCTATCCCAGGGTGCGCCGGGATCACAGCAGCGCGCTTTCCCTCCCGGTGTCAGGGCTCAAGACCATCAAGGAGATGAAGTTGAGGCGGACCTGAACAGTTTCATGTATCAGACGGTGGGCCATCAGGTCATCCCCCTGTACGCCCAAGCCACTGGACTGCCTCTGTTTCGCCATCCCATCAAGGGAACTGCCGTGCACCATGGCTTGAGCTATCAGTATCAACAAAGAGAGATCAAACCCCCCGCCGCAACCGAGCCAGGGACCGTCCCGCGGTCTGGGTTATCGGCTACGTCGTCGTGCCAGCAGGGTTCTGGGTGTCAGCCGGCAGAGGACGAGACCGAGTCCCTGATTCCACTATTACGTGACGTCCTAAGGGCCCACCCGGAAGCCAACGCGCTGAGCACGGGCGCCATCCTCTCCACGTACCAGAGGACCCGGATCGAGTCGGTGGCCCTTCGCCTGGGCCTGGTCCCGCTGTCATTCCTCTGGCAGCTCCCGGATCTTCCTCTAGGCCGAAACTTCGGCGCGGACGACGTGTTAAGGAAGGGCAGTAGTATTACGGGGCAACAGCAGCCATGCCGCAGCGACGCGCAGCTCCTGCGCGACATGGCCGCGGCGGGGCTCGATGCCCGGATCATTAAGGTCGCGAGCGCCGGGCTCGATGACACCTTCCTGTGGGAGAACGTCGCTACTGAAGCCGGCATTCGGCGTGTAGAGCGCGCCATGCGCCGCTTCGGGGGAGGCGGTCGCGGGTCCGTTCTTGGCGAGGGCGGCGAATTCGAGACTCTCGTCGTGGATGGGCCCCCGTCGCTTTTTAAGGGCCGGGTTGTGGTTCGCGAGGAGAACACGAGGGTAGTGCGGGAAGGTGGCGGCAGCGTCTGGCTGAACATTCGCGACGCGGCGGTTCGGATGAAAGGGGAAGCGTCTCTGGAGGAGACCGACATCAAGGACTCTGGTATCCGCATACCAGGACTCCTTGATCCGATGTTTGAGGCCACCCTTGAAGCATTAAGCAAAGCCGACGAGCTGGGACAGGACGATTTCATATTAGACTCGCAACCACGGCTACCTTTTCTCACAGGAGTCCCGGCCTCGGATCCTACACAACAGTGGTGCTTCTTTGGCACTAATGGCGACCAAGATAAGGGCGGCGTCGAAGTCCAAACTGCTCGTGTGGTGGCCGACATCCGACTGCAGCTCCAGCAACAAGCCCAGTCAGCAAGTGCCATCACGAACGCGGTCATCATCTTGAGACACATGTCAGACTTTCCAACCATCAACAAGCTCTACGGGTCGCTCTTCGAAGAACCGAACCCCGCGTCGCGAGTCACCGTATCCTGCGGGGACGCCTTACCCGAAGGATGCTCCATCGCCGTCTACCTCACGGTCCACACCGGACTAGACAGCGACCCCGTCAGCAGGCGCGGTTTGCACGTCCAATCCAGATCTTACTGGGCACCCGCAAACATCGGGCCCTACAGCCAGGCAATCGCCGTACCCCTCCTGACCCCACCGTCGGCGGAGGACGACATCGACGGGCAAGACCGAACGCGACAACACCACCGCACGAACATCAGCCTCACGGTCTCCATCGCGGGCCAGATCCCCCTCATCCCCGCCTCAATGGCGCTCCCCGACGCGGAGGACACGCCGCTGCATATCACGCTCGCGTTGCAGCACCTCTGGCGCGTCGCCGCGGCCACAGAGGTGCAGTGGTGGAGCAGCGCCGTAGCGTATTTCCCCCGCTCGCCGAGCAGCGCGGATATGCGGCGGAGGGTCGCGCTCGCGGCGGCCGCGTGGCGCTCCGCGCATCTCTGGGGCACCGAATCGTCTTCCTCCTCAGCCTCCTCGCCTTCCGAGGAGGCCGGCCCCGACCTCTGGGACCGCAAGTACAACGCGGCGTATCAGTTCTTCGGCGACGGAGCGGACGAGGAGACGCACTCGGTCCCGGACTGGGAGGTGCTCGCGGGATTCGACGCCTACGACTCGGGCGAGGCGACAAAGCGGCGACGGCGGTGTCTACCGTTCATGTTCGCCGCTGAGGTCGAGGAGCTCCCGCGCGGTGCGGGTGTTGAATGGCACGCCCACCTGGGGCTGGCGAAGGTAGGCGCGGGCTCGGTCCGGGTCTTCTCCTCGAGCGGGTCGTCCGCGCGCACCGTCGAGTTGCACCGCGTCGTCGCCGACACCGCCTCGGGGGTGTTCGTCCAGACGGCGGCCACGATGCCGTGGGCGGGGACAGGGACAGCCCAAGGCCTTGACGCGGCCGTTCTCGACCTCGGTCGGGCGGTGGCGCGCTCTCTATCCCGTATGACGGGTTCCGCAGACGATGATCCGTCGGTTACCGACGATGCCGCAAGCCCGCATCTCTTGTACGCGGATTCCGAGGCGTTTCCCATGGTTCCCGCGGCGGCGCAGGGTCGGCGGGCCATAGTCCCGTGCAGATCGATGTGGGATTCTCGCGGGGAGCGACTCTCTATGGTGGCTATCTTCCAGAGTCGGTTCCGCACCGGTAATAGATAAACCTTTATTTCCGAAGAAAAGAATAGACATGGCCCTTAAAAAAGGACAGAGACAACGTGGAAAACTTAATGGCTGCGAAGGAAGAGACTGCATCACCGGCCACTGATTCGAACCTCTCGTTGTGAAATTCGCACCCCAACACCCTAACACCCGGACATGCTGGACGTGAAATTAAAATGGCTGTACTCAACCTCTTGGTAACGCGCCACCTGCGTTAGCGGCACATCCAATTCTCTTGATGGATGGCTCTCTTATTGTGCCTTAAGTGCTCGGTAGATAGAGATATGGGTGAAAAGCATTGGACACCAGCGGGGCGTGGTTGGGATACATGGTGTCGATGAGGATACGGAGCAATGGCAACCTTGGCCAAGTTCATCCGACCCCGTGGCTTATGTTCAGGCCCCGATACCATCTCCATAGCAGCCCGCATTCCAGGATAGAAGCTGGCAAGGCCAGTGAATATAGAGGCGCTATTCCCCTGCATGCTGATACGTCTACAACCCCCGTCGTCGCTTATGCGGTACCAAGCAGGGTTCCTAGCGAAGGGCAGTGAATTCTAATAAATTCGAAACCCGAGTCATACAGGTCTCACGAGGAAGAGCAGATTATCTCTTGGGTTAGCTGCCCAAACGACGACCGGCACAGATGCCGAAGTGAGCAGCACCGCCTCTGCCTACAGGGAGACAGATGAGATACCATTTCCCACCAAGCCATTTTACCCTTCCCTTTTTGCTATATGTACGTGCGTGATATTCAGACGATACCGGTGGTAGGTATAACGCCAACAACGGTCTAACTATACTTCCATCGTTCACGCCTACCGCAGCGACTAGTCCTGCTTGGATTCCGAGTAGCACCAAGACTTCTTATGATCGAGGATTCGCACAAGGGCCCTCGTCTCCCACGTATTCCGGAGCTCTATGCGGCACGGAAAAAGGGACTCGGTTAGAGTACTCGACGTTCAGGTTGTTGGTAGAAGCAAGCGCTGGAGGCATGGTTGAAAAAGTGTATGTAGCCCCTATCTATCTCCATCTTGCGAGAGAGCCGGAGACGGCGGTCAGATCCCCGAGGTGAGGCGAGAAACTAACGGTCGGCAAGTCGCTCTATTCCCATGTGCTGGCATGCGATGGAGCATTCAAACACGGGCTTAACAGTGTCTTGAAGGTCATCGAAGGGTCTACTTTCCATCGTGGAGATACGACGACACATGCTACCGATCCGTTGAAAGCGCGGTAGGAGGCAGTCCCAAAAAACCAGGACCATAGATGGCAGTGAAGAGGAAGGCATTTAAGAATTAGCAAGGGGTACCCGTACCGTTTGTATTAATGCAGTACCGAAACCTGAAATGATATCCATGAAGGAGCTATTCATCATATACGCGTATTTTCCTGCCCAATAGTATACTTCAACGGGTTTCCCCTCCTTCCTTACTCGAACGCTCGCTCTACTTCCGCTCTCTCCTCTCTTCCAGCTGACATGATACAGAAAGTCGTGATAATACCCCGAACCAGACCAGACGTTGCAAGAACCCCTTCCATATGAACGCCAAAGGAGAAAACCACGCCGCGCCGAAAACAATGATGTACCTGTACGAAGAGAGATGCTGCGGGGTTAACCTCAGCAATCTAGGGGGCGGTGATCTTCGAATTATGAAGAGTTATATGTAGAGAGCGCATGCTCGAATCGATGATGCCGAAACAATGTTCGTAATCCTCGGCCCCGAACGCCAAAGTATGCATTGAATCATATCCCGGTCGTAAGAATCGTCAACGTGAAATCAGCAGCACGCTCGATAATCATCATCGATATGCAATGGATGGATAAACGAAAACGAACGGTCACTTTGTCAAAGCCGGCGGCAAGGGCTTCGACTCCTAGATCGCAGACACCTTTCGTGCCACCGGCGTTGTGGAGTTGATGCTGCCGACACGACCACTCGTCTTGCGCACCCCGGACGATTCCTTGCTGCGGGCAGAATCATTAGATCGTTTGCTGCTCCTCACTTTGGTCAAGACGCCAGAAGCGCTTGCCGAGCGAGCTGGAGAACTCGTCACGTGATCTGCGATGTTCTTCGGCCGGCCGCTGCCGATATTTTCAGCATCGTTAGACGCATCGTTGTCAATCACCTCCTGATACACAGTGGTTGTCGTGGTCTGGCTAATAGATCTCGACTTCTCGCTGCGACCTGGTGACTGAGAGGTCTTTCGGTGGGTACGCATCCGTAAGTGCCACTCTTCATCCGACTCCGCGCCGTGGGACTGGCGGTGTACAGAGATGAACTCCGTTTTCTGCTCGGTGCCGCCCTCTTCCCCGACCGTCTGCTGGACGGGGTTTCGTTGATAAGGATGGTGACGATCCGCCCGGCTGGTCTTCCGTGGCTGGCCTGGAGTGGGCGCGGGCAGATAATCGTCCTGAGCGCCGGCATTACGCCGCTCGGAATCCATCTCGCTTAGGGGAGTGCGGGAAGAAGGACTCCTGTTGGGAGGAGTCGAGTTCTGGGCATTGCGGCTCAAGGAGGTCTTTTGCATCGCCCGAATAGGCGTACTAGGCACCGGGTTGGCAGCAAGCTTCTCTCTTAGCTTCCGTTCCACTCTTTCCTCGACCCACCATTCCCGGAAGACGCCTTGATTGATATGTAGCCAATGTTGCTGTGGGCCTACCACCATGCCCGGACGCATGAAACGCATGAAGGAGATAACCTCGTTGGCGGTGAAGCCGTGGCGGTAGATCAAGTAGGCCCCAATCAAGCATCCAGTTCGACCAAGACCGGCCTTGCAGTGCACCGCGATACCCTTCTTCCTGACCGTGATGGTCTCATGGGCGAGTCTGATGAACTTGCGCACAGTGGACAGCGGAGGGCACGTGCCGTCCTCAAAGATCATGTCAAGGTGGTTAATCCCTAGCGCCTCGAAGTAGGACGGCGAGTAGAGGGGGGAGTTAAGGCGCACGACCAAGCCGATATTGCGCTCCGAGAAATGTCTCAAAACATTCTTGAAAGGCTGAGGAAGAGCAGGGTGGGCATCGACGGTAGTTAGCGTTTTGGGAAGCGCCGCATATGCATCCGAAGACTCGGGAACACGACCGACAGGGCTGTGCTGCGGCGAGGCGAAGGCTAGGAAGTGCGGTGTAATCCAGTTGAAGTCCCCATGTTCGACACGCTCGAACCTCTCATATTCGTCGAGGTCAAAGTTGTCCAATACACAACATCCTTCCTCCTTAGCTTTCCAGACACCATACACAACATCTTGGACGGTGATGCCATAATCGGCTTGGCTATAGCCGGCGTCACGGAAAGGCATCAAAGGCGGGTCAATCTGGGCAATTGGTGCAAGCGCCAGGTGAGGCGGCCAGGATTGTATGAGGACCATGTAGCACGCAAGCAGGCAAGATGCGTTTGCGCGACCTATAGGGGACCATGAGTCAGTATTGTGCAACACCGTAGAGAGACTCAACGGCTCAACGTACTTCTTGGGTCCGCGCGACTATAGAAGACAATGGGCCTGTTCTGATTCTCCTTGGCCGCAAGAACATCGTGGAACTGTAAGGCAAAGCGGTATAGGTGTCCAATGTGTAGCGGGCCGAAGTCGTGGTGGAATGCATTGTAAAGCAGGGTATCGTCAACGGTAAAGTAGCATGGCGGTTCTCGTTCGGACTTGGCTACGACAGGCGTGGACCCGTTGGCTGCTCTTGATCGCTTGCTCGGAGAGCCCCGGGAGGGGAACTCGGGGTAAGGGAAGATGGTATCAGCAGTTGGGGGGTTTATATAAGATGCTAAGTAGAGACGGTCTGCAAAAGTTAATAAAGCCACAGGAAAGTCGAAGAGAGAAGGCGGTGTCTGAGCATCGTGCGGAGGGTCGGGATAGGGATAGGTAGATATCAAGTCTTGGGCTCTGTTGTTGTCGTCCATGAATGCGCATATAAGATGCAGTAATAATGCGACTACACCAATGTGCTTCCGATATGAAAGACGGAAGTGTAGGAGGTATGTACATGGACGAAGGGAGACGTGGTAGCGGGCGGACATACCCGGAATATACTCGATCACCTGCCCCATGTTGCTGGAGCTCCTCGAAGAAGGCATCCTCGCTGCTTCACTGCACCTTGCGGCTGCCGACAACAATGGCCGACAGCTTTATTTGTTTGGTCGAGGGAAGGTCTTAAGGCTTCTTCGATGTAACCTTAGAGGCGCAACCGCAATGAATCCAAGTCGAATTATTCAACGTCGAATAATCGTACTCGTGAAATACCCTATAAGACTATGGGGCAATGGGAGCTTGGAATAAACAAAAACTTGCTATCGCCGAGCTGAAAAAGGAAGCATATGCTAATACCAACAACCAAAGAGGAAGCAGGAAGAGAGGAGAGGAATTGAGGGTACGGGAGGGATGAAGTTGGAGAGGAATAAGATGTGACGGTGATCGGATGAGCTTGACGATGTTTTTGTATGTAGATCTTATTGTTGTTTAGGTATTTTTTTGTATTTTGGAAGCGGAAAAGGGCGCCTGGTCCCCTGTCTGTTGTTGCATTAGAAAGTCAATTTGGCAAGGCTTGGTGGGAACAACAACCCCCGGTCTTTTGAGTTGTCACTGTTGTGAGCCACTCGGTTGCCAGTAGCAACACCCCTAAATCGCCGTGAAACTCAAGAAACCTCAAAGGCACAAGCCACATGGGGTCGGTCCACCGAATGTGTTTTCTTATCGTTATCAGCACTTCCTTACGAATAAAAAATAGGTGCTGTCAGCTCGCTACTGGCATGTCGGACGCTAGTGCCCCTCGTCCAGGTCTTGTCTATGTCTTACTGCTACGCAATTCACGTTCCACCATCGTCATCTTCGACCCCACCAATTGACAGCACCTGTAGAGAATATTGACTGTTGTCTTCTTCGTGGTTGGCATATGAACGGATAGCAAGACCCGCGATGATGGCAGCCACTCCTGACACGGATTTCCCGTGCTCCCTGTACGCTCTGTGCCGAAGTCAGCCCTCTCTTCAACTCTGCCCGAAATGGTGACTAACATTGGGATTCCTATTAGCACCGTCGATGTCCCGTTTCCAACCCCGAGACTGGCCTCCATTGCCCTCAGAGCCCTACAGGTCGATAAGGAGTTGTCTCCTCTGGTCCGGAGGACATTCTCCGTTGCTACTCAAAAAGAATCTTCTATAAAAGAAGACGCTCAAGGCAACATATTACGTACCGAATATCGGGCTACCACCAATAGGATGCTCCGAGTTGCTGTCAACTCTTTCATGGATAGCCTGAGTTTGGTTATTCAAGTCATGGAAGAGCTCGATGAAGACGTGCTAGCCGCGAAAGGCAACAATCTCTCAGACAACCAGATATGAATATCAGCCATCGTCCCGAAATCTTCAACTGCTTGTTCCGGCAGTGTTGAAGCTCTGGGAAGGTGAAATGAGACAATGAGACCATGGAAAGGTAAGTTCCAAGCTCAAATGACCAAATGAGTATTTTAGAAGGGAGTCTGATATCAACGTGAGTATTAGTTCATGAGGCCACTAAGGAACAATATCACGGAAAAGACACTGTCTCGATTTACGCTGCCATTTTGATATATATATATATATGTTAATGGGCCTACCTACGTCTTCAGATGAAACCCTGCCACCAACCCCGTCAACCAGCTTATTTCCCGAACAGAAGCCTATAGACCACCCCACTCCGACCAGCAATACACTTCAGCTAATCCACGTCTATTTTGTGGATCTCGGTCCATGAATCCTTTTCCACCTTGGGGACGGTGACGACTAAAATACCGTTGTCCATCTTGGCAGTGATTCCGAACCCATCGACTTCTTCCTTCTTGTCGCTTCCGACAGGAGGGAGCTCGATGCTTCTTTCGAACATGCCGACCTTCCTTTCTCCTGAGATGAGTGACTGGAGCAACTCCTCGTTGCCAGGACGATAGACTACGCCTGCAACTGTAAGGGAACTCTTTTCTGGCTGCCAATGGACTCCAATGTCCTCCTTAGAGGCTCCGGGCAACGCGAAATGGATGACATAAGCCTTCTCGGTGTTGAAGACATCAACAGGAGGGACGAATGCGTCCTCTTGGACCCTGGTGTCCTCGCCTGGAGAGCCAGCAGCCCCTTGATCAACGTAGTCTCGAAGAGCCTGGGCGAAGGGATGACTTGCGAATGCGTGCATTAGGGGCCGGAAGTCGAATGGGCCGGCATACGGCGGCGGCGAATCTGGATGCCCGCGATGTCCTCCACGTCCATGCCCGCAACCGCCCCTTCGTCGGTATGGGCCGGGCCCAAAGGGACGATGGCCATGACCACGATGGTTATGGTGGTGAGCGTGCGGCGGAGGCGGTGGTGGGGGATGAGGTGCGCCTGGTGGCGGCGGTGGTGGATGAGAAAAGGCTCCCGGGGCTGGAGTTGGCGGTTGAGTATCTCCCTCTAGTGGCCTATCGGGTTCAGGGGTGTCTCTCATGGTCTCGGAAGAGCTATCATTGGGGCGTTCCTCTTCCGCATCTGTCCTGGGCCTATGGGGAAACCCGTAACCCCATGGCCTACCGAACGCGCCAGCCCATGGGCCCCATCCATCATTACCCGACCCCGCGTTATATTGCGAGGGGTCGAACGCGAAACCAGGAGGAAATGAGGGAGCAGATCCAGACGTGTGTCCTCTTCGGCCTGCTGTTCCAGCTTGGTTGGGGTCAAAGGACTGGATGAAGTCCCAGAAGGTGGCTTGCTGGTTACTGTTGGCCATGTCGATTGATGTAGGTTTATGGTAAACTTATGATGGATAACGTGAATTGTGTACTGTTGCTGGGCTATTACAGATGAGAAACTGAGGTGCAGAGCGTCTCTTTAAATACTCAGGACTCGGAGGCGAGATACTAGGTAGATCAGGCGATGCGGCTTGCGTAACTCACTATGCACTAGGCAACCTACGCAACCCCAAGGCCCTTACGCTAGGTCGAACATCTAGACGGGTGTGCGTAATGCAGTCTCGAACATATCAGAAGACATTGGAATAACGCCCTCATTCGGGTTTAAAATTGGCGAAGTGATGGGATCCTGATTCATAGACGATATCATTATCGGACATTACACACAACGTTCCCCTCGCATGGGTATCGCCTTCTAGTTTGATTATAAAGCAGTGCTCCTGTTGTATATATGTCTACATATAATCATTGATTGAGTAACAGAGGCTAGAATCGTACAGCGTCTTGAGGAATTGAAATGCCTGGATGCTGTAGGTAAAGACTGACTCGCCACCCGTCGTACGCAACGCGTCGGATGCCTGACTAGGCAGTCGAGAAACTTATTTAGGAGGGTTGTAATTGAAGAGCTCCGATTGTCAACCCACCATCTCGATGGCGCATTGACAAGACGGAGGCGAAAACATATAGGTTCGGAGACCAACTCGGCTCCGAAGATTGCTAGCCCTCCCGAATCGAAAGCACACATAAGGATGGCGGGCTAGCGAGTTATCGTTGAGTCATTCGGCATAGCGGTTCGGCTGCCTTGTTCTATTGCTTGGAGTTGCCGCGGCAGCGTTGTCGCCTCTCATGGGTGTGTTCTTGTCTGGAATCAAGGCCACCCCCGTTTAAACCACATTTCGCCCGGCCCCCATCAGTTTAACAACATATAGGAGGCTACAGTGTGCTATACAACTTGAACGACTTCATTTTGAGATGTTCATAGAATGTCTAAGATTGAGTGTTCATCGTAAGTCACACATCGTTATACAACATGCGCATCTTGAAATGGTACAGTCGAACAACAAGGCCGAAACTAGTTCCAGGCAGCGCTGGGCACTCGTCGTCTTTCTGGTATATAGAGACTTTGAACTATATAGGCAGCGCGTCATGGTTGGCTGAATTCGCTGAACCACAGTTTTTGATCTGGTATGACAGCCAATCCCTTTTTTCTTGTACTATGTAGCTGGCAGAACTCATACATGTAGTTGTTGTTTTGCGGAACCCATACTATCACAAGGACTTTCCCGAAAGACCAAGCGGACAGACTTATACCAAATGTTCGGTGTTAAGTCCATAATAGTGAGGAAGCGATACCAAGCGCTCTGCGTTCAACCTTGATTCTAAAATAAGGATGATGATACACCCCTACGCTCCGTACGTCGAAAGTGTCGCCCATGTACATGTACTAATAGCCCTACAAGGCACATTGCAGTTGCCTTACTCGATCCGGCGCAGGAGGCGGGATGACATAATCCGCAACTTGTATAGATAAATCCTTGACCTGGCTGGGATTTGATATACCTACATCGAAACCGGCATGTAGTTTATAAGGGGCATAAGAGAAGGACCAATAACCGCTCGTCTTCCTGGAACTGTCGAATTACGTATCAAGAAGAGTTACTGGATTTACGTCTGATTCAACGCCGTCTTTGCAGGACTAAGTTTTCCTATTAGTGTTGTCGTAGTTGCCATACTTATTAACATGCGCAGTGAGTCTCGATCGAAAGGGGGGACAGCTTCGAGGCAATCGGGATGAATGGATTGATAGCCGCCAGGCTGGATCGCGAGAGACCTTGCTGGAGCTTGAATCATGCCCCGGTCTGAGGAGGCTCCACAGCGGGACCTAAAGGAGATACAGCAGAGTTCCACATGCGTGTAGTTAAACCCCGGGTTTTGATCCCATCTGCATCCTCATGAGAATGCGACTCCCCGATTTGTTACTCAAATCTCTACTACAGCCTCAGGAAAGTAAGGCTGTGTTTTTCACCCCATGCCTATCATGCGACTAGCACTCCGGGAATTTGAGGCTTGCTTCGAACGAGCTGTGCCCGTTGTTGGGTGCACACGTCTCTAATGGCAGGTACAACATCGGCTCGTCATTTGCGGTCGGTACAAGACTCGCATACAGATGGTCCAAAAATGAACGGGGCATGCGTATAGTACGGCGCTTGAGGGGCGAAAGAGAGGGACGAGCCAGCCATGTTCGGGGCAGGACAAGGAGCCAGAACCATCAAACTCTCAGGCCAGACTTCTGGTGAGATGAGCCGAATGCCGTGTTCTGCCAATACCTCTGCTTGCATTGGGCGCTTGCAATTGCGATCTGCTTCACCCATATTCTCCGTCTCCCTTACGCGCCCGTTGTCAGAGCCAATCAACCATCAACGCCAAGGTGTGGAACCCAACGAGCGTCCACCCAGGCGGCTCTATTGTATGGTCGTCCCCATTGCCAATACCCTGTTCGCCCAAGCAATCCACTGCGCGATGCGGGCAGCCACGCAGGCCGCATATCAGATAACCTCCCAAGTCTTTTTTCCTGTTTCCTCGCGATTTTGTTTCACCTGTCCCAACTTGCATTGCTTTGCCTTCGAAGTGTGGTAATTCGATAACATCTGGCTGTTGCTCCCTGCACGGAACGAGAGTCGAAAAGCCTTGAACAGCTTCGCCTGCGGCAGCACATCACGACCTAAGAGGAAGCCTGTCTTACCCCACCTGGCCTGGATATCGGCGGCCCTCCCGCTGCCCCAAGCCGCTTCCACATACGTACGCTCGTCGAGGGCTCCTATCAATAAGCTTTTTTTCGCCGCGCGTCATCCTGCGTGCTGTATAGACCCCTTGCATTCCGAAGGCCTCGCGCCTTTCGCGTTTTTGTGAAGTGCGCCGTGCAGCGACATGAATCGGCACGGGAGGCCCGAGGAGGAGATGTTCCTCAACAAGCCTGCTGAGGATTGTGACAGCCCTACTGTCGAGCCCCTGCGCATATTCAAACCACAGAGCCCCAAGCCGCCTGCTGATCAGGCATCGGGTCGCTTCCAATACCCTGCCCCCCCGTCGTCCAAGCCGACTTTCCCCTTGCCGCCCGGAGCCTCGAGCTCTGCGGCACCACTGCCGTATCCCGACGACGAAGATCTCCGGATAGGCCAGTCGTCCCAGTCTAGTCGGCCTCCGTACCCTATCGACGAGCGCATACCGCCAGGAAGGAAGCCTTATGCGAGTCCTACAAACGCTATAAGGACTGATAGTTACAATGACACAACTCCACGGCTAGAATCGAGTCCCGTTGAAAAGAAAGGGCCAGGTCTCGCCGAGCGCCGAGGAACTGCCCCGAAACCTCTGCCGGGAAGTCTTAGCCCTAGTAGTCCAAACGCGGACACAGGCCTCTTCGCGAAGCCGATTCGCAATGACCAGCAGAAGCCGGCTGCTGCACCAGATACAAATTTCCCCGACTACCAAAAGAAGCCATACTATCCTCCACCGAGAGTGAGTTCGACGAACTCAGCATCGGGTTCGAATGCCATTGCGCGACCCCCGCCTAATGAAGGAATCCTCGCCGAGATGCCTGCGGAAAGTGGCGTGAACCGCTTTGCGTCGACAGCTTCGACCTCGACAACGAGGGCGAGCCGAGGGTCCCCCCCCCCACCCGAGACCCCCATTGTTGAGCCGGGCAACATTCCAGGCGGTGGCATTGAGGCAAGATATGCAGCAGCGGGCATCTCTGGAACCGCAACTCTCGACGGCCTTCGGAGTCCAGCTGCGGTACAGCGATTGCAACAGTATGGACAGCCTCCTTCAGCTGTCCCGCAACCTACCCGCCCGTGGACGCCCACGGAGTCTCCGGAGCAACAACCTCATGGCCCTCCCACAGTATATCAGGGAGCCAACCCTGTCACTAGCCCTACCGCTGCGACATTTAATATCCAGCCCAATCGAGCACCCCCCACGAGCGCAAGCCCAAACTCAAACTCAAACTCAAACCCCAATAACACTGGATCAGGCTTGCAAATCAGCGTTTTGGAGCAAGACTTTCAACGGATGCAGATGTCGACGAGTCCTCCACCGGCTTACTCTAGTATAACGCCTAGCTCCTCATATCCTCAGGAAAAACCGCGCCCAGCTCAGGCGAGCCAATCGAGCCAGAGCTCGACACCGGCTCAAGCTGCTTCGGCGGCTTCTCCCCCCAAGAAACAACCCGATGCGGTGGCCGGGTTGATGTCACCGGCTTTGCAACACCCGGGCCATCCAGCTTTTGCAAACGATCCCAGACCCGAAGCCCCCACAAACGGACAGCTGCCGCAGGTAGTCACTCATACCCCCTCACCATTCCAGGGTGGACAGGGACCTACGTCACCACCACCGTTGCCAGAGGGCTGGATTGCACACCTGGACCAGAACTCCGGGCAATATTACTATATCCACCTGGCCACGCAAGCCACGCAATGGGAATTTCCTAAGGGACCAAACCCTATTCAGCATGAAGCCGCGCCGCTGTCACCTACAGTGTCGACCTATGGTAACCCCCTGGCGTCTCCGATGTTTGGGAAGCAAAGTGCCATGGCTTCCCCCATGTTTCCCCCACAGACTCCTGGATACGCCGAAAGCATCATGAGCACCGTGTCGGCTACTCCCACTGCCGTTGGCTTTTCAGGGCCGCCTCCTGGCGCCGGCGTGGACATGTACAAGGTGCAGCCGACGAACGGCGTCTACTTCGGACCTTATCTCAGGTACGTGAATATGGATATAGAGAACGGCATTTGGCTGGGGAGCATCTTGATCGTCACGGACGCGCCTCAAGCCCCGACGATACACCTTCACAAGAGCGTTGATTTGTCCCCCAACCCTCGCCAGTTAGCTGCCCGTCCTATATATACACATCAGAGATGGCAGTTTTTCAAGTACGACATCGATATCCAGATGGACGAAGGTCCCACTGAGAGATGGACTTACGCGGTGACATCGCACCTCGGCTGCACGAGGTACGAATTCGTGGTCGCTGGCAAGAGCGAGACGAATTGGCGTTTCATCGCTCATTCTGGGAATGACTTCGCGGCCAGCACGTCGCAAAACGAACGCAGTAAACTCGGTGGAGTCGGCTTCATGTGGAAGGACGTCTTACAGAAGAACGTGGAATGTGGCGGTTTTCACGTCCAGCTTGGCCTCGGTGACCAGATCTATGGTGACCGCCTATGGAAAGAAGTTCCCCTGCTGAAGCAATGGCTGGCGATGCAGGGTAAGAGTAACCGGGAGAAAGCCCCGTGGACGGCAAGACACGAGGAGGATGTTACGCACGCCTATTTCCACTTCTATACCAGCCACTTCGACCAGCCCTTCCTGCGTGAAGCGTGGGCGCAGATCCCCCACGTCTGCCAGATAGACGATCACGACATGTGAGTTTCAGAATTAAGGGTTGCCACCTGACTTGGTACTCTGATACTGACGTATGTATAGCTTCGATGGATACGGGTCGTATCCAGAATACATGCAGAATTCACAAATATTCAAGAACATCGGCCGCATAGCTATCGACATGTATCTGCTGTTTCAGCACCATACGACACTGGAGGTCCTTCGGAACATTAGCCACGATCTCGATCTCTTCACTATAACCGGACAGGGTTGGCACTTTGTCAAGTATCTCGGCCCCGCCATAGTCGTGGTCGGCGCCGACGTGCGATCAGAACGGACGCCTAGTCGTGTCCTCGCGGGCCCCACGTACCAGGGCCTGTTCCCGAAGGTCGCCATGCTACCGCCCAGCGTGCAGCATTGCATCTGGATGATGTCAGTTCCGTTAATCTACCCACGCCTAGATACGGTGGAAAGCCTGGCGAACACGTTCGCAACGGGCAAGAAGGCCGTTAACACGACGTATAACGTGCTAGGGAAGGTGACCAGCAACGTCGCGGGCATCATCGGTGGCAAGGAAGTCGTCGCCCATGGCTTCAAGTCGGTCAAGACGGCCGTTGGCAAGTCCGGGCTCATGGGCAATGTCGTCAACCAGTTCGGCGACCTCGACATCAGCGAGATCCTCAAGGACATGTGGACGCATGACTCGAAAGACCTAGAGCGGACGTATTTAATCCGCACCTTGCAAGGCATCGCGCATCAAAAGGGTATCCGCATGACATTCCTATCTGGAGGTAAGCTATCCATCTCATCCTGCCTCATCGTTCTTTGAAATGTATCCGCTAACGCGCCATCCCCTCTCATCAGACGTCAACGTCGCAGGAGCGGGGCTCGTGCACGACCCGGCGCACCCGAGCGACCATAAGACCATGTACCAGATCATCACGTCGCCGATCGTGGCGGCGCCGGCGGCGGGCTTCATCCTGAAGCTGCTGCACAACAACAAGACGCACTACGTGCCGCTCAACGGGCACAAGTCGGCGCCGAACGAGGTCAGCGACACCAAGGAGGACATGATGGAGATCTTCCACACCGACGCCAGCGGCGCCCCCCGCGAGCTCAAGAAGCTCATGGGCCGCCGCAACTACGTCGCCTGCGTCGCCTACGACCCCGACGCCGTCGCGGCCCAGACGGCCGCCGCCGCCGGCTCCCACTACGCCCCGAGCATCGCGAGCGGCGGCAGCGGCGGCGGCACGAACAGCAACAGCGGGCTCTCGAAGCTCAGCCTCGCCGTCGACTTCGTGGTCCAGGGCGACGGCGCCTTCACGACGCCCACCAAGTACGGCCCGGTCATCGTGCCGCATCTGGAATTCGGCCGATGAGGTTGGTCGATCGATCGCAGGTGTCGAAGGGGCGGTCGGCTGCGGGGATGGACGGGGTGTTTCCCATGGTCAAGTTGAGCGGCACGGCAAGTCCTCGGCCAGATGAATTGGATGGATGGATACCGTAACAGTCTAAATGATTCCATGCACTTAATGATATTCTAGCGATTCTGACTTTTCATGTATGTATGTATGTCGAGATGCGGCCAAGTTACATCGTGGGAGTCTAATTTTCTTCTAGTGCTGTAGTAGTTATGGAAGAAACTGTCTTGGAAGGACCCCCTCCCCTTTTTGATGCTCGTGATTCGTGATTCATGCAACAAGCTGAGGTTTACATATCGTGTCGCCTGAAAAATACCTGCTGTAAAAGGCTCATACAAAGTCTACGTGGCCTCGGCGACTGCAGTGCTAGTAGGTGCATATCTTAACGCCGGCGCTTTATCATGTCGCGGCTACCATCCTTCTTCTCCTTATTGTTTGGTATTTTTCTTCGTCTCTTCTCCCATGCGACCGCAGCGGCTTAAATGCCGAACAACTCCTTGAGCTGTTTCATGGTGTCCTCGGGGCCGGTGACGGTGTGGCCCACCGTCCGCGGATCGCTGAAGATCTCCCAGTCATTACCGCCCTCCATGGTCTTGTCGCCGAAGAAGTGGATCGTCTTGTACTCGATGCCGCCGGGCCGCTTGGCCTCGTTCTCGAGGTGCTGCAAGCAGTACGTCTTGTCCCAGCCGTTGGGGAAGACGTCGAAGGAGATCTGGCCGCCGATGGCGAATCTGTCGTTCCGTGCGTCAGTCAGTCATTCATTCCCGGGTGCTCGGTTCTGGTTCTCTCTCACCCTCCCCCTCTTTTTCTCCCTCGGCAAACTTATAGATATGGGGGAAAGAAACACCAAGAATTGGGGTATACTCACGTCAGGCCGAGGTGGCCGAACTTCTCGCGCAGCTTCTCGACGAAGGTCTCGCGGATCTTGTGCTCGAGGTCGTACTTCTGGTAGTCGAGGCGCTCCTGGGTGGTGGCGTTACGGCCGATGGGGGAGACGTTGACCATGCCGTTGCGGAACTCAACGAAGGTGCCGCGCTTGATGGGGATGTCGAGGTCGGCGATGTAGTGCAGCACGAAGCGCACGAGCTCCTTGTACTGTTCCTCGCCGAGCCACTTGATGAAGCTGTTGCTCGGCAGCGCGGCCCCGAGCTTGTACGCCGTGAGCCCGTTCTCGCTGAAGCAGAAGTCGAACATGCTCGTCACGTTCTCCCCCGTCACCGCCCCCAGCTGCTCCTGCTGCTTCTTCAGGTCCGAGCCCCCCACGAACCCGATCGCCACCTTCTGCCGCAGCGCCTGCAGCGCCGAGAGGACCTCCGGCGAGACGCCCTGTTTTTCGAAAGAAAGACTCGTGTGTTAGCAGCAGTACTCGGCATCGAGGTTTCTAAGCATCATTATGCACGTATGTTACATATACAGGAAGGCGGGTGCTTTCAACTGAGAAAGAAAGAAAGAAAAGGACGGAATTTATATACAAGGTCAGACTTACAAGACGAGCGGGCGTGAGGGTGCCGTCGACATCGAAGAGACAGATGGTGTTCTTGATGGGGCGGTCCTCGAGGGGAGGATACTTGGGAGCGGTGGTCTCCTGGATCGGGTTCATGGTGAAGTCGGGTTGGTATAGGAAAGTGATAAATGACCCCCAGAAACTTGAATTGTTCAATCTGGAAGCGGTGCAATTTCTCTACGACAACTTCTGACGTAAAAATGAAGGGAAAGGGAAAGAGTCTATATGTGTCCTCTTCGGTTTTCGTGACCGCTCGTGTAAATGCAAACGTGGGAAAAGAGAGAGCTCCTTTCTTGCCGCCTTTTCTCTTTCGTATCGAAAACAGAGTCATGCTGTGCCCCTCGTTCAATCGTGGCCCGCTAGATGCCCCCTGCTAGGCTAAGCACAGTACATAAGGCCCCCCCACCCCATGTAGATGGAGGGGTAGAGGGGGCAGAGGGGTAGCGGTCAGTGTTTATAGGGGTCCAATTGAGCTGCAGCGCCCCACCCACATGTGCATCTTGCCAAGTCTATATCTTGTTTAACTCCCAGGCGAGTCTACAATCTCGTCAACCGTCGTGAGCATATAGTCTTTGCCAGCAACCTGGGTTCCTTGTATTTACCTACTCCTACTAGAGTCCGCTTCAGACCAAAACCTAAGTCTAAGCCAGGTGAAATGGCTATAGTTAATTCTAAGTATGACAAAACAGTCGAGGCGTACTGGCAGCTAGCCTCTTTCGGGTAGCAGAGAGAGTCTAAGTTAATAATCCTTTCTAGACATTTACATCTCCCAATCGGAACGTCTGGTCTTGTATTAGGGTCTTTGCGCCTCTGACACGACAAGCCAGAACAGCTGAGTAGGTTGTCCTGCCATATCCGAACAAACATCAATATACAAAAGCCCGGCCGACAGAATGCTAGGCTATGTCCCGCCCGACTCCTGTAACCTCGATGACCAAGTTCGCCGTGGTACTGATAGTCCAAAGAGCGACCAGGAACCAGCCAATCTTCCTATTCATGACCCATTTGTTCATCGGCACCATGATGAGCAGTGCTAGAAGTGTCACCAGTAACGCGATCGTTGAGACTATCAGTGTACCGCTCACCCGTATATGGTACGGCTTGTATTGGAAAGGCCTATCGGGATGCTTGGCTTTCCTCTTCTTCGCAGCCTGGGTTGTTTGCCAGGCACCTCCGAGGCCGATGCCGAGGAGAATATTCAACAGCGGGCCGCCGAAGCAAGCAGATCTTTCAAAAGTTAGCTACCAACTTAAGTTAGGAAGGGGTCGGTTATGACATACAGCGCCATGACGGGGTATCCAAGCCTGGCAATAGTCACATCGGCTACCAGGTCCCCTACAGAGTTGCCAACAGCGAAGACAGTGAGCCCCAGGATCGCCTCGGAGATATCGAGGATGACCCCAAAAGCCTTTAACACTCCGACCACTTCGCCCGCCACTGAGGATATCCACGCTATAGATATGCAGAAGCCCAAAAAGCAAAACAAAAAGTGGTACTTGGGGCGACGGTCAGGAGAGGTAGTCATAAGCATGACGCCTAGCAGCACTAGGGAGCCGACGAACGAGCTTAGCAACAGCCTTATTAAGGTCCTAATAGGCTGCTCTAGCTCCTCAGCCATATTTGCCCAAATGATGAAAGCACAGAACAGGGGACCTGTGAAGATCTGAATAAAGAATAACCACCGGTTCCAGCCGGTTTCTTCATCCGAGATTGTGGATCCATCCCGTCCGATATCCGAGGCGGGTTCTGGAGATTGTGTTTCCATTGATGGAAGTGGCAGCGTCTCCGGACCTGTTCCGGATTCCGGACCGTCGTCTGGTGCAACAATGGAGATAAGGGGCGGCGACGAAGGAGCAGACCTTATCGACCTCGTGTTTCGTCTGTACCGCTGCCACTCCGTCTCGGGTTCGATCGAACCATGGGGCTCAAAGGACACAGGAGCTGCTGTATTCCCTAAGTGGCCAGACATTGGTTGTTCCGAAAGGTCTCCAGTTGAGTCATCGTCGGCCCTTTCACTTTCCACAACCGGTAACGTGATGACCAACAGAAATATACTTGGCGCGGACATGAGACTAATGCACTTGTCCCAGATTGTCTTGCTTTGCCAATCTTGTAGGGTAGGGAAAAATGTACCGAACACGACATGGGGTGGGGGCAATATCCGGTATGGCCACCAACGGACAGGCTTCGGTGATATATGGCGGTCCATACGGTGAAACGGCGAGCGAGGTTCGATACTCGGCGTCGGAAGCGCCAAAGCTGGAGGTGGCTCTATGTTCGGGGACATGGGCATGGGAGACTCGGAAAATGCAGGGAAGGGGGACATGTCCAACGACGACCTCTCGCTATCGTGGGGGCTAGGTATGCGAATGCGATGCAACTGGGGTGAGGTAGGCAGTAGAGACTCTTCGTATATAGAGCCTTCTGTTGGCGTGGACGCGACTGAGTGCTCAAGTAGCGGAGGAGCTAGTTTTCCATCGATCATATGTGGATTAGGAGCTCTGCCTTGTTCCACTGCCGCTTCCCTCGGAGATAGATCCGCATCGACAATAGGAATAGCAGCCCCAGATGATAGTGCACGGCTCCTAGTCGACGTAGGGACATCTCCGGTGCCTTGTACGGTATGTGCGCTAGCCGTTCCTCTAGTAGCATCTGCGTCTTTGCCACCCCGCTGTCTAGCTAGGCCATCTTCGGATCGGCTGCGAACAATGATGGGCCGCATGCGCATGTTGCCCTCCTGCTGCAGTGACGACAATACAGATCTGAACTCCAATGCCCCAACTAGACTCGGCCGTATGGGCGTAATGGTAGTGTTGCTCCTTCTGCCACGAGGACGGCTCACCCGCATGCTACTTGTCATTTCGGCGGCGACTTGTTGTCCACGCCGCATAATATCCTCGTCGTCGTCCTTATCGGGTGCAGCAGCAGCGACTTCAATCCTCGGCCCGCGTTCCAGGACTCCGATATCGACCGAGGCGGGCCCCCCACTCGTAGAGACACCACGATCCGCCGAGCCATCGTCGTCTGGGTCATCTTGGTAAGGTTCTAGCTCATCATTTCCATAACCGCTTCCAGGTGCATAGTAGTGGTTACGTGAAGCAACCTCCTTGGCACGGCGAGCTTGTCTCCTCCTTGTATAAGCGTGCCATCCAACTACCACGACCACGTAGAAAAGGTAAAACCCAATCATAACACAACACTCCCACAAGTGAATTTTACCGTCTGCCAAAAACGCCACGGCAAAGGCAACAGCGGCTATGTAGAAGCAGATGTCTCGCACGAAGGGCTTCCTGCTGACTTTGAACTCGCGTACTAGGGCCATGGAGCCAGCGACGACGGAGGTAATGAAGCCAGCAGCGCCGATCAACTCTCCGACGGCCATACTACCACTATTGGAACCCATGGCGGCAAAGGTGCTGAAGACATCCGGCGACCCGTTTCCAAAGGCGAGGAAGGTGACGCCCGCAAGACTCTCGCTTAAGCCCAGGATGGTTGCGATGGTACTCAGGTTTACGCTAAAGAAATCGCTCGCTGCTATGCCGATAGTCGTAAACAATAACCCCAACCAGAGGACGAGTATGACGAAGGCAACAGGCTGAGCTTTGCCAAGGCTACAATAGTATAGCGTCAGGTACTCCAGAAGACCAGCCTCGTCGTCGTGGCAATTGCGTTTGACGAAGGCGCACTTGTCTTGGGCATGGCGCACCAATCGGCAGTCTTCACCGGATCGCTTGAAGAGGGATGCGCCGTCATATTGTTGTGGTTTTGACGGGCTGGTAGCAAATATACTATAGGTAGCGAGCAAAGTGAAGATGAATATTGTAGTATAGAAAGGCCGAGAGCTGTACCTCCTCGTCGCCGCCGGATTGGAAGGCATTCTCGTAACGAAGGCAATATACGGCTGTACCACCCAGCGCCATGCCAAGAAGTTGAAGCTACAGTTGACGTAGGAATGCGCCTGTATTCCAGGCCGTTGGAACGACAGACCCTGGTGTTGATATAGGTGGGTCGAAAACGTGAGAATGGGTCAATATGGATAAGGAGTACGTAACATGAAGGTCGATGTCCCTAACTGATGGGCGGCATCGTGAATCGGTTGACAGATGCTTGCCACGAGACTTATGATATGAACAAGTGAGTGAGATGGGATGGGTTAGCTATGAATCAAGCGAAACTTGGAAGTCAACCTTGGAAGTCATTCCACATCATGGCAAGACGGAGTTAAGTAAGTACCTATATTACGGCTTGTATGCTATGACATGTATGTACATTACATATTTGCCTTCCAAGGACCTTAGGCTGCTTGCAGGCTGGACAGATTCAAACTGATCGGCGTACCTTGCCTACGTACATACGTAGGTACCTTGTAGGGAAATTCGTAGTAGGCGGCCTCCCAGTATCTAACGTCCAAGGGTGTGTCCATGTCGTCAGCCTGTCCGACAGGACGTGAAAGGGGTACGAAGTACATGTAGCGAAGTACATGTAGATTACGATGTGCTTAAGTAAGCACTCTACGAGGTTGGGTGGGATGCCGCTTCAGCGTGGTTCGTGCGTGTCACCCCTCTCTCAATAGAGTTTAGCGGGTTATTTGTTTACTTGCGGGTGGATGTTTTGCGATCGGTCCCTCTTAGATTGAAGTTGTCAAGGCGCGACCGATCTCGACCCTGCCAAATTGACCACAATATCGCATCGCAGTGCCTGGCATTCGCAGGCAAAAAGAAAGATGCCTCGACACGCTCAAGTTCACCGTGTCAGCGCCGGTGGCCGGACAGCTTCTGGTTCATCTGGTTCTCCCTTCAAATCTCCGTTGAAGTAAGTTCAAATTCGTAGCCCGGCCCAGTGCGCCCCCCTAGCAACCATCCTCACCCCGAAGCAGAATCCCCTTGAACGACGATGCGCAGGAAAAGAGAGGCCGGCTACACTCCCGGAAAGCGTTGCACGAGAAGCAGATCAACGAACTGCAGGCTGCTGCGGCCACGCCTGCTAAGAAAGGTCTGAAGAGGCTAGAAAACAGCGAGAATGCGTCGCCCCGCTCTAGCCAACAGACGCCGCGGCGTGATGGAGACGACGACGATGATCTCGTAGTGACCGGTAGTGGTGTCACGCCTATGAAGCGCGTCCCGATTCTGGCCAACTTCGAGGAATGGATGAAGATGGCTACTGACAACAAGATCAATGCCAACAATTCATGGAACTTCGCCCTGATAGACTATTTCCACGACATGTCACTATTGAAGGAGGGTGACGGCGTGAATTTCCAGAGAGCCAGTTGCACCTTGGATGGTTGCGTCAAGATTTACACCAGCAGAGTCGACAGCGTGGCGACGGAAACGGGCAAGCTGCTTAGCGGTCTTGCCGACAGCAATAATAAGAAAAGGGAAAAGGAGGGCGAGGATGGAGAGGAGAGTGAGGAGGAGGTCGACGAAGAGGGCAACGTGGTCAGGAAGAAGTCGAAGAAACGGGTAAGTCGAAGCTACCAGGGCTGTTTGAGATCCACGCTCACCAAATCCCGACAGCAACGATCATCAGAGGCAACCCTCGCGCCCTCTTTCGCTTCTCTGCAGCTGAAAAAGTTCGAACTAGAATTTGCAGTAGACCCTCTGTTTAAAAAGACCTCGGCCGACTTCGACGAAGGTGGCGCTAAAGGCCTCTTGCTGAACCACCTTATGATTGATAACCAGGGCCGCATTGTCTTTGATAGCAGTGACGACGCCAACGACGCATCAGCAGAAGTCATTAAGCCTCGAAGAAGGGAAGATGCTAATCTAGACGATGGCGAAGAGGCGGAGGACGAACCCGAAGCAACCATGACCGAAGGACAGCCCACCGTTGAAGAGGAAGAAGACGTCGAAATCGACATCGCTGCGCTTGGGGCAAAATTCTTCCCTGACCTCAGCCGTCTCGACGAGCAAGATATATGCCCATCACTGAAGAATTTCGACCTCGGTAACCCCTCAGGCTCTCTAGATCTGCCCTTTCTGCGAGCTCCGGAGCAGGAGGACGAGGATGAGGACGGCCAAGGTGGAGTAGGCAACAAGTCTGGCATGTTCATTGACGACGATAACCCAGCTGGCTTTGACGATATGTCGGGCATGGGCGGCTTCGACGTCGACGTTGCGTTTGGCGAAGGAGGCGAGGCGTGGGCAAAAGAAACTGCTATAGAGCCCCAGATGAGACCCTTCAGTGTCGGCCTCGAAGATGGCATGCCGGAGGGCGATGGCATCGACGGCATCGATGACGAGAATGGTGATTACGTCGTAGCAATGCGTCATGCCAAACCCGGCGATACCATGCACGAGGATATTCTCGGATATTTCGACCAAGCTCTTCAAAAGAACTGGGCCGGGCCGGAGCACTGGAGGATAAGAAAGATCAAGGACGCCAATAAGTCCGAGACTGCCACGCGCCAGCGTAAAGAGAAAGAGCCTTTTGAAATCGACTTCTCATCCCCGTTGGACTCCAAATTGGCAGAGACCATCTATAATCGAGCGACGAGCAATTCTACCATTTCCATGCCAAAGAAAGACTGGAAGTCGAAGACGCGCAATCTTCTGCCAGATGACAAGCATTTCAATTCGAAGCAGCTCCTTAGTCTATTCCTCAAGCCGAAGGCCCGTATGAGCAGCCGCCGGAACCGTTTCGGCGGCAGGCCGGGCTTCTTCGGTCCCAGCCAGCAGGATAACGTGGCTCCGGGTGAGATGGACGAGGCCTTCTGGGCGCAGAAGGAGCCTCTCCAGACCGCGGAGGAGGTCGATAACCTGCCCAGGGGCGACTACGATGCCAACTTCTTCGACGACGAGATGCCCCTACCTGGTGGTGGTCTTCTTGACGACGATGATGACCTCGAATTCGCGGACGCCAGGGACCACTTTTCACCGGGCCGGGATATGCCGGTTACTCAAGATATCGGTCTCACGGGCATGGTCGATAACGGGATGACAACAGGCGGTTTCGGCACACAGCTCGTGACGTCGACGCGTCGGCTACGGCCAGAATACGTGCAGTATGCGAGGGTGGCCAAGAAGGTGGACGTGCGGCGGCTGAAGGAGGAGCTATGGAAGGGCATGGGCCTGGAGAACCCAGAGGTGAGCTCTCCCCCACCCCCTCGCGCAGCTTACACTACCCCGGATGGGTTTACTAATTCTCGAAGCCGCATCAGAAGGAGGGCACGACAAAGTCGCCGACGCCACCGCCGCCAGGGGACACGGAGAACCGAGAGGAGCCGACGCTCAAGTTCACGAGCGTCATGAACGATCTGCAGTCGGTGTACCCGAAGACGGTGATGAACGACATCTCGACTAGCTTCTGCTTCATCTGCCTGCTGCACCTGGCCAACGAGAAGGGCCTCGTCATCGAGAACACGCCCGAGCTCCTGGAGCTGAACATCAGGAAGGACACGACGGCGGAGATCACCGGCGAGGAATGAGACAAACGATCGGTTGGATGTTTCAGGTCTGTTCTGCTCTTTCGGAGCCTGACTCGCGAGGGAAAACGGCGGCGCCGGAAAGCTCATCATTTTGTTTGTTATATACGAATTAACGAGCGGCATTGAGAGGATAGAGCTTCCCGGGCCGTGACGAGCGATGCGGGCCCATCGCTTCGGTTGCTCACTATTACGAGGCATGATGATCGAGATAGGGTTCAAACCGGGCGTTTTAATCTTGAAATGAGGACGTAACGAGACGGCAGCTTAGTTCATCAGTATGGGGTATGCTTTCCCTCCACAAGGGTACTTATGTCTTTATGTCCGTGGCGAGATGAGGTGTGTTCCAAGTTACCTTTCCGCTACCTACCCTGGACCATGGAACAGCTTATTGTTCATCCTTCCCCTTGCTGGTAACAACAACGTGGCGATGTAGGAACCAGGTGGTGTTTCACGACATTCAGGTCCAGATGAGTTGCCTAGAAACTGAGAAGCGTGAACCAATCCATGTTCCTATCGAGTCCGTCGTGGAAACGCATGGGATGGTTGGTAGGATCCGTCTGCTGCCGCAAATCCCCCTCGGCCCCTTCCCCTATTGTGGTTTTCCCTCCTTCCCCCCTTCCCCCTCTCGTAAGACCCTCAGTGTATACACTGGGGGGCAATAGGGAGCTAGACAGCATTACCCGGATCAATTACCTTTCTGCAAATGTTTAACTGACTATAGCTAGGGTTTTGTCCCACGCGTTCAGGGGCGCCTCGCCTGGATTAATATCTCGCACCGCAAGCGCTATGTCAGTGCTTGCACGCCCCGCTGTGTCGACGTGAGAAGATACGAGCTTGGCTAGAGCGACCTGCCTAGCCTATATTGTCAATTTACTTATACTTTAATCCCAGTCTCTGATATACATAGGAGGTACCACCGCCTGGCCACGCTAGTAGTAGAGATCGATTAAGATGGCGAGCTTAACTGCCTCGTCAGCATCTGGAATCCTGGCTTCGGCGGTTGTGCACGGCGGCCGGTCACGTTGCTATGATAAATAGCCTATACTCGAAATACGATGTTTGCAGGAGACATATATGCTATACATATTTGAGCTGTAGGATTACGAGGCTGGATTCTACAGGCCAGACTCTCCATTCAACACGCCCGAGAGAACAGAACTTACCACGGCCACGCAACACATAATGGTGCCAGCACTGAGATATCGATAGTATGTTCAATTGGGGCCTAAACCTCCCGTTCCGACTTCGACCCTTGTCCGTCCTGTACAGACCGAAGAGTCAGCAAGAGCGGGCCTAGCACACAATATAGACAACACGCATACATGCTTGCTACTGCTGTCTACCGCGAGCTAGCTAGCAGACCCTCGTTCTAATCTTTCTTCTCATTCTTCTCGTCCTTGTCCGCGACTGGCCCCTCGCCCTGGCCTTGGTCCAACTGCGCAGCTCTGCCCTCAATCGACGCCAGGAGCGCGTCGAGCCTATTCTCTAGGTTCGTGAGGTTTGCCTCCAAAGCCGTCGCATGTTGCTCGCCTCTATTTTTTACGGGAGTGGGTTAGCTTCCGCGTCAATTAGAGCCCAAAAAGCAGGGATGGTGAGAAGGAAGGCCCCTGCTGGAATGTCCCATTAGAGGGGTCCAGAACATGTCGTCTTGGGATCAGGCGCGGACAGTTCGTGTATCTTCTGTCTAGCTGTGGACTGCAAAGCACGCCATCGTCGCCCTTAACACCGTACTCGCATGAACAATCGAATTGCAGCGAAGGCTGGAAATCTCGTAATTTGCGGAGTCGAGATGCTACTCGGCCAGTCTGTTGTCATGATCGGCCAGACCTAGTAGACTATCCATCCCGTGGTAGACCAACGAGCCGGTCCGAAGACCTGGCAACGACGCTTCTTTCCAATCTAAGATAAATCACAATAGAGAGTCAATCTGAGACACGGTCTAGACCAGGGATCTTTTGCACCACGTGTGACCAGGATGCCGGGCTGGGTTTGAATGGGCTCGAACTAGTAAAGCCTCGGATGCTCCCTTGAGAGTACCTAAAATAGACAGTGCAAGACGGCGGAGAAGGAGATCCGGATTTCAAGAATTCCCCATCATGGCTGTTTCTGATAATGATGCCATTCCATACTGGGGTCCACGGGGAAATATCGCGAAAGACAAAAAATGCATACCTGGCAAGGTCTTTGAAGGCCTAGATTCAGACAGGGTAGGGTGTCAGCAAGCGGCTTGCGGAATTTGCGGGGTAAATTAATGTTCCCGTGTCAAACACGATCGTGATCCAAGGGACCGGACTAGACTTACTTGGGCCATCTCGGATTGTGGCGACCTGACGGCCGCAGGATCATTCGAAGAGCCATTTGTAGTTTGACTCCAAGGGGCCTGAGGGGACGATGAGGGGGGGTTGTTATGGTTAGATTGAGACATGGCGAACTCGGCCAACCTTCGCTCGCAGTCCGGTCCCGGTGCGGTCTGACCCAAGAGAGATCGTATGTAGGGAAATGAAGTTAGAGAGATCGAACGCCCGATTGTTGCACCGGAGACTGGAGTTCGAAGAAAATCAGTATGGGAAATCAGAATGGGCTACTGCGGGAAACATCCCCTATCCGTAGCAGGGAGTCGAGTAGTGCTAAGGTACTACTACCAAGATGGAGTGGCACGGCATGGCGAGTCAAGGGGTCAATATAGAGATTTGAATGTAACCCACTTTAAATACCCCGTGCCACATTCTAAGAAGCATTTCGGGCTTTTTCAGAATGGCTTGGCGAATGGCGACGGTTATTCAGGTTTCATTGGCAGTAGCACAACGTACCTTGCTTGGGGTGGACAAAGGTCGGATTTTTCTCTCAACGAATCAAATCGACGGTCCTTTCCTTGCACTTACCTTTAATAATAAGCGTAGACAGCTCAACAGCTTTCGTTTGCCAGGCGACCTTCGGGCGGTAAGCAACTGCCGAGCTGCCCACTTGCCCTCGATGTCACGTGAAATACCGTCTTGTCTAGCACAATACCAACATTGCAGTGAGACGGGCGATAGCTCGAAGTTGTATCAATAGGTATCATGCAGTACCGAGCAACCGAGCAACCGAAGCAACCGAAGCACAATGCGATTCTCGCTCGATAGGGCTTGGTTAGTCCCCAAGCGGTCCCCCCACTTGAAGTGCCTAGACAGAGCTGCGCTTGTCTTTTCGCCTCAACTGCTGATCCCGTTGACACAGCCAATCTATTGCAGTGTACGTAATCTAGCTTCCCCCGAGACGTTGGATCTCTTCGATTCCAGCCAGTCAAAGCAGCTTATCCTCCTGGACATTGGCAAACGTTTAACTGACCCGTGCCGCTGATCGGCAGCTCGCATTGTCCGCGCATCCGGCCAAAACTCTTGAGGCTCAAGCTAGCTAGGTGGTTAGGCGACATCGATCGGCCTAGGAACGGATCGTGCGAGATGAAGTTCCTGAACCCAAAGGCAGACCGGCAGGGCGAAATAGCCGGAGCTGACCGTGCTCGATATCTCCAGCTCGCTTTCATCAGTACCTGACCTACCCTACTAGCCTCCAACGGGTTCAGCTCTAGCAATTGCAGTTGTTTCCTCCGTGACCAGCCGGTCAGGAAGGTTGGGCTCGAGACATATGATAAACGTCGAGCCACGACAGCCCATCACAAGCTTGCCGTTGCTATACCAGTATACTGACACACTCAGCAGACGATACAGCATCGAGGAGGACACAGTGAATACCTGACTAATGCAAGGCATGCGTTTCCCTGTGGTTACCTGAACCTTGAACATCTTATTCTTGGGACCGACCTCGCGTGTATTGCCTGTCTGCTCGGGGGGAGGTCACCTGCCGCATTGCTCGCGCTTTACGTGCCACCGCGATCCCACTGAAATAGGTGCTGTTATTGAATCCATCAGCAGGCAGGCATATGACGATAACCTCTAACCTGGGTGTTTCGATACTACACTCCCACGGATAAACAAGTGGACGGACTGTCGATATCTCGATTCCCGTCCCACAGTGGCGAGAATCAATCAGACGATTGTTTCCTAGGCGAGGGCTTTTCTTATAATCGTGCGATGCAGATCCAAACTAAGTGCCGTCAGTGACCTCACAGCACAGGTGTTTGATGGGGTCCGAGGTTTGGGGGTTGTGTCGGAATTCTCGATCCCAGGCTCAAAAGTCGATTTCGGCAGCTTGCTTTTCGTAACGGTCGCCCTTTTTCCCATGTCTGGGAGAGAAAAGTGGGAACAACGTCCACTGCAGTGCTACAAGGCGAGGAGCAACGTCAAGCCTGGAACGGCCATCTCTGCACGCACTTACTGCTCTGGCGCCGGTACAGGCGTCTGCAAGGCCGCTCCGACACCATCCTCGCATGCATTATACCACGCATGGCTTCCACGCAATCATCCCTCTTCCACCATCAGTACCTATGTCTCCTGTTTTCTACCGCATCTCTGATTTTGTGCTTACCTATCGTCTTCCAGCGGTTGGAAGGGATAGAATACGACGCACTCGTCCCTGTTTCATCACGATTCGAGTTGTATAGCACATAAGATGGACCATTTTAGGAGAACAGTGGTAGGAATAGATCAATAGGCTCACTGCGTCCTGAGAGCTGCTTCTTCAAGGCCGGTATATTGGATCCCGCACAAGCAAATCACCACGAAGCTTCAGCCAGCAGATCGAGATCCCTCGATACCTTCTTATACCTCACCATGACCTCATTCTTGGATTCAGGTTCAAGTGTACTCGTTATGATGGAGAGGCCTTTGACAATGCTATTCACTAGGCTTATTAGTTCATACGCGGACACTAGTTGACAGCCCAGCTGCAGCCCTGACTCTTGACAGAGCTTTCCAGGAGCCAGCCTATCCGAGGCAGCATTCCCCTGCCTTATACCTAGCTGCCTACAGTTAAGTTCATCGAAGTAGCAATCTTCATGACTTGCACGGCTTCATAGGCCCTTTCCCCCCCAAACAGCCAGCCCTTCGCCCGCGGGAGAATGTACGGGGGTAGTTGAAGGGTTCAAGGTCTGCCTGGCCACTCTCGTTAACCCCACCCATATTTTTCTAAGTACAAAGCCAGAAAGCTTTACACCCTAGACGCCCAGGCACCCTGGACCTCCGAGACAAACAATTCCTTAACCAGACGGGATGGCCGACGTGTGTTCGGTACATTCCGTAGATTGGTTTCATCACTTTTCTGCCCGCTTCGCCGGTTTGTCACGAAAGGTACATGTACATAGGCTTTAGATAGACTAGCTAAGCCCAGACCGAGATGCCCCGAAATTCTCAGGCCATTTCCATAATTCGATGCATACACAACGCATGCATCTGAAAGACGCGAAACCACACAAGCTACCTCCATTTCGCTTTGCCTTATATACTCCGTACATATAGAAAGTAGGCGAAAAGTTACCACTGTATGCTCAATACCAGCTTTCATCCCCCCTTTCTATAGTAGGAATACACTACCCACCTACACACACAGGCACTGCCCATCTACCTGCCAAGTAGATATACCCAGTATACATACTTACATTGATACGATGCCTTCATGTAAGTATGAGGATAAAGCACGCGCGCTAATGAAGAATCCCGACAGAAGAAGTCTTTCCCTCATCTACCCGTTTTAAGTGCACTGACCTCTCAAGTTAAGGACATGACAGGGCTCGCCCGTTACATGCCTGGTACTTCCGATCTAGAACCGATGCGCTAGGTATTCATCGAGATCTTGAAAATGCGCCTGGATCGTATTTCTAGGGCATCCGTAATGCTACTTTTCCCAAACGGAGTACACACGGGCCTTTGAACATTGCCATCTACCAATTGCCATCGGCTGTTGAACAGACAAGGCACAATTTCCCATCTTTAATCATAACTTTCCCTTTCCCACACCGTGAGACCAAAAATGCGCATATGCTTGATCTTCCTTAGAACTTTTCAGTTCCTACAGTATCATAAGTTACCCGCTTAACAGGCCTGACACTTGATTATACAAAGGTAGCAACCGCCTGTACACTTGCCTGCCTACCTATCAGTACTTAATAATCCGTCCTTTTCCACTTTCTATAATCACTACCGTACACGACCCAGTAGTGTACCTCTTAAGGCAATTGTTACGGACAGTATAAGTCATACCCTATCTATACATTATACATTACTAGTACCTCAAGCCGACTATGTAAAACCGCTGCCCGTCTTGGGTTGCCGCATTTTAGAACCCCGTGCCCCCCACAAGGGATTCCTCGGGTTAAGGATAATAAAACTTCGACGCGTTTCTCCAATCGTCTTAGCCGACTCCCAAATACGTCCGTTCACTTTCCACTACCAGCACCACGGGCTTCGACGGGCCACCGAATTGTTGAGGCAATCCTAGCGAGCCCCCCAAGCGGACTGGTTATTAGACCGGTCTTTGTGTGGAGAACTAGGTCCTTGCTGCCGTGCCTCGATTTCATACCGTCGATGACGGTTGCTTAAGTCGGGTCTCTTATCATCTGCTGTCTGCTTTCTTTTCTACATCCGATACCGAAAAGGGGAGATAAACAAGGAGAGAATAGGAAAAGAAAAGGTGAAAACAAGGTCAAGACACAGGGATTGAAGTCTGCGCACATAGAGACACCCTCATACTCGCATACACGATACGCGCGCGCACGCGGTTCGCTCCGATTCCTTTCTCCGCTCGCATCTGGGAATCTCGAGACCGGTGGATTCGAGACGATCGACAGAGCGATAGAAGAGCTTCGGTGGTTGACAGGAAAGAGCATTAACTCGGTTCTGGCCGGTCTGATGCGCGATTGTATACCCTGAAAACCCCTGGACCTCACCGTGGAGACACGCGGGCCAAGTCAACTATATGACTTCGCTCGAATCGATTTTCGGCGAGCTGGGCATCACTCAGTACCTCGACGCGTTTCTAGAGCAAGGCTTCGACTCGTGGGATACCATCTTAGACATTACCGAGTCGGACTTGGACGCTCTGGGTGTCAAGCTCGGCCATCGAAGAGTAAAAAATTAAAAAAAGAGGCCCATTTCACTCTTCCACGATGCGGTCTTGGCTAACAAGATGCGCAGAAACTCCAGCGTCGAATCGCCAACTCGCGCGGCCTAGCACCTGAAGCGTCTTTGGTATCGCCCACTCGAACCAGTATCGAAGATGGCAAATACGACCCGTGTCGACCGGAAGTGGGCAAACACGAAAACAGGGAGGCAGCGACGGTCACGAAGAGAAAGTATAGGAGGCATCCGAAGGTTCGCCGAGCCGTCCCCCCGTGTTACACATTACCCCAGTTTGTTCGTTCGAGTGGATTAGGCTCTGTTTCCCTATCCAAACATTGAGATGAGAGGGTTCTAACAATGATGCAACAGCCCGATGAGAATGCGCCAGAGCGTCCCCCCTCTGCCTATGTGCTCTTCTCCAATAGTAAGTCGGCGGCATCACGATATGTAGTGATGCATATCCATGTATATTCCATCTCGATTACAAGTTCTAGAATGGGGCCAGTCCGGTTGCTGACCTGTACTAGAAATGAGAGAAGACCTGAAAGGGCGCAATTTGACTTTTACGGAAATTGCAAAGCTGGTCGGCGAAAACTGGCAAAATCTGACGCGTACGGAGAAGGAGCCGTTCGAGACGCAGGCGCAAGAGGCCAAGGAAAAATATAACCGCAATCTTGCCGAATATAAAAAGACGGAGAATTACAGGAAGTACAATGAGTATTTGCAAGAATTCCGCACGAAACAGGCAGCACAAGCTCAAGGTATAGCGATCGCTTGCATTCCTCGTCTTCTGCTGTCTGCTGATGGTTCAAACTAGAAAAGGATGCATCTAAGCGGCTTAAGACGGGTTCCGACAGCACCCGGGGGAGCAGTACGGGTGCGGGATCGGCCGGTCCCAGCGGTACGGCGAGTGGCTCCGAAAGCCAGCATGGTAGTGAACCCCCACCCTCACGTCAGCAGCGGATGGGTTCCTCAGTATCGGCATACGAAGCCCAATTCTCAGCAGCGATGAATGGAACTACCAGCCAGTATCAGCCTGACGATGGGTTGCACTCGCCGAGGAATGTGACATTTGACGATATGGCCCATGGTCGGCCACGCGGTCTATCGAGTCCTAATCCAAGTGACGCACCAATCTTGAATCCACAGCTTCGCAGACCGTGGCCTGACGGACAACATATAACGGCCACCTCCCCGGCAGGCCTTGGTTTTCCTTGGTTCGCACAGGCGACCGACCCTACGTCTAGCCCAGGAACCTTCCCTCGCTCTCCAGATAGCATGCCAAGCCTGACTCCGAGTCAGAGCCAGAGCGATTCATCCGGCCATCGGTCACGGTCGTCAGCTTCATACTCACGCCCGCCGTCGCTGAGGACCGAGCCTTCATCAACGGGGAGCATTTCATCTCTGGGATCTCATAACCTTCCTAGGACGCCGAGTGACGCCTCGCTGCCCATCCATGCTTTGCTGTCATCAAGACCTGAACCGGGCTATGCACCTCAACGTGGCCCATCTTCGATGAACCCGCCGGCGGCCAAAGTTTCGCCGCCGATACTCCAGCCCCATTCGGGCCGCCTACCTGGCGATCCGTCGGCCAGCGGTACTTTCATGATGTCCCCGGCCCCGTCGGACCAGCGAGCAATGCAACCGGGTTTTGCTTCCGGAGAACAGGCATATCCGCCCTTCGGCTTTGCAAGGGAGTCGCCTTATGCCACATCGATCGAGCCGCAACCGCTCAGCGGTATGAAACCTGCCAGTCCTAGCGAGCCTAGTCTAGACGGTATAAGTGCCCTCCTTAAAGCCAAGGAAATAGTCGATCGACGGACTCACTAGCCATGTATCCACCTTCGACCACACGTTTCTAATTTCACCTACATGCTTGTTTTGAGTTTAGACGACCACTGCATTTACACTGGGCGCATTGGAGTACGATCCGACGAGGGGCTTACGAATTGCTTTTTCCATACCGAGGGTCGCTAATATATGAAATCCTATCACGAGAACACTTCTGCGGAAAAAATACCCCTGATTCGGTTTCAAGGTCACAACGAACTTTCAGATTTGCGATTTGAGAGACAAAAAAGAGAGAGTGCAACATGGTACAGGAGTTCTTGGATTACTTTTAGGTACTCTTTACGACGAGAAAGGACCGGGGGCGAAAGAGGAGTTCCCGGCGTGTCATCGGTGTGGATATTTGCGCGATGGGTTAGGCCACGTATGGCTGTTCATGTGCGGCGGATGGATTTGTATTTACCTAATACGGTCGACGATATTCGACACTTGAGGATTCTTGTTCATCCCTGGGTGGGTCGATCATATTACCGTATATGTATCCGTTATCCGCTTATCAAAACCATCGAACTTGAAACTGCTGGGTGACTTACCATCTCATCGTGTGTCATCTCCGTAGTGGCCTTCCGGTGAACTCCTCGATCAGAGGAAGTGGAGTCAGATTATGCGACATACCCGCATGCATCTAAGATGATATCCTTGAAAGACCGTTATGCCAAAGACTTCTGCCGTCAGGGGCCTGTAGCCGGGGAGTCCCTTGGGGGATCTGGGTGCCTTGTTTCTGACTCTCTACTCGGCAGTAAACAAGGGTAGGTAGGAGACGTCTCGTGTCTGTCGGCGACATATTTCGCAGTGTCGCTAAATAGTGCTCAAGCATTCGCTCTGACGACGGCATTTATCACCGGCGACCTCGCCGGAGACCCCCAGGTCGTCATCCAGGAAGTCCCGTAGCCAGCAAAGGTAAAATCCAGCCGAATCCCCGGCACTCTACCTCGATTCGGGACCGGCGTTACCGTGCGTACTAACAGAACAAAGACATCTGTCTACCTAGCGGACGAGGCTAGGCACGCGGCCCAGAAGAGTGCTGATAGGTTATGTTTCCGCCGTCTCTGCTCGGGCGGTAGCTTACGTAGCAGAAGATCTTCGATTGCGCGACAGATAGGGGAAAGGGGTTCGAGGACTGGGGCTACCTGCTTGCTCCTCTACCCAACAGCACTACTACTACTCTTCGCCCGAACCAGCATCTCCTAGATTTCCCGTGGCGCTTTCGCTGCCCAGCCCGGCTGTCTTCCAGCGCGTATCTTCCAGACGTATTCTTTTTCAGAGACTCAGAAGCAGCGCGGCTTCCCAGCAACAGCACCGGGTTAGTCCTTCTGCGCCCCACCATTCTCAGCCGCCCCCTTTCCCCTCTTTGATAAACATATATCTCCAGATCTCATGGTGGTCGTTGACCTCCCGATTCGGCACACGTCTCTCTCCTGGATCATGGGAAAGCGTTTCCCCGGCGTCGTTCGAAGCGAGCGTCTCACGAAGCGCCAACCGACGCGAGTAAGCAATCTTCCTTACCCCTGACGCGCTTCGAGAATTAACGCTCACTCGCTGCCTGGAACCGCGGTGACCGCGCCCAAGCGCAGCATCTTGTGCCGATCGAGTGAATGGTCAGGCTCGAAGCCCCGGTTTTGGTCGGTGTACTTCGAGGCCGGTCCGGTCCGGGCGTGCGCTGCTCGACCGCATCCGTGGCTTGTCTCTGTCTCTCCCCCCCCGCGTATGGGTCCGGCTCGGGGCGGAGGGAGGAAGATGGCAGCGATGCGATTGGGGCTGATGCCTGAACATCAAATGTCACGTTGGATCGCACGGCGGTAAGATCTCCTTCCGCCGGCGTTGTCACTCAGGCGATCTTGAAGTTCATGGACGGCGCGACACGCCGTGGCTTGTGGCCAACTGCAAATCGGTCCAGCTACGTCTCCTATACCGTGCCGGCCATGGTCGCAATCGTGGAGGTACCTGTTCATCTTGCTTGTAGCTGAAATAGGGAGATCGAATAATCAAAGATCGGCGTCTAATGTAAATTCAATATTTTTCCCCATTTCGCCGCTGGGCGTTACTCAGATATATAATTGTTGTAAGAATAGAAGGCATTCAGGAGTGGCTTAAATACCTGGCCACAGTCTGACCGTGGGAGCGAAAAGGGGAGGGGCTCTGTGGCTGGCATCGTTGGACTAAACGACGACGAGAAGGGTGGCGGCGGAAGACAGCGATATTATCGGTGACGCGCTCCACTTCCTGCCGCGGCCGTTGCTGGCAAGTCCTCATAAAGGGACGAGACCTAGGTATATAGCAGTTTTATCATTTTGCCTCTCATCTAAGTCATGGGTCTTTTACTACCACCCCTGTGCTGATGTTAAGACGACAACTGCCCCTATTACGCTCCGCCCTTTATCACGCATCGCTTTACTACGCCCGCGTCACGGCGGGTTGGTGGACTTGCCTATTTCCTGACAAAAGAGCTCTTCACGATGATATTGGAAGATAAATATTTCGCGTTTAATGCCATCGAATTAGAAGATTTGAGCCATGTAGAACCTTTGCACAATATCGATGGACGGCACCTGTCGATAGGCCGTTCCCGAGCGCTCTGGACAGGACAGAGGGGGGTTAAAGCTTAGGCCTCAAGCCCTTTATGAAACCCCTACCTAGTTCGCGAGGTTCTTATAGCTACCACCCGCGCGTAAAGAATTCGCTATTCCGACTCGATTCATCGATTGGGAAACTTCGCTTCTCCCGCGTCTCGTTTGATGCCGCAGGAACATATCATGCACATCCTATGCGAAGACGGAGAAGAACGGGCCAAACAAACCGAAGGAACCACAAGCTCAACTTTCTCATGGACACCCCGTAACCTTAAATATAAAAAACTGTTAAGGACGCCCATATAGTTACAGAACAAACCCGAACGAACGGCCCGTGCTTTCTCCCTGTCACATCACATACTTCCGTTCCTAGGGACCGGAAACACCGAGCCTGTTGCGCCTCCGACGACAGCAAGTCCAGATCCCTACCCATAAGCGCCGAAATCCTCGTCTAACTAGGATCCGGCACAAGATCAACGCAGCTGTACCATTTGTCTGAATGACGGCTGGACAACGTAGGGTCGTCCAAGACTTCCATTTTAGTGTATGAAGATCTTTACTCCCGCGGGGCGCTTCGTTGGTAGGACGACTGTTACTCCTAGCCCAATTGGGGGGTAGAGTACCCCAGACAGAAAGAGGACTTGATCCGGGGTCTGAAAGGGTCGTTTCGAAGCGGCGTATGGTAAAGCAAGAGACAATAGAGGGAGCCTGTTAGTACCGTGTAAGAAAACGGAACCCATTTTCCATCCGAGCCAAGTATAGTAGCCGAGATGCCTAGTGTTTGATGAGAACTATGAGTAGCGCAAGACAGGAAGAGTACTTCCAAGTAGTAACCGTTCTTGCTGACTGGTGTAACTATTGTGTAGCAAGATAGAGAAATCCTTTTTATATATACATTGAAAGGCTACAGGCTGTTTGTTAAGCTTCCCTCTCCTTAAACCTTGCCGACAATAAGCTGAAGAAGCCAGACATGGTGATAGGAATCGTGTATGAGCGTATAGAGAACCACACGAAGTTCCCTCGCTCGAAGGCTGGTCCCATTTCGGTTGAGTCTTACAGCGCAGCGGCAAGGCTAACGAGCAACAAAAAACGGGAAGGACGATCTTCGTAATCCGTTCCATCGAGATACATGATGTCGTTTCACATGCCTGGGGGCGGGCCCATTTCTTAAGACTCAGGAATTCAGGAAGGAAACGAGGAAAGACTTCCTAACGCCCATCCCAAACACACTGTTTTGCTTCCGCGGAAGCTCTTAGAAGCATTCCCGAGGGAGAAATTGCCAATGGGTACATACCCTGAACTTAGTATTCCCCTGAAGGAATCCTAATTGGTGGTCTCACCCATCGTCCTTGATCCAAATCTGCCCCGAGAAAGTTTGCGAATAAGGATAAGTACACGCCTAGCCACCGGGACGCCTAAATCAACACCAGTCGCTATGATACGCCTTTCAGAGAATAGAAGGACCCTCATCGATCCGCTATACGACGAGAACCTGAGCTTTCGAACCAATGATGGGCAAATCTAAGGTGAGGCAACAAATCTCGACCAGACAGCAACTCGAGCGAGCAATGACATGGCGCAATTTTTCAAACGTATTTCTTCGGATCAGCAGCGATAGACCACTGTCGTAGATGTCTGTGATCAGCAGACTGAATGATCTCGGTAGTGAAGCGGAGCTGGCGAATAGACATCTACTTAGCCCGGAAGGCAGTTGCCGACGCGTCCATTCATGACTTGGTATATTTCCTTGCTGCTGTTTCAGTTGCTGTGAGCTCTCAGTAAAAGCTGACGAGGGAACACCGAGTTAGTCAAATCTGACAGAAGGCTCTGAAAGGGTTGAACGTGCCCTATTTATCGGGTCCTCTCCGGCAGCCGTGATCAGGGCGGGGCTCTCCATGCCGCCAGTCATGAGGGGCTCGTTGGTCGTGATTGACCGAGGCTCCAGGGTAGGTCTAATCCCATGTGGCTGTTGCTGCTGCTGTGATGGTTGGCCATTCTCATCTACCTGGCCGCGTCGCAATTCCCGTTCTCTGTTTTTTTCTAGGAGTGCGCCTCCCAGTGTCGCACACTTCAGTATTGTCTGTATTAGGTGGTTTTGTTGTAAGGGTTTCGAAAGGTACTCGTCCATTTGTGCTTGTATGCATCTCTCACGGTCACCCATCATGGCGTGTGCCGTAAGCGCAATGATGGGCGTTCGGGGTGATCCCATACTACGTTCGTACTCGCGGATTTTACCCGTCGCCTCAAAACCCCCCTGTTCGACTAAGTTAGTAATACGGTAAATACAGGAGATTCGGAAGGGGTGCTTACCATTATGGGCATCTGGACGTCCATGAGGATAACGTCGAACTTCTTCTTCCGTACCATCTCCACAGCTTCCAAGCCGTTGCCGACCACTGTGACGACGTGGTGGTACTTCTCAAGAATCTTTACGGCTAGTCGTTGATTGACGCGATTATCCTCTGCTAGTAATATCTCGAAAGACCTCGTGTTGTCGGCAAGCGACGGTGTGGCACGGTTCTCAAGAGCAGGGAGCATTCCATTGCCCAAGTCGATTGATTTGCAAGGAGTAGTCATGTAAGATGTTATGCCCAGGTCGAGGCAAGACTTCAAATTGACATGAACGACGGGGGCAAGTAGAACGATGGGGAGATACTTGAAGTCTTCGACAGACCTGAGTTTTCGGGCCATTTCGATAGACTCCACAATAATGACATCGTACGGGGGTTCGTTGGATCCCAAAGACCCGATTCTCTCTTCGTCGTTGTCGTCGATGACCACAGGAACGAGACCTAGCTGTTGGAGCATAGCCGCAATTTCCTTGCCGAATCGAGTCCGGCCACTATCGACCAGAAGCACTTGGTGACCCTTGTATGGCCTCAGCTGTTTGCTGATGTTGGTCGGATTCGAGTCGGCCAGTTTCACTACGCAAGTGAAAAAGAATTGACTACCCTTGCCAAATTCGCTCTGCACCCAGACGTCACCTCCCATGAGGCTCACAAGCCTCTTCGAGATTGACAGACCAAGACCCGTACCGCCAAACTTGCGTGTCATAGAACCGTCTGCTTGCTGGAACGTATCAAAAATGAGGTCGAGCTTGTCTTGCGGGATACCTATGCCCGTGTCGGAGACGACGAATTCGATAGCATATTCATTCCGTTCTCTGGTCATAGCGGCCCTTCCTTGGGCGGCCCGGATGGTCAAGCTCACCTCTCCATGTTCTGTAAATTTGATAGCGTTGCCGACGAGGTTCAAGATGATCTGTCGCAGACGGAACGAATCTCCCACGACGTAATCGGGTACAGAGCTATCGACGCGGTATGTAAGTTCCAGGAATTTCTCGTTCGCCTTGACGGCGAGTGTCTTAAGGGCGTTGAACACAGTTCCACGCAGCGTATATGGAATCTCTTCTATCACCATCCTCCGAGCCTCGATCTTTGACAGGTCCAATATGTCGTCAATGATAGTTAACAGGCTGTTTGCCAAGTCGTTCACAATATTCAGCATCTCTCTCTGATACTGGGTGAGGTCAGTGTCGAGGGTTAACTGCGTCATTCCTATGATGCCGTTCATAGGCGTGCGTATCTCGTGGGACATGTTGGCCAGGAATTCCGACTTCGTCTTGTTCGCCTGCTCGGCTGCTTCCCTCGCTTGGGTGTTCCTCTGGATACTGTCTCGTAAGTTGTACACCATCTGGTTGATTTTGCGCTTTAATTCATCCATCTCGCCCGAAGCTTCTACGTCGACTAGTTTATTGAAGTTTCCATCGGTAGCAGCATTCGTGATATCGCCGAAAGCTCGTACTTGAGTTGTCTTACAAATTTCTTATTAGCTCCATATTTGGCCATCGGTGTGGCTGTGGCGATGATACCGTGATGGGATAAGATAGCTGGAAACTTACCAAATTCGTTGCCATTGTATTGACATCGGCGGTGATCTCCTTCCAGCGTCCTTTCAGACCGCCGACATCCGCCTGACCGCCCATCTTGCCATCGACACCGACGTCTTTGGCCACCCTTTGCACTTCATTACAGAAGACCGAAAGTCGGTCAACCATGTTGTTGATTGTTTCCTTCAATACTAGTATCTCGCCCTTGGCTTGGACATCGATCTTCTGGCTCATATCGCCGTCGGCAATAGCTTGAGTCACGGTAGAGATACCGCGCACCTGGGAGGTCAAATTCAATGCCATGGTGTTGACGTTCTCGGTCAGGTCTTTCCATTTGCCGTCAACATCGTCAACCCGCGCTTGGCCACCGAGGGTTCCATCGGTACCGACTTCCCTGGCGACTTTGCTGACCTCGAAGGCAAAAGTGCTCAGACGATCCACCATAGAATTGATGGTAAGCTTAAGTTCCAGGATCTCGCCTTTTACCTCGACTCCAATCTTCTGAGTAAGATCACCTTTGGCCACAGCCGTCGTAACTCTCGAGATCTCTCGCACCTGAGTTGTTAGGTTCATGGCCATACCGTTCACGTTATCCGTGAGATCACGCCAGGTGCCTTGCACGTCTTTGACGGTTGCTTGGCCGCCCAGGCGTCCTTCAGTGCCGACTTCCCTGGCGATCTTGCTGACCTCGCGGGCGAATTGTTGGAGTTGATCAACCATGGAGTTTATCGTCGACTTCAGTTCGAAGATCTCGCCTTTGCATTCAGCCTGGACCTTTTGTGTGAGATCGCCCCTGGCAACTGCCGTGGTAACCTTCGCAATGTCGCGCATTTGAGTTGTAAGGTTACTAGCCATAGCATTGACATTGACAGTCAATTCATTCCACATGCCCTGCACTCCCATGACGTCGGCTTGTCCACCCAAAATCCCTTCAGTGCCGACGTCACGAGCCACGCGCGTGACTTCAGAGGCAAACGAGCGCAGTTGAATAACCATAGTGTTGATAGTCTGTTGGAGCTGGAGAATCTCGCCCTTGGCAGGTCTCTCGATCTGCTTCGTCAAGTCACCATGAGCCACGGCGGTTGTCACAGATGCGATCTCCCGTACTGCAACAATAGTTAGTTTGGTTCCTGCCATGGCGAAGTAGGCGTCGTGGACATACCTTGGTCAGTGAGATTCTGTGCCATTACATTGACATTGTCCGTAAGTTCTTTCCAAGTGCCATCTACTCCGTGGATCGTGGCTTGACCACCGAGTATACCATCTGTGCCTACCTCACGGGCGACACGGGACACTTCGCTAGCGAAGGCTTGAAGCTGATCCATCATAGTGTTGATAGTTCGTTTGAACGTGGTGATTTCCGGATCCACATCGACCGTGTTCATCCTGACTTTCATGGTGAGATCACCTCGAGCAACAGCGGTGATAATCTCGCCGATCTCTCGTAGTGCCTTCTGGAAAGCCTCATTCGCTTGTTGGTGCTTATACAGCTCTCGCTCTAAGGTAGCGACACGTTCCATCTCAAAAGCGTGGAAAGCCTCCTCTTGAATGCGCTTCTGTTCCATTAGCTGCGCGTTAACACTCGAAAGTTCATGCCTTTGGTTGTCGAGCAATCTGGACTGGTCGTCAATAGACTTGGCGAGACCATCGAGAGCCTCGTCGGTGAGAGGTATAGCCCTAATAGAGCGGTCCTCCGCATAGCCATTTCGGAGGTTGGGCAACTTAGGTCGGACCGACGGCTTGGCTCCTAGGGGAGTGGGAGATTCGTCACTAAAAGGAGGTTCGGCTGTCTCGTTAGGAGTTTCGGGGAAGACGGGACCGTTGGCAGCGTTCGCCCTTGATTCGAGTTGTTGAACCCTCAGGACGAGAGCAGCAAGTTCGCGCTCGAGATCTTCCTTGGCAGCGCTATCTCGTCCCGGTAATTTGATTCCGGAATCGGTGGCGATGGCGACAGGCGACGCATCCTTGGATGAAATAGCTAGGGATTTGACGATGGCCGCCGCAGCAGCCAACGCCGATTCGTCGGCCATAACTCTCATGACACCTCCTGATCGAGGTAAATTTCGCTGTGTAGGCCAACAAGGGAGGCAGCAGCGGGAGAGACGCTTTATGTGAGCCGTTCTAAAAAAGGCATTGAGCAAAGAGGGATGGAAGCGATGGGTATTAAAGCGAGTCAAAGAGAGAATATCAAAGAGAATAATAACGTTATAGCCTATACCATTAGGTATCGGGACACGTTTGATTTCGAAGCTGTCGTGGAGAAGGATGTCCTGGCGAACAAGCAAGCAAGCAACAGAGACAACCAACCCTTGAACGGAACGTAGTTGGGCTCCGACTTGTTCGATGGTAACAGCCTACAAAACAATGATAGATACTCGATAGCCAATATAGGGTAGTGTGAATCCTTGTGAAAGGATTGCCTCGAGTGAAGGACCAGGGAATATGTCTGGAACAATAGGACGAGATCCTATGGGTCTTTTGGTGAAAGGGTGAATTTGCCGCTCAATGGTCGTGGGAGGCGGAGGAAAAGGAAAGGATTAAGAAGGTTAGGTAGGTATGCAGGGTACGATCTCCGTATTTGGTATGGATGTGGATTAGAAGAAGCCACTACCAAGCACTACTACCACCGCCGGCCTGTTGGTGAGATACCTAGGTGTATAGGTATGTATGTGTGTGTGTATGTATGGATGGATGGATGTATGTATGTAGGCACTATATCGTACCTAGTATGTAGGAGAAGAGAAGGCAGCAGGGGTTTAGGGACGATATTGGCACAGTAAACAATCTGAGATAGAAAGGCAGTATTGAGTATATACGGTTCACTAACTGCCGGGCCTCCGGTAAGTAGTACAGCGTATCCAGAGCGATACACTGACCAAGACGGAACCTGTACTGTAACCAAGGAGGGTTCTGAGTGCAACCTTTTCTTACCAGCGGCTCTGATGAGGACGAATGAGGTAGCAGTTGAGAGATAATGAGGCGGAGAAAGGGGGGGATTATTGTGTCTAGGAAAAGGGAAGGGATGTGGATGGTAATGACAAGTCTGGATGTCGGGTCTGTTCTCGCTAACTGGTTAGCTGCCCTACCAATTGCCTAAGTCAGATTAGTCACATCGGAACGGACACAAACTGTTCGTTCGGTTGGTGAACTTTTAATGGGTACGCTGGGTCAGGGGGTCGAGCAAATGGGGCCAAGGGTACTGAGGGCATGAATTTGGCCACTAATGGCATGGATCATGCTTATTAGATGTGTACCTCCAGCCTGCGAATGACAATAATACATAGGTTATAACGAAAATAAGCGTATGAAGGTAATAGGATGAAAATATTCTATATACTTCACAGAAATAGGCGTTAACAACCGCAAGTTACTTATAATAATATATCTTTTCATTCTATGTGTTTACCTACAAGGGCTTGGAGATATAGTTATTAAGGCGCAAAGCTCTACTATCTCACAGATACGGATCTTCCGGTTTGTTTCAAACAAAAGACGGGACCGCGCCTAGTGGCTGCTATAGATCCATAACCGATGTCGAACAATCCACTGCCACGAGGAGCCTCCAGTTCTTTTCAGCCTTTCAGGCTTCCAGAAGTCGTTGTGATCATAAATGATCTCATCTGTCAAAGGAAGAAGTTTAACCCCATTATGATCTGCACGTACCGTGCCTCCTGGTTGTCTCGCTACACATCTATTACACAATATAGACGGTTCTTTTTCTTTTCTGCATCCGGATGATCGAAATCGATGAGATGATAAGTACTTGGAAGCATCGAAGTTCCCAGTGCATCATACCAAGGAACATCCCAGCAATGCTGGTGCAGTAGATACGATGCGGCACGAGACTTCATCCAACTTCATGACATAAAGCTCCGGTGGTATCGTGCTACGAGCGTCTCACTGAAAACTCAGACATACAATCTAATATTGATATATTCATATGTAGTCTAAAGTAGGGTACGGGCAGACTTGGCAAATCCTAGCAGTCCTTTCAATTGTGGTAGCTTCCGGCGTTCGCCAATCCCAATTCTGGTGCAATATAAGCCAGCCAACCCGCCCAACTCACGCGAGACTTCGGCAATGTCCCTCAATACCTGTAAAATATATATCTGGCAAACGCAGTCCACCCCGAATCAATCCAGTAATTTTGTCGAAGGCATATTGCCACCGATACGGTCAAATTAGAGCTAGGAACAAACGTGGCTGGAAATGTGTATAAAGTTTCGACCATGTGGCTGGAAGACCCCATTCCCCGTGAGACCCTCCTTCAACTAAAAAGCGATATATCACATGCGTCCTAAAGCTTTGCCACGGCAGCGCCTGACAGGATTGGGCAAACTCTTCTGTATTCTAGAACCCTGCCGCGATGGCTATCTACCCATTCCAAAACAGCATCCGCCCCTTAAAAATACTCTGGGGAAAAAGTTCGCTTGAGAGCCCCGACGAGATATGATAATGTTGCGTTCATTTCCATCGGGTTGGGACGGTTATGTATAGAGAAGGGATATATTGGTGATAACCACAGTCAGCGGGACAGCCTGGCAGATAAACCGTATGCAACTCGCGCGGGGTCGGGAAAGTCGCTATCAAATTTGATCTACTGTCTACAATGTTCTTAGGGGTAAGTCTTGAAACACTGCCAGGTCGCTGCGCTAAGGATCCACAGCGCTTTCCCATATTTAGCTAGCATATATGCTTACATAATTCGCCGTTCTCTGTAAATAACATATATATATAAACATTTGCAATAATTGTTATGTACCTTTAGCATAATTGCCGCCGTTTAAAGGCTGAGATGTTATTAATTTAACGTTCTGGTTACCATATACCTATGGTTAACTCATATAAAAATCTCATTTCTTGTATGGCGTGGCCATTAGCGCCGCCAACAGCTACATGACAGTGTTTAGAACTCTGCCCCATACCATAGTATTTGCAAGCGGGCAACCCCAGCTCGGTCTAATCCAACTGTATGTACCACGTACAGCGAAATTTTTCCCTGGTGCTCAGTAACACAGATTACCTGGGACAGTTTGCCCTCTTCGGAGTCTCCCAAAAAGCTACGTTAGTCCCTCGTGAATATTCTTAAATGGTTCGTTCATTCATATGCGTAAGACAACTGAAAATGTCTTAAAGCAGCCGTTTTCGATTCTCATGGATAGGAGCGGCGTTTGATACTCACCAGAATGGAGCTATTGACGTCACAGCCTGCAAAAGAGTGCTGAACCGGGGTCTAATTGAGTTTTGGTCCCGTGCCACGGCGCTTTGCGGAGACCAGGTAGCCACCAAGAGGACCCTAGCCTCTCGCGAAGGTTGCTTAACAGGGCTAAAATTGAGTACGGATTCTACCAACGAATCATAGGGAGTGATTGAGGTCTTACATTTAGTTACGACATATAGAAGTCGGACGCTCTTTGTTTTGGCGTATAGAATCCCTACCTGCCTTTACCTTTATTATTATATATACATAGCTCGCACTCTTAATAGTATGTCAATATTCTTCATTTGATAGTGTCCTTTGCTCAGCTTTTTGACCGCGAAGAGAATAACAATGCCTAAATCACCACCATTTTTGGGCTTGTAGCCTTAGTCTCCGTACATACACACATACACACACAAATACATGTATATCATGCTATATATACACTTGCTTAGTACAGCATGAAGGGGACCCTGAGATCGGAAGGCCAGCCGTTGGCCCACAGAGCAGAGCACAGATGTCAGCCCGGCTCAAGATGAGAGTGTAGATAGCTTCACTTCGGCTGGCCTGGCTTATAAGCTTCGTCCGCTTTAACCAGCCAGCCGATGACAAGGTTCAGGTTCGACTGCTTATTATCGAATGTACGAAACATCATTAAGACCTTCCAGAAACACTGGGAGAGAACGGAAGTAATGAGAAGAAATATAATTCAAAAGGATCAATCTATCCAGATATGTACATACTTCGTATTTTGTATCCAGCCATTTCTACTCACCCACATTTCCGGACGCTTTTCCCAAACTCCGCACTTTCTAACGTCGATCGGGTCACCCTAAGCAGAGGCGTTGAGTTAGGATGTGCAAAATTCGGAAACGCTAGTGTTTCGCCTTCTGCGACCAACAGCTTGGTTTCCCAACTGAGGAAAGAACTCGGGCTGCCATACAGCCATAGCTACTACCTTTAGGTACTAACGCAAGGCATCTATTCCGAAAAGTGGATTTCCTTGACAACTGGCGCTTCGGGTAGGTCGGCGCATAAACATTAACCGATGGATACCTTAACTAAGGCCTTGTCTTCTCCAGTAGGTAACTAGAGGGCTCGCCCGAGCCTCGAATTCCTCCCAGACGGACCCCGACCAAGGCCTTTTTCTGGCTTACCGCTTCACACAGGGGGAGAGTCGTGAATGCGTGCGCGGCCGTCAGTAAGTTGATGATTTCGCGGTGAACAAGTATAATTATGTAAGGGCCCCATAAGCAGGTTGGAGCTACTCCGTAGTAGAACGGTTATTGGCTTATATGCACCGAAGACATCTCACCTCCGTCCTTTTACGTAGGTGCTATATCTTCTAGAAGTTATCATCCTCCCGGGGCTGAGCCTCGCCTGATCAGAGACTTTAAGTTGAGCCAGGTTCCTGGTAACATAACAGTATTAAAACCGGACACCAAGAAGAAAAGAAAGCAATAATTTTAACCTACTACCCCGGAGGTTCAGTAACGTACCTGCCTGAATGTTTTGACAGTTCTCAAGTCACGGGAACGGGCCATCCAGATAACAGATCCAGCGATCCTGCTGCGACACAGCTGTGCAAAGAAAACCACAACCCACGAAACGATGAATCCACTTCGGGTTGTCCGCAGATAAATAAGTCTGTGCCGAGGCTCCGAAGATCCCTGAATAAACTTGTGCAAATCTGGATCCCCGTCTGTCCATCCAATCTTCTGTACTATGTATGCACGCGGGCAGCCCAGGCAGCCAGATAAAGTGAGCAGTTCCCCACACGATAAAAAATACTTAAAGATGGGAAAGGCAAGATAATTGTTATGTGCTCGACCAGGCTCGGAAATGCGATGGGGCGAGGTTGAACAGCCCGGGTTCGCCCACTGGCCCCATCGCGCCGTTATCTGTGGCGGCCGTTAGAGCGCAAATGGCTTTACGAGCTACATATATTTGGCTATAATCTTACGAGGTGGATGTATCCGTACCCTTTTGTCGTGTTTTATGAGGTAATGTGTTTAGTCGCCCCGCCTAAGTCTCCGTCCGATCGCGCTAGCCCGGACGCACTCGACCTGAGCCCGGCCAGTTGCAGCCAACCAAGAATTCACTAAGGTGGCTTGATGCTAGCCAATGACGGTAGGTGGTGGATGGTAGGCCTACCTATTCTCTTCGTTCGAGCCAGCAGCGTCTGTATAGGGAACTCGGCTCTAGTTTGGTAGATCAGGTATCCAGCCGCTCTTATTACAGCAGTAGGAGCCCATGCGCGCGGTTGTTCGTCACCCGCAGTGGTAGCTACCAAGTTACAGAACACAGACTCGTCGAAGTCGATGATATCAGGGGATTAGACAGGCTCGATGGTCCGTTCAATCGGGTGTCCGCAGGAATTTGGCGGACCTTTGCTACCGCTGCGGCGTTTCGGGTTGGAGATCCGATTTGCGTACGTCCTTCGGCATGGGCCATCTTCGTTCCCACGTGAGCATCGATCGAACGGCGCAGTTCGAGGCAAAGGCAGTCTGGCAGGCTACTGTAGGGGGCGAATCATGCCTACTCTAATGCGGTGGTGGTCGGTAGTATTCAGGTGACCAACAGCCCGTGGCACGCATGCGTATCGTAGGAGGGGTTGACTGACTTGCAGCATGCTACCAAGACGAAGGGGTCCAATCACCACCGTCTAGCCTGCTGCTGAACACCCCCTGCCCTCCCTTGTATGTATAAAAGGCACGGGTTGCGTGGTCTATATATCCCTTCCGCCCCTAATGGTGTGATGTGACGGCGTTGATTCGAGGCACGTAAACCGACGTGAGCACGGATATAAATCAGCGATTTGACTTGTGATCACAATTTTCCGGGCGCGTTAGAACGGGTGGCAAATATGTTGATTGGCCAAGTCGGCACCGACCCGATATCGCGTCGTCGATCTCATCTAGGCCGTTCCAGTCGACGGTAAACACGAGGGAGAAAGTTTCGAGCTGAGCGGTTTCGTATAACCTACCGAAACAGTATTCTCCACCTTGGGCGGAAAGCGACACCAGTTCAGGGGTCGAGGGATAAGTCAAGTCGGCGATCGTGTTTGTATAGTTACGCACCCCATATGTGGGGCTCTTGTACTACGCCCAGCTTGAAAGTACGGTCAGGATATGCTTACAAGATTGACAAGGCTAAGTAAGTGATCAAATATCAAATCATCGCGATCCGTTACAAACGGCATCCCTATTCGACGAAGAACTATCTACGTGTCCGGAGCCTTCAAAGCTTGCTTCGCAAGGGTATCGAAATAGCAGCAACGAGACCCCCATTGTAACTCCTTGCCCGCCCCCGACCCGAGATTAAGTGATTGTTTGCTAGACGTGCATGTTGCGACGCTTCATATTTCCGTTCTCGTTCAATCTTCGCCCTCCCCTTTCCCTGGAACGGCTAGATCGTCCCTTGTGGCTGCTCACAGAATCTAGTGCTCTTAGGTTCCCCGTCCGAAATCCTCAAGAACCAGGCTCTGGCCACTTAAGTATATCTAATCCCACCAACTTGCCGTACCCTCCCCTTCCCCCAAAGCTAACGTCTTGGGATGCCACCACGTCCGAACGCACCGCCCGATATCGACATAGCAACGCTCTTACTTACTATCATCTGTGCGGCTGCGGCAGCGGCCATGCGTTCCTTCTGGCGATACCGTTCCTTGAGGTATCCAGCGGCCTCGGGGCGCATGCGCAGGATACGGAGGATCATGTCGTCCGAAGGATCGGCCTGCGCCTCCTTACGCTTTTCCTCCTTGGCGCGGCGCATCGTCCCTAAGTTGCGGCTCATCATGATGCTCTTGCCGCGGCGGATAGTGCCCATGCTGGCGAACGCCGGTCCGGGCGTGGCACCACCGAGCGATGTCCCTAACGCCGGCGGTGCTGACATTCGATTCGTACCCATCTGGCTCTGGAGCTGCTGCTGTTGGCGTTGCATGTTGGCCGCCACTATGCGCTCCGACGTGCGGATGAGGTTTTCGGTGCTGTCGAAGTAGAAGAAGTTGAGCGAGGCGAGTTCGTGATACTTAGGCGATCTGAGATTTTCGGCGGGGACGCCCAGGGCTTCACCGTCTTCGTCGCGCGCATTGAAGAAGTCATACAGTAGCTGCAGCCACCGGTAGACCACATCGAGTTCCTTTTCACCGAGCGGCTTCTTATCCGACGGCTTGTCGGACAGCGGCGGCACAAGAAGCGACTCGATGGCCAGGAGTACCTCTTTCCACAGTCGCGTCATGACGGCGACCATCGTCGCGTCTGTTAGTGTCGTTTTCATGATGGCGAAGTTCTCGTTGAAGTAGGTAAATAAGGGCTGTAGTGCATTCTCTACATCGGCGGGCGTGGTTTGGGGCGCAACCGATGCCCGCTTATTCATCGAACTAAACATCGAGGTGAATTGCGTCGTGAGGTTGGTCTTGGTAAGCTTCGCTAGCGCCTCTCGGGATAAAGACGTGTGAATGTATCTCGTGAGCTTGAAGGATAATCAGCCCGCTGCTGCTTCCTTCTGGAGTGGGATGGACATGTTTATTTACCTTATCTGTGATCTTGCGAACCATATCTCGCTCTGTCCTCTTCAGATGTCGGAACGCCTTGCCGTAGTAGAATTGTATATCGTCGCGCTCACCCTCCATGCTTACCCTTAACAGGATCCTGCCTTGCGTGTCAAGGTCCAGCCAGAATTCTCTCGGAAGGTAGTCACTGAAGTGGAGTGGATCGAGCTTCAGCGACGTCCTGCCGACGAAATCGTGGTCACCGAACATGTCATAATCCCAGATGGTGGCCACCACATTCAGCGGTGAAGATACGGTGACGTCCACGGACTCATCCCATCGAGGATTTAAGTTCTTCGTAATGATTCGAGTCCTGTGTAGACGTTTCTGATACTCATCCACGAGCACGACGTAGGGGTCGCTCAATCCATTTGGATCACATGCTTTTAAATCTTCGGCCTCGACGATTTTGATGGTGAACACATATTTGGCCGGCCGTCTGACTTGTTTCTTAGGGCCGTCAACCTTCTCGAGGATCCTAACGCAGGCATCAACATTCATGGACCTTTCAAGCTTGTCCAGCTCTTGCATCGCCCATTCGATATTGTTAAGCTTCACTAAAGACTGTTTACAGATTAGTCGCGAAGAGTCAACAGCAGATATTTGGCAAGCCTCATACCTCGGAATAAAACTGGAAAGGTTCTATCTTCTCCTTGCTATGCCATGCATCCTTAGCATATTGCATGAATTTCCCCTGGGCGGTCTGAGCGGCGGCTATGGCTTCTTGTTCGCTGGGTCTGGGTGTGTCCATCTCCTTGATAAACTTCTGGTCGACGATTTCGCAATATTTTGCGATGGCATTGGAGAAAATCTTCGCTAGGGCGGTCATAAAACGAGCATGATGCAAATCGTTATCCCACTCGAGTTTAAAGAGCTGGTCCGCAGTCTGATGAAACAATTGGAACATATCGATGACTGAATGACTGTGGCGTTCCGAGTCCAGTGTTATGTGATCCGGGCCTTGACTTCTCACCTGGAAATTGTCTTGCTTGATGGCCTCTTCGACATACTCTTCCGCTCGTACCTCGACAGTCCTGATCCAGCGCCATACAAAGTCGACCAGTAGCTCTTCGACATCGAACGTGAAAGGTGCATTCGGAAGAGACGATCGATGGATACGGCGTATTTCCACGAGTTCCTTGTAAAGGTCGAAACCGTCTTGGACGTCCAACTCGTCCCCTCGATCATGAGCTATTTGCATGATCCTCATCACAATATCATGGGCATCGTTTTCGAAGTTTGGAAACATGGTCTCCACCAGGACAGTAAGGGGATTGACGCCAAGGATCTCCGGGTTGTTCCTATACTTCTTTTTGATCCTCTCACAAAGCTTCACGACAGACTTCCCGAGTCGGACAACATGACTGAAATTCCAGTCTTCCTGGCTCCTGGGTATTTCGGCATCTAGAAAGCTGCGGTAGACATTGCTCGCTTGCTCCTGTAGACCGGCTCCGACTAGCTTGGAGAACTCCAGAGCTTCTTCCTCCTTTCGCGAAAAACTAGGGTCGTTATAGATATGGTTCTCCAGTACGTGCACGGAAGGTCCAATCGAAGGTGGTTTCGGCTCGTAGCAATGCATGATGTTTTCGTAAAACTCGCGCAGAAGAGCATCATGCAGGTTGTAAAGCATCTGCTTATATACAGTGTGATCCTGTACAGTCCACCGACTCCTATCGATGCTCGCAAGACTCTCGGAGTAGAGATATATATGGGGGACTTTCTTCGTTTCTAGGGGCGGACTCTTTACCAGTTCAAAGGCTTCATCGACGTCAATGACGGTGAACAGGGTATCAGTGAACCTTCGCACTACTACTTCCAGGAATACAACGAGGCGGGTAAACTGAGGAATTCGCCACCAAACGCAAAGCTCTGTTAGAAGATCCATCGATTGCTTCGAGAAAGGTCCCGGTTGTTCCTCACTGGTCTCATGCATGGCGTCAAACTCTAATGCATACTTAGCAACGGTTTTGAGAAACTCGCGAGGATCCGGGGGAATGAAGGTGTAATGCGCCTCATCAACGCTCCTTATGCTGCTTGTGTCCTCTAGTGATACGGATCCGAGATTGAGGGTGTGGTCAATGCCCGACGTGTCTGGGCTGTTCAAGGCCCGGCTCAGGTCCGCGTATGCCTGATCTTGCGCATAACCAGACGTAGGACTGGCCGGTAGAGGTTTGTCATACGCTGAAACGAAGCTCGTTGACCTCCTAGCTAACTCGGGCCTCGCTTTCAGGATTTCTAGCATCATCTGCGAAAGGAATGGCGCCTCGGCCTTCTTCCACTCCTCATATGCCTCATCTAGATCGAAGTCCTGGCTCCTCAAGGCACCGTTCAGGTTGGAGTTTAGTCGGTGCTGGTACGATTTGAGGTCTTTCAAAGCAGCTTCCTCGGTCCAATTCGGGCGTTGCGCGTCAATTTGACTTTGGACATCAGAATGTGACAGACCAAACATCTTAGCAACGACTTGGACCATGGGCATGTCTTTGACATCGTGGCTAAGGGGGAGCGTCACCTCGACCGACTTCCCAGAGTCTTGACCCGTATCAACGTAGAGGTTTTGATCGTTGGTAAGAAGTTTGTTCTCCAGCGTGCTAAGCCGGCTCATGAGCTCCGGCTTGTCCCGATCGTGTCCTTGGTCCCTTAGGATGGAGGATAGGAGCCTCACGAAGAGAGCGAGATGCCTATCGACAAGGAGCTTCCAAGCGTCATCACCAGGCGCATGGCCAAGCATGCAAGCCTTCGTTGCGGCCGAGTAGAAGATGAGAACCAGCGGCTCAACCTTGCGCTCCTTGTCCATGCTCTTCCGAAACGCCTGCTCAGTGAAAGCAGTGTATGCCTGACCAAACGTCCTCTTCACAGCAGCATCGTTGTAGCCGGGCAGTCTCTCAGCGCCCTTGATGACACGCTCCATTCTCTTCTCCAAAGCGCCACGAAACCCATGGGGCAGCTTGACGCTCGTAGAGTTTCCCGGCACAAATTCCCGGACAAGGTCCCCTATATTCGTGGTATGGGCGCGCACCGGCTGCTTTGGTGCTGGTACCCATTGTTTTCGCTTCGTCTTGGGTTGAAGGAGGTAGTGCAGGTAGGCGACACGGAGGGCATAGGTATAGGCATCGTCGTAGCTCACGGCTATTCTTCGTAAGCTCGAAGAACGACTTCTTCGGTCACTGTTCTGAAGAGTATTGAGCCGGCGGCTTATGTAGGAATTCCTCGATGCCGTCGACATCTTGTTGTATGGAGCGGCGCTGACTCGTACGAGGGTCTAGCAAAGGAGTTCCAAGGTGCGGTCAAAGTCTCATGACTGCGTATGTAGGTACCCGTTAAAACTTTTAGAGCTTATAACCAAATGGCCTGTAAAAGCGGTCAGGTGTCGTAGCGGGCGTGATAGAATTGTGGTGCTGAGTATATAGCGGTAGTTTTCTTTGGGAATAGGAATATGTGCATCTAGAGTTAAGGTGTAACACATGGGTAAAGGAGTTCCTCACTCTCGATTAGGAGGGACCTCACCTGATGCACTCCATGGATGTGTGTGTGGCTTCTCCTTTTTAATGTACATACAACCAGTTTTGGAAACGTCATTCCAACTTGCGATGGGCGGCATAGAGGTCGACGGGACTAAGGTTAAGTATAGAAGCGGGTCACTTTAGACGCTCCTAGCTTTTAGCTTCGTACTGGGCGCCAATTGGTGAAACATCGTGCTCCGGGCGTTCTGTACAAGTACATAGCTAGACTAGTACGGTTTATATCAATATGATTCGTCCGTAGGTATGCGAACACAGCGCATTCTCTTGCTTGAAATCCCTTAAGATTTTCAATGACAAGTCGTAGGTGAATGGCTGAATTATGGCTCAGGTATGTTGCTTCTAATATTAAGAATAACTTCCTACTTACCACTTACCTAAGGCTGTATTCGTAATTGCGGGGATATCTTCTTGGTTACTGATGGAATGAACCCTAGCATTCTTATTACTACCTTACCTACACGACTTTACCTTAATGGTATCTGTTATACTCAGTACTAGGTCGTCCGTTAGGCAAACATATGCAAAACGTATGTATCGTAAGCGGCAGCAAAGAACAGAAGGTGTCGACAAGAGTTTGGCATTGGCAGCTTTAACTTTCTGGCATATCTTCAAATCTGATCCGATACGTACATGGCAGATAGATATGCCGGGTTGGTTTCCCTGATCTTCCGGTCCTTCCTATGCCCACAATATAGCTGTTGATCTTGGATATAGCTCGCAGGCGAGAATTCATGTAGCGTGAGCCCCGTAGATACTATGTGGCTAAAGTACCTAGGTGAGTTCAGAGTATTACTTATTACAGTACAGCGGTAGAGCTCGGGTCAAAATAGTTAAGCCACCCATGATCACGTATGCCGTATCACTCAATATCTATCTTTAAAATTACCAAGGATATAAGTAAGAGTGGCCTACAACTGGCCAGAATTGCCCAAGGTAAGGCTAGTTGGAGTTGTCTTCACTTCTACTTACCCACCTTTGGTATAGAATCCGCCGCAAACAGCCGGTCTCTAATGCATTTAACGTTGTTAGGAACCTATCTGTACCCATGACTAGAGAGAATGACAGATACACATCGTGCTTAGTTGCCCATACCTTACAGTTTAGAGTGGAGGAAATCCAGATAGTCAAGGCGGTTGCTTCAACCCTGCCACATAGGAATCGCCTCTTTCATTATCTAGGCATATCAATCACATCATTATGCATTTCCAAGGTTCCCTAGCCAACCTGCATCCCGCCCGTAGAGAAACTCCGTAACATGATACTACAGTTCCTCCCTAGCTCTTCAGCCCTTTCGTTGCATCCTCGTTGCTCCGCACTCACAGGCGGCGCAATAATGCCGCGATATCGACCTCGCCTACCGTCTGTCATTACAAATTATTCGGCAGGCATATACGTCTCAAGATCCACTGATGCTAAGAATATATCCACGTTGTATTATGCTCGTATTCACACCCTTTGATGTTCCTACACACATATACATGCAGCCATAGTATGCATATGTCCACGTTAGCGCCAAGTTGCCCTCGGTATTGCTAGGGTAATTTACACTAGCACAGAGCACCGGTGACTACAATACACAAGGGGGCCTTCGAGGTGGGCCTTTTTGAAAGAGCAATTGACTTTATTCGACCTTCAATGTTAACCCCGCCAAATCTGTCCACTATTTCCAACGTCTTACTACGTAAAGCGAATCCCACCTGCCTCTACTGAAGTACCTTGGGACGGAGGCTATGCAGGTAGGCACACTTACGAGATTACCTCGAAGGTACGCTGTGGTAGACCAGTGAGTGTACAGGCCAACCAGGCTCTGGCTCAGGCTCATTGGTCGTCCACCCACCTGCACTCACTACACTCACTTCACACATACATACATACATACATACATACGAACCGACCGCCACCATCACCATCAAGAATGTCTTAACTTCTTCTCCCGCCTTATAATAATACCAGCATCGTTTGCACACAGTTTCCAGCTTCACTAGACCTGATATCGCGTAGCCATTCTAGAAATTAGCAGATACTGATCGCCCTTCACTGTCTCATCACTTGTCGCTTGCGGCCGTTATCTAGGCCAGCCTCAACCTCCGTCGCCAACCAGCATCACCATGGGCGCCGTCAGTAGCCGGCCTGATGATGGCGCTGCCGTCTACCTGCGCGACCAGAATCGATGTTCGTATCGTCGCGAACCTCTGCGCACCACGGCGCAAATACTTCCAGTGCACTGCTAACGCCGTCTAGTGTCTATTACGTCCCTCGTAATCAACTGTCCCCGAAAGCGTACTTCTATAACTCTTACTCCAAACTCCTTCCCCGCTACTCGGGTTACGGCCACACGCGCGCCTGGCGATAATAGTCCAGTTGAATTTGTCCAGGTTCGTCCGCAACCCGCCGGTGCTCCTCACATCCTCGACGTAACCGTTTTCCTAATTGCGCTGTGTTGTGTTAGGATTCCGATCCGTCCCTTAATGCGCCCAGTTTTCTGCTCAAACTCACCAACGACGACGAGCTCGTATTTACCTTCAATTTCGTCATTCGCCAAGAAGCCAACGGGACAGTTTCCGATGCCAGCATCAACGGCCTAACGTATGTTTACGCCTCAACAAGTCGTGAGGTAGAGAACCTGGTTACTCGAGAATTCCATGCCGACCCCAACCTCCACAAGAATGCCAATGTTGAGTTGGTCGGCGACTTCACCACAGGTGGCTGCTCTTCAGTATCATTTGAATGGACATGGAGATGGAAACCTCCAAAAATGTTAGAAGACAGAGGCGGCGGCTGGAGGAACGTTTGTAGTGTGGGTTGCCAAAATACTCCAAGCATATATCGAGCCGACACTAAATATCCTGCAGTTTGTCGAGTACGACCAGAGGGCTCATCGCCTAGATACCTTAGCGACTTTCTCCTTTTGGGTTGCAAGTAAGTTGCAGCAAAGCTTCTGAGTAGCCGACACACGCGGTGCTGAACAAGAGAACAGACACATCTTTCGCTCACAGTAACCCCAACTCGCCATCCCCGGCTTTCACGCTCGCTGTGCCACCCAAGATACGTGTACCCTCTTCTCAGTCGGTCCATTCCCGCATAAGTGAACAAGAGGAGCCCCCCTCGCCCATGCTCAGCCAGTCAGAATCTCTACCTAGCGTGACCACTCCTCAGCAACCTCCAAGAGAGCCCGTCAAAGTTGACATAGCCTGTCCTCGACCAGGCGAAGACATGACTGTCAGTGACGACGGACCAGTTTTCAGGGCTACTATAAAAGCTTTGGAGCAGAAGACGGGGAATATGAGAACGCAGATGAAGAAGGTCCTGAAGAAGGCGGAACAAGCCCGCTCCGCCCAAATTGAAGCAAACGATGCTTTTGTCTCATTTGTAGAAGCCCTTCGAGAAGCGTCCTCGACGAATGCAAATGCGGTACAGCCTGCCCTAGATCACTACTTCGATAAGATTGCACGGGAAATCCTGGCATACCAGAGGCAGAACACGACAACTTTGCAAAGGACGATTATCGACCCGATAAGCAAACTTTATGTACACGACATCAAACAGGCGGAGGGGAAGAAGCGTGATTTCGAAGAGGAGAGCAAGGATTACTATGCCTACGTATCTCGGTACTTAGGCCAGCGGTCGGACTCGGTCAAGACGAAGAAGCTTGCCGATAGTGATACTAAATACCAAACGAAAAGGCGGAACTTTGAGCTCAAGCGATTCGACTACTCCTCATTCATGCAGGATCTGCATGGCGGCAGAAAAGAACAGGAAGTATTATCACATCTAACCAAATATGCCGACACTCAAGCGCGGGGCTTCCTAGCAACCGCGAAGAAGATTGAGGCCTTATTGCCAGAACTGGAAGCCCTTTCCAACGAGGTCCAGGAGGCCGACAAGGAGTTCCAGTACCAAAGGCTTGAAAGAGAAGAGAAGCGGCGCGTATTGGAGAAGAGCACTCTTCCGTATAATGAACCGGAAGCTCCAGCTTCAGCAGCCAACCCTGGCACGGGTGCTAATTCAAATGGTACCCAGAACACGTCAGATTCCGAGCTTGGTCGGGCAGACAGTACCGGGTCCCAACTCAGGGGAGTGCCAACTGGTAACGCGGTGGCAGGAGCATCGGCCGGGGTAGAGCTCTCCCGATCCCCCGGCAGCTTAGCACAAGCGTCGATGGGCAGTCCCGCACAAACCTCTAAATTTAAAGGCATACGCGATCTGGAAGAGAGGGATCTCTCCCAGGTCGCAAACGCCGAGAAGAACGTGACGCACCGAAAGGAAGGCCTCCTTTGGGCCCTAAACCGACCGGGTAGTCATGTCGATCCCCTCTCCCTGAACAAGCAAGGTTGGCATAAGTACGTCGCGTCCCCTCAGCATCATGTAGGTGTCGATAGCCCACTGACTTAAACAGGTTCTGGGTGGTACTGGATGGGGGCAAGCTGTCCGAATACAGTAACTGGAAGCAGAAACTCGATCTTCATATGGATCCCATCGATTTGCGCATGGCGTCTGTCCGTGAAGCCAGAAATGCCGAACGAAGGTTTTGCTTCGAAGTCATTACGCCACACTTCAAGAGGGTATACCAAGCGACGTCCGACGAGGACATGAACAGTTGGATTCTGTCCATCAACAATGCTCTTCAAAGCGCAGTAGAAGGCCGAGGACTTAAAGACAAACCAGCGACGGGCGCATCAAGCACAACTTCGACAAGCTTGAAGCGAGACATAGGGTCCATCTTGACAGGAAAGAGCAGCTCGTTGAATCATGGCTCGCATCCCCACACGTCAGCAGGGAACTCTGGTCATCCTTCTCGGCGCATCACAGTTGGCGCGAGGCCAACTTATACCCGGTCTTCTAGCACAAGTTACGACGAAAGTCCCGACAAGTTGCTCCAGACTCTTCGCGACAACGATCAGGGGAATATGTGGTGTGCTGACTGCGGCTCCAATTCCAAGGTGGAATGGGTTTCGATCAATCTTGCCATCATTTTATGCATCGAGTGCAGCGGCATCCACCGGTCCCTTGGGACACATATCAGCAAAGTACGGTCCCTCACTCTTGACATAACGTCATTCACGCCCGATATCATCGAGCTGTTACTTCTTGTCGGAAACAGAGTAGCAAATATGGTCTGGGAGGCTAGGCTTGATCCAGCCGTTAAGCCGGGTCCCCAGGCCACGAGGGAGCAACGCCTCAAGTTCATCACAGCCAAATACGTAGAAAGAGCTTACGTGGAACCAATCTCGTCAACCTTGTCGCGATATCCCACGGCTGATGATACACTGCTTGCAGCTATAAAGCGCAACGAGATTCAGCAGGTTATCTACGCTCTGGCATTGAAGGCAAATCCCAACGTGCTGGATAAGGTCCGAGGCACGCCAGCGATTTACTTAGCCCTTGCAGCTGTAGATCCTGCACCACCGTCACCAGGCGCGCCCCCGACAGGACGATCTGAGCCGGATACCAGAAACGTGTCATTCCCCATTGCCGAATTACTAATGCAAAACGGCGCAGAAATACCTACCACCGTTCCCCCCTTTCCCTTGGGGCGTAACGCTCAGACTTACCTCGACCAGAAGCGTGGCCGTTATGCTGCCATCGAGGCGATCGGCTCGTCAACAACAAGCACCCTAAGTCACAGCCCGAGCGAGCGAGTGCTGCGAGATAAGGACCGCCTGCAGAAACGCATTAGTGCCGGAGGACGCCTGGCCAAGTCGCCGATTCCCGAACGATAGAAACGACGGTTTTCAAGTGCTTCTCCGCTCTCTTTTTACTCGGCCTCTCCCCCGCCACTAGAACAGGATAGATTCAGACGATGGGAATCGAGCTCGACTAGCTCTCGCTCCTCCAAGCCCGGACGGTAGCAACGACGGCCGGATTCGTCTTATCTTCAAATATCCCGCTTACGCCTCTCCAAAGCTTCGTCTTTATCTTGCCTGCCGGTATCTTGTTCTTTGAAGGCATTCATGCCCACCACGGCGCGTTGAATTACTAGTTTCGATGATGAGTCTTCGCTCCACGAATTGATGAGAAAAATTTTATATATGACGGATGCTTGGTGGGAAGGGGGCAGCGACAAGGTTACTTGGCAATCGATGGGGGAGGAGACCTGGATCAACAGTACATGGAAGGAAAGACATCAATATTTTTTTGCTTGTTTTCTTGTGTATGGCGTTAATGGAGCTCGAAATGACCCCTTCCTTTACGTCCGGGGAGATCAGATACTTGGTGGTGTAACCCCGAGGCCAGTTTCAAATATTGGCCTCGCGGGGGGACTCTGCGGCGAACCAGGGTCGGCCGGTTGACGAACAGATACTAAGAGAATAGCTCTCAAGTCGGATGGATGAATCGGGAGGGGGCGGGGTCCTAGGGAAAAGGCAGGTAGTGTGTGTATGGATAGGCCAGTAATCAGTAATGGTTGTATGATGCGGATCACAACGAGTTACACGCTGCTTTGTTAATGAGAATTTCAATCAAATGCCTCGATATCTACTGGATCTACCTATGCAATGGGTATTAGTTGTGCTTTGCTTGCTTAGCCTACTCGGAGGGCAACGGCTATCTACTATCGAGTACTTTCCAGACCAGACGTGCCTGCGTAAGCCATGCCGAAGTCCTCGAACTCGAGGGCCCGAACAAAGCCTTGCAGACCAGCCCGACTCAAGAGTCGCCGTTGCTGAGGAGACGAGGCGCGGCACCAGCTGCGGCTGTCTAGTAGGTATTGGGACACCCGCACGACGGTACCCAGCCCTCCATGGGAAAAAGGACCGCGAGCGGGAAAAGCGGGAAAGTGATCAGTGGGGCGAACGCGTGCGGGGGGTCGGCGCGGGGCTTCTATCGAGTAGACACGATGCGCGAAAAGGGGACATGTTTGAGCAAGCAAGCCGTCTGGTAAGCCTCTACCACATCTAATACATGACACCCGCCGCCATAGGCGTCATGTCCAGACGACGAGGCTTCGTAACCTAGGTAGCAAGTGCAGTCCGTCGGCCAGGCTGCGGGTGAAATAATGCTGTCACATAATAAGGGGGAAAAAAGAGGGGGGGGGGGGGTTAGGAAGTAATAGCAGAGCACCAACCAAACCCGGAGGCTCTACACAATCTGTTAGAACCCCCTAAAGTTGGCATAATCCATTCGCTTTTCGTTCGTTCTACCTAGGCAAGATAGATAGATATAGTTCCCACGGAACGGAATTAGGCAGCTCTCTCGATTCCATCCGTCCGTTCCTTCGGACCTCGTCGCCGATCGAACCTATGGTCTGGCTGGAGGTCGAGACAGGAAGCACCACCACCCCCCCACCCCCAAACGCACTCAATCCCCAAACGATATATACGTATACACGCGGAGAAAGCAAGCAACTTCGAAGACGATGTGAAACGCATCGTATATCTTCAACAGAGTGTACGAGCGCGGATGACCGAATATAGGGAGCCCCGTAGCATCCTGCCGTCAGGGACGACGCCCCAAGACTAACTTCAACGGAAAAGGATTAGAATCAATGCACCAACCAGGACTCTCTGCCGGTTTCTGGCTCTGCTTGGCGGCCTGCTGGGTCGCTTATGATATGCCTAATTAGATGCAGACGGTAGTACGTGCGTATTACTACTATTCTTCTTCGTAGCCAGGTTCCCTGCGTCTAAAGATGGCCTGTCCAGTCCTGCCCGGTACTAGGATACGTATGGTGTATTCACACCTATCTGTAGATGACCACCAGGCTGTGCACAAGGCCAAAGCACAGCACAGAGAGCTGGCCATTGTCACCAGAAGAGGCCATATACCTTTGCTTCCCCTGACCACACAAGCTATGAATACTCTATCCGTCATGACTTTATACCATCTCGCAACCCTAACTTCTCCCCCTCCCTGGTTGGGTGAGTCCATTCAATGTTGTATTATAATTCTAGTTCATATTATCTTCGCTGCAAATGCCCGCCCTTCGCCCGCCGTCAAATTACGCTAGCTCTTTGGATGCCCATTATATTTGCAGCACTCGCGATCATATATGGTGCGCAAGCGATGCGCAGTAAGAACAGTGCGATGCAAAGTTGCGAGGTCCTCCTCGCTTTTTGAACCAAATGTGTCCGTGCTGAGGAACGAGAGTGGCCCTACCTTCGGTCGGGGTAGCAGACAACAATGGCTATAACGCCTAAACAAGAAACCCCAGGGATGAAAACCCTAACAAAGTGCGACCCCTGAGGAAATCTGCAGCAGGAACCTACAGAGCACTAACGGTGCCGACATATCACACCTCGAGGCCCTCAGCCGTCCCGCACCACAGCAAAATGCCAACCGACGCCGACTATTAGCGCATCTGAACCGAGACGTCCATATCATTTCCCGTTGGCCTTCGCCTTTCCCTTCCCTCTGGCCTTCGCTGCGGCCTGCTCCTTTTCGGACTTCGAGTAGAAACTGGATACGTCATCGCCGAAAAGCTCTTCGTCACCTTTGCCACCCATTTGGATGAATTCCTGCGCGTCTCGCTTATCGTCCGGCCGAGCCTCCTGCGGCTTCGCGTTGGTGCGACCGTCGGTTGCTGTGGGGTTCTTCTTGTACACCTTGACAGGCCCTCGTTCCTGGTTTGGACCCATGGGGATCCTGCTTTCGAGCTGCACGGAGTTGATAGAGCTGAGTAACGTGCGTTCACGGACCACGCCGCGGCGGTTCACTTCCAGTCCTCCGATTCCCGCTACCAAGCCGTCAGTGCTATCGTTTACACCGGGTAGCTTCTGTGACAGCCATGGATGTTCGAGGCATTGGTCAACAGTGTAGCGTTTCTCTGGCTCGACGACAAGCATGTGATCAATCAAATCCACTACTCAAGTTAGCTTCGGAGAGAGGCAGTGAGGCCACGAGTCAACATACGAGCTGGATCGCCAACAGAATCCCAGTAAGGCGAAGGATAATCGAAACGTCCGCTCTTGATCTGCTGTGACAGTGTATACGGGAAGTCGCGGGAATACAACTCATCTGAAAACGGAGGGAAACCGCATAGGCAGATATACAGCACTACTCCCAAAGACCATATATCCACCGCTTTGGTATACTTTCTGTGTCGTCCTTCCGCCAAGATCTCAGGCGCGACATAGCTCGGAGTACCGCACAATGTAGTGGTGAAAGACTCCTCTCCGATGATCTTAGCGAGGCCGAAGTCCGCCAACTTAACATGGAGGTCTTTGTCGACCAAGAGGATATTCTCTGGCTTGATATCCCGATGCACAATGTTTCGGTCGTGCTGAGGTTGATTAATTCCTGTTGGATGGATAAACGAACAATAGGAACTCACCAAATACTTGATACCTTGGAACAACTGGACAAAGAGCTTTCTCGCCTCGTCCTCGGTCAGCTTCTGTTTCATGACAATATAGTTGAACAGTTCCCCTTCAGGCGCGAGCTCCAAGACAAGGTAGACGGCATTCTTCTCGTTGAAGGTGTCCTTCAGGCACAAGACGTTCGGATGGCTGACGCCCATCAGAACCGCGATTTCTTGTTGTAGACCATCCGTCTTTGACCTCTCCTCCACTCCAGGCCTTTTCGTGAATATCTTGACGGCATATCTCTGACCAGTCGACTTCTCAACACACAAGAAGACTTCAGCGAAGTGGCCCTTGCCCAGCCTTTCAAGTAGGGTGTATTGTTGAAGAAAGGCGCTCGATGTACGACTTCGAGGGTAGCGGAATATGAAGCGCGCCTTGTCTAGCACGGCAATCTCGTCCTGCTCCTGCAACTCTCGGCGCTGATTGCGCCCAACAATAGCCTCGTTCACGAAAGTTCCATTACTAGACAGGTCCTCCAATACGGCAACCGTATCGTCACCTTTGTTCTCAGTAAATATCAAGCAATGGCGGTTCGACACGATTGGGTCGTCTATGACGACGTCTGTTTTTGGTTAATCGTCACACGACACGAGATGAAAACTACTTAATAGGGGCCATACCACACTCGGGATGACGGCCTATCAAGTAACCGCCCGAGGCGACGCCTCTCGATCCGCTCTTCTCACGGCTCTGTTCTTGTTGTAGGGGGTATGCCGTCCGCCTGACCGTTTTGACGTCGGCAACCGTGTCGGGCATGGGGCAAGCTGCCCGCTTCTTCATCACGACGCATCTTCCGTATCTTGTGTCTAGGGGAAAGAGGTAACCCCATACGCCTTCCTTGACCTCATCCTCTACCTCGTCGGAAAGCGCGGCATCGGGATTGACAAACTGAGAGGCGGCGAAAGCCTGGGTGTCTTGTGGCGGAGAAGAAAAGGGCTGGTCCTGGGAAGCAATGGTATCCTCTGGCGTGCGGTGCCTGACCTGGCTAGGCCTTCCCTCGGGTGGTTCGACTGTGGCCTCCTTATAGACATCACTGCTCTCGGCTTGATTGGTGACGGGCGAGGGTAATTGTTGGTTATTCCTCGTTATCGGGGTTTTGAGATGATCAACAGTCTCGTCTGTTTTCTGGGACAGTCTTTCAGACCGGCGAGGTTTCTTGGAAAGATCGTTCTCATTACCGGCAGAGTCCTGGTAATCGCAGAGTGTCCGGTCAGTAAAGGCAAAGAGCAAACCAGGGGAGAGGACAGTCGCGCACTCTGCCACGCTTCAATTGGCTCTTCTCGCGTGGAGCCATAACTTCTTCTGTGGCGGTGACTCCCTACGTGGAAGCCTAAGCGTAGAACGTGAGACTAATAATAGTTGGGATGTATCTCGGATATATATGATGTCAGAGACAAGGTCAGCGTCTAGATAGGCGTTTCTGACCACCTCAGGTTTGCGATATAGCGAGAAGAAGACGCAGGGTCAGAAATGGAACGGCGGCAGAGCCTAACAACTTTGAGAACCGCAAAAGTGTTGAGGTTGGAAAGTCGCTGCTAATATTTAGATGATTCGAATGGACGAGGAACCCGGGGAAGTTTTTGGGGTCCAAACCCGGCCGTACCTAGTATGTACTTACGTACATATAGGCTGGGCAAGGTACATACCCGGTCAATGCGTACATGAAGTCTGCAGGCTTATATCTCGTACTAGTACTAGCTCCATGTTTGTTAGTTTGAACATATCCTCAGCTCACAATTTTCCTTTACCGGTACCTACTTATGTAGTGCTTTGGTTACCTACTAGGTAGTCTAGTGGGCTGTGAGCCGTCAACGAACCTCAACTCTAGAAGCTCAGAAGCTCCATACCTGTAGATGGGATCGATGCCGTGTACTAGGTATTATGTAGGACGCATTATTGCGCTAAATAACGGCACTGTGACACTTCAGGTTCCTGATGACAGTGGTCAGTCTCTGCCTCTTTTCTAACTTCCCCGATATATCTGTTGCAAATCAGGCGGCATCATGCGCCAAGGCAGCTAGATTTTACCCACCAGATACTTGAAACTAGGCGCTTTATTTTAACCAAAACAAATCACTCGACTTCAATTGTGCGAGGACATTTCCAACTTCCCTCCTATCAGCCATAACACATCGGATGATGCGATCAAGCTGAATATACGAGACATCTGATTTTACTTCCCGACACTCTGCTCAACTCTGCTCGGACCCCTTCATGTGACTGTTCCCATGGACTCGGCGAATGACTGAAGGTCTACCGGCCCAGTCGTCACGCGTTGGCTGACTCGGTCATTACTGGGAGGCGGAGCTTGACGCTGCCAGCTGATGGCATCGAACCTATGGCTATGGATGGATAGATGAGGATGGGGCGGCCCGCTTTCGATCCGCATACTTTATCCCACGGTTCGCGCCCCAGTTTCTACCTGACTTTGAAGTTCGTCTTTCCCCTCAAATTTCAATGAAGCTTTCGGGCTCTAATACTAGAGTGCTTTAAACCTGCATCCCCGGCTTCCGCAACCTGTCAGAGTCCCCAGTCACTAATAATAAGTTCTCGATTCGCGGTAATAGAGGGAGCTTAACAAATGTAGATTCATCGGTCCACTTTACTATAGCCACTTTTACTACCACCCCTCAGAATCACTCTTCTACATTTCCGACCCTAATCTGGCGCCTTAGGTTCACTCTCCTCTTCTCTTTCTTAGATTCATCAGACCCAAATTTGAGGCCCGACTTCGCTTTAGACAGTATGTTCTTCACAGTCGGCACTGGCGAAGCTCTGCTGTGCTCCTTAGTTTTGTGGAGCTCGCCCTGCGCGGAACCGCTAGCTTCACCCTTGTGCGAGGATGTAGGCCGGAGGGATTTTGCGAATCCGGACAGGCTGGACATGCGACGACTCTGCTTCTTGTCCACGTCATCTTCCTCGAAGACGCTCTTCTCAGAAAAGTCAGAATTGTTCCGTGGAGGGAACGGCGTCTTGACGTGGTTTTCTGTCTTGACGTAGGTTTCTGCCAATGGCCGCTCGCTTAGCTTTAGCGGCGGTGGCGCGTGACGTTGAGCTGGTACTGTAGTTCGATTGGAAAAGCTATCAACTTTCGCGCCGGCAAAAAATACTTTGCGTTCCCTGGCCACGGCCTCTCGTTCAATGGGGTGCTGACCCCATAACTCGTAATGAGATTGTCCCGTCATCTGGGACTTCTGTGCTGCCGAATGAACACCAGCGGAACGCTCCTGGCGGGGACCAGATGGCCTGCCGACATCATGGCTTGGCTCTCCTGGATACATTGGGTCTATTGTCCCGTAAAGCGGACTCCCAGGGTCGCTGTATCTAAGATTGATTCTCTGCAACCGCGGATGCAGTTGGTCAACCTGAACAGCCAATGGCTGGAAACCTAGTGAGCTCTGCCCCGGTGGACGGCTTGCCTGAGAAGACTGTCGGCGTTCCGACCCATCCAGAGCCTTCTGCTCGGATCCAGAGGCGTTAGATATGCATGACGAGCGATCTAGCTCCGACACAGCTGTGTTAAAACTGTGTAGGGAGCCGTCAGGAGAGAGTGGCGAGACATTATACTGGTGATGGGTGTTCTTCCCGGACGGGGGCGTCAATATCGGGCTGACTTCAGAGTCACTACGGGTCTTAAGTCTCAGAGCCTTGTGTCCGGGACCATGTGGCCGCAGGGAAGCTATTTCGTCTTGTTCCCGCGGCTCTTGGAAATTCGTTACTATACTGGGTGGACGGACCATTGCTAATGCTGATTCATCTATAGATCCCGGGAAGCTGGTGCTCAAATGGGTATCTTGCTGTGCACCGCCCCTGAATAGCTGATGTTGACTTAGTTGTTGAGATGTTTGGTCGGACTCGTAGACAGACGAGGAGCTAGACGATGGCGGCGGAGGAAGAGGCCTTGTGGCGTAGTCTGGTAAGTCCTTGGGTGGTGGAAAGAGGTTCTTGGCGGGTTTCCGTCCCGTCTCTCGGATACTCCGATCACGCTGACTACTACTATTTCCGGTTCCCATATCGTGAACTCACTGACCCCGGACCTGTCTTCTTCGTCTACCAGGATTGCCCTCTACTGGATGGCCCGGATTATCAAGGAGATGCCATGTTGCGCCCGTGTGGACCACCTCCTTGCGCTCTCAACTTGAAGGAAGGACAAAGACGAAATGGACTAGCGGCTAACATGAAGATTGCTTCCGGCACCAACTCGCCGCCTTTGTCAAGAATGCTACCGACAAAGACGCCTCCGAAGGAACCGAGAATTGATGCTTAGTTCGGTGTATCATGACGGTAATTGATCGAAGCGTCTATGGTGTATCTGTGAAACTCGCTTTACCTAGCCCTCCCAATCCCCGTTATAGTCAGTCGAGTTTAAGGGGGGGGGGGGGGGGGGGGGGAGGC
>QJNX01000700.1:0-59529 GCA_004155925.1 Monosporascus sp. MG133 | reverse complement strand
GGGGCTCTGGACCGTACGTACCTGAATCCCTTCTCCCTGTACAGCTTATCCGCGAGGCCTATCCAGAACGCGCTCGCGCTCTTGGTGAGGCCCAGGGTGGCGAAGTCCGGGAGGGGCACGATGGACCTGGCGAGTTTGTTGCCAGTCATGATGAACTGCCTCTTGGCGCCGCCGCCGTTCGCCTCGCTCTCGCTGCTCCACAGCCGGTACGCCTCGCGCGCGGCGACGAACGCGCCCTTGACCGAGACATCGAAGTCCCTCTGGAACCCGTCGAGGGGCACCGAGAACATGTTGCCCGGCTCGGCGGCCGGGGTCAAGGACGCGGCGTTGAAGACCACGACGCTGGGCACGCCCCCGAGGGCCTCCTGGACGCTCGAGTAGATGCCCGCGTACGCCTCGGCGTCCGCGAGGTCCGCCCCGATCTTGAGGTAGCCCTCGGGCGTCCTCGTCGGGCCGTTGCCGTCGCTCCCCGGCCGCGACACGAGGGCCACCTGGTACCCGAGCTTATGGAAGCGGCTGGCGACGGCGGCGCCGATCCTGGGGCCCGAGCCTAGGATGAGTACGATCGGTCCTGGTGCCATAGCTATCTTATATCTTGCTTATATGCTTGAAACGTGCTTAAATGTTTCGAGCGGCTGTGATGTATCGGATCATGGATTAGGCGCATCATTGTCGAATGCATTCCCTTTTATTTAAATATCAGAACATTCGGCCAGCTTCTGTGAAGTCTCTCTTCATGAGGTATCGCATAGAAACGATGATTGATAAGCATGTCCGCCTGTGCTGCAAGGCGGTGATCATTAATAAGACATATGATAATCATACATAGGTACTTAATAAGCTTTATCACGAGTCAGGAATCACTGTCAATTTGAATTGGACCGTCGCGCCCCACAAATTGGCTTGGCGTTGCACAGAAAACTTCCCAAATAGGAAAGTAGCTTAATAAGCAAACATGCCGCGCATGCGTATAGAGTCCCGTCTCTAAGACCCCCTTCCAATTTGTATGGGCCGTACGAGACCTGGTACTTAGTAATGCCGGGAGCCCCGGAGTCCTTACTGAGTATAAGATGGAAGAATAACATTCATGTCAGGTACCCCTTAAGGCCACACCAGTGCTAATTTCCATACTAATTGGCTGCAAGCTTTCCATTAACTGTACGAATACATGACGCCGCCCCGTTGCCCACACACATCGTTAGCGTCACCGTCTGAATACTTTCGCCGGTTAACTGCTTCCGAATTGAAGCTATATCAACGTAGCCTAGCGTTGCAAAGCAGCGGTTGCTTCCATGCCACAGCGGTGCCAGGACGTGATCGCTGCTGACGGGTGGCACACGAAGAACTGAATATGACTGACCGTTGTATTAGCGAAAGTAGTGATATCTCATAGGCTTTATAAAAATGGGTTGTACTTGAATGAGAAACCGCTAGGTCCTGAATAGGTTAGATGAGTGGGAAGTACGTGACTTGACGTTAAAACTTATCCCTACGCCGTAGTATGACGATCATCCGAGGCCAATGAGTTTCTGCTCCGCCCCGGCGTGCACACAAGTTGCGGCCCGGGCCGTAACACAGCTCTTAAACTCGGGATATCGGAACTGTACGTCTCCCTAGAAGGCAATAGGTTGTAGATGTTATTTAAGTCCTTGAACATCAATCCTTAATTAACCATAATCGGTTGTTCAATCCACACCTCAGCTACACTCTCACATACATACAACTACCAGCCGAGCAGACCGATCGTATATATCGACGGATCCCGTAGTATCTCCTCCTTCTTCGCCATCAACTCGTCGACATCCCAATTCGCCCAGACGAAGCGTCTGTTCAGGAATCTAGCCCGGGGACTAAGCGACCATACGATGAAGTCACCGGAAAGTTGCTCTGCGGAGCACCCATCAAGGGCCATCCCGTCAGCAGAGCGCACAACTCAGTCGTTCAAGAACATAATTCAGCCATCCTTGCCCGCGTGAGGCGAGTTCACGTATAGACACATATACACAAATACATATATGTACACAGAGATACAAAGGGACAAATATAAATACAGGGAGAGGAAACTTACCGTCATCGTACAGCAGCCCCTCGGTCGTGTGCGCGAACTTGGAGTGCATGATCGTGCCGCCAATGAGGCCGGTGCACCTGCAGGACGAAGAGCGCCGGGTTCTCGCGGGCGAAGAGCTCAAATAGCTTGGTCGCGCCCGCCTTCGACGCGCGGTAGCTCGAGAAGTCCGGCATATACGGCCAGTGCACGGACGACATCGACACGTGGATCACGGCGCCGCTGCCGTCCGTGGGCGCGTGCTGGACGTACGCTGGCATCAGATGGAAATTGCTCTTGACTGCGGTGGTGGTCGAGCGGTCAGTTGGTGCGATCCAACGGAGTGGGTGGCGTGCATGTACAGATATGTAGGTCTATGCATAGAGAAGCCGAAGCATGCTTCACTCATCGAGGATCCCGCTCAGGCTCCCAGTAAATGATATATCTATCGCATCTCCCGGGGCAGAGGCAAAACAACTTACTATTAATCTCGAACCCGCTCCACCAATCACTGGGGTCCGCGTCCGCGATGGTCGCCAGGTTGGCCATATATCCGGCGTTAGCAACCAGGACATCGATCGCGCGGCCTCCGAGCTTCGCAGCAAAGGCCGCAAAGGCCGCTTTCACGGCATCCTCGTCCACGATGTCGACGACGTACGTGAAGACCTTGGTGTCGGGCGCCAGCTCCGCGATGGCCCCGCCGACGGAGTCAGCGGCCCGGCCCTGCGCCCCATCAGCGCCAAGGCCGAGATCCCGGAGCGCGCGAGCGACTGCGCGATGCTCGCACCGATGCCCTGCCCCGCGCCGTCACGACGGCCGACTTGCCCTTGGTCGAGAGCTCGGGCTGCGTCGGGTCGATTGCCGGGTATGTGGACCGTCTGTAGGTCTTGGTTCCGCGTGCGGTGTCCTGTGACGACATTGTGGGGGAGAGTGTCTCCGGGTTTGGCTTACAGTAATTTCACGAACTCGATCGAAGGAGGCCGAGCTAAGTCTCGTAAGAGTTGAAGATCGCAAGGACAAGTCTAGTCCCGTAATTTGTAAAGAAGACACCGCCCAGGCATACAACGAAAGCCAGCAAGGTATGGAAAGACCTGATGGGAAAACTTGACTTTTGGAAATAGACCGTCGCAGCAGAAGTGAGGTAGTGAGAAGCTGTGTTAAGAGGATCTTAAAATGTCACATCCACACAGAGCTTTAGTTAAGGGGAAAAACAAGCTATTGGCAGTGGTTGAACTGGTCACTTAGAGTTATTTAAAGAACAGAAGAAGGAAAATCCTAGAGTGGGTGATACGGACTCCCCATCTTTGAGTTGCAATTATAGTAAGGAATTGGGGGTGCTTGGCATGGGTTGATTTATAACATAAAGTTTTATACGAATACAGTAGGATTCTTTCACACTATAAGCCGACCCCTTTTTTCCAACAAACCAATGTTAGCCTCATGGAATTCTCGGCAAACAACGGCTGACCTTATCAAAGATAAACCGGGTAAGCGCAGTAGATTTGCTGTTGGAAATACTGTAAGTTGCTGTATAGGTACCCGGGCACCACCAGGTATCAATCATGTATCAGCTAGCCAGGCAGCCGGTCTACAGTACACTGCAGCATGCTCTTACTGGCAAGCTATGGTCTGCGAAGATAACTTTCTAACGACCTACTTATGGTGACGCAGGCTTGGGCGACCAGGATCCACTAGTTCTGGAACGCGGCTGTCCGAAAGGCAGCGATGAGCAGCCCTAACCCTTCCCTCGACTCCGTTGATTCGTATGAGCAGTGGGATCCATACGATGACATCAGTCAGCAGCAGATACAGACGAACGTTGGAGTCGGAGCGGAGCAAAATGGTGGAGAGTCGAGAACTGGCAAAATCAAGCTGTACTTTCTGGGACCCTGTCCTTGTACTAGACATGTTGGGATTTGCGAGTGGCTGATAGTGCCTAATGCAACCTCTATTGCTTGTTTTCATTGCTGCTCTCACCACAAATCCCGGAGGTGTTGTTGCAGTCTACCTTGCAACATCACACGATCACTATCTCCTCGTGCTCGGCATCCGATTTGGTCCATGCCCACAGATCCCCATACCGTATCATAAATTCCACTCTCCCTACCCTCTTGTATTCGTTCTTTCCAGCATCTGTCCTCACCAGTCCTAGCCCCATGCATCGATCATACTTGAAATTGAAAGGCCACAACAACAATACTGACACGTCCTGCCCCTCGGGACGAGAGTAGCCGTCTAGAGCGATCTCTCCTATCAATCCTGTAGGCACTGCTGCCTCGCTGCGCTCTACGGTCCACTCAGCTGGTATGGTCAGCCCCCAATTCGTGATGTTTTCGGATGATTGATGGCCGCCGATACCTGAACGGTGCGTTGGATTGGGACTCCCAAAGATGCTCTGCCGGGGGAAGAGACTTTTTCCAACCTTGCCGCCGTGCAGCAGCCGGACTGAGCAGTACAGCTTTCCTGAAGCTACCTCGCCATATACTGCACCTGGGTACTTCAGTTTCAATTCGACATGAAGGTTCCGTGGTTCTAACGCTGCCATAAGGTCTCGCCAATTTGGCGAAGCTTCCCCGTAGGGATCGCACATAATGCTTTCGTCAAAGAAGGAGCTAATTCGCTGACCTACTCGTGATGCCCAGGACCAGCTGGGTGCAGTGTAATCCGAATCTTTCCGCCAATACGGCCGAGTCAAGGCCACCCATAGAAGGCCACGTACGAGGTCACCGCTCCACAAGCCTGCGTAGTACATATCGTTTGTGCCGACTGCACCGTGCATTTTTTTGGCGAGGCCGGACATTGCTGGCAATGTATCTCGCGCATAAGTGATACTGCGCTTGGTGAAATACTCGACGCAATCGTACCATTTTTGGTATGCTGGATTTCTGTATATCTCCTTTGCCGATTTCCTATTCATTGGATAAGGTGGTTGGTAGTGCAGATATTTACCCTCTATCCTTTTCTGCCACTCCACCAGCTCGTGGCTGTTGTTCTTCGACGACGTGGGGAATAATGCTCCGCGGAGAGGGTGATGAATGAAAGTGCGCAGAAACGTAAGAGGCTCGCGTTGTGGATCAATATCTTCAACTTGCCATCCGCTGGGGTCGGCCTCACTGGCCTTCCTCTGCAGGCAAGACCAACGCAATTGGTTCCAGCAAAAGAGGGCAGCTCGTCGAGAAAGGAGAAGTTCCTGAAAGCACCATGCTCTAGAATGGAGAGGTTCGGTTTCTGCTAAGTCGGGTTTGCCCTTATGCTCCACATTGATGAAAAAGTTCTTCTCCTTACAGCCCCTGAATCCGATCGGACACGGACGAAAGAGTAGAGGATTGCGTGCGACGAAACAACCCTCTCGGCTATCTTGGGCATGAACTGCGGCGACGGTAAGAGTAGCGCCGGCATAGTACTCTGTCATCTTCGGGGCTTCGCGTGCGAAGTCAGCCTCGTCGTTTTGTTTGATACAGGCAGTATCGATCCACAAGTAACGTATCATCAAGGCGCGTGCGATCCGAGCGGCTTGCTGGAAGGTCTGTGGCCATTCATTCAAAGGTAGCAGATTAGATGGGTCACTAGCCCACGCTCGAGTCTCTTTCTGAAGCTCTGGCTTTCCCCAGCAATGACTGAGCGCGAGATAATCTCCATCCTGGCCTGGCATGGTGTCAAGCAGCCGAGGCTGACGGTTCTCCTCTGGAGAGCCAACATCAATGACTCTCGTAGGCAAAGGAGTCTTTGGTCCGCGACACTGAGGATGATTTTCCCTACAGTCGTCAAGCCATCGTTTGAGCAGCTCAAGACTCGTCTGAGACCCGGTAGTCGAATCTGCTTCACAACTACCGGTCTCATACAGCATGAGTCCAAGCTCATGACTCGGCAGCGCGAGATGTTCTGTGAAGGCTGTTAGCTACCATGAATTGATCGAGGGACCATTGCACGCTTGATAAACCGTTCAGTCCCCCGAGAAGTCCAAGTTCGATATTAATACTATCGTACGTTACGGTGATATTTAATAGAGAAGGGGTAAGAACATATTCGGCGAAAGGCATCCTCTGCTTGCGAGACCATGACCGCATTACAACTGGGGTGGTTTGATTCGCTGCAGCAGACACATCTAATGCTTTCGTCTTCCACGACGGAGGTGGACTGGTAAACGCTGTGTAGATGACGCCGCACAAGTGACATCCCCGTTCGACCGACAGGGTAAGGCTAGTAAGAGTATCATGCAAGATATAGTAGTAATAATGTTGTGCATCATTCTCTTCCCAGTAGTAAGTACTGCCGAACGAAACGCTTTGAAGCTTCTGTTGTTGGCTTTGAGGTAGATCGTCCACCAACTGGAAGTCTATCTCCTCGCACTTAGAGCAGAGCATTGTGGATAACTTCGTAACATAAGACAATTTCAGAGAAACACTGTCGGGTTTTAAGGATCAGAGTTAGAGGAACAATATGTATATCATAAGGACTAGGTTGAAACCTGCCCCTTTTCAAAGAAGGGGGAATGAACAATTACCTATATAGCCGTTACCCCGCAGTGACCACGTAGCGACCCCTTAGAGGGAACATTGCCCGCTAGCGTGGCTGCCCGTCGACCTGGACTGTCGACCTGACCGTCGACATAAACCGTCGATCTGGCTACCCGTCGACTAAAAAACGAGCGGCTCCCCCTGGTGGATGGGTGGGGAGGGGGAGCCGCCGCAACCGTTTTGCAACCGTCAATTTGGCTACCTATCGACTTGGAATTTGAGCTTTAAAACAAGGTGTCAGCAGTCACAGTGATCGAATGCAGGAATCTGGCGTAACTCTCTGTGCTGGTAATACTCAGATAGTCCCCGTTGTTGTTTATTCAAATGCTGATATTCAAAAATTTGATATCTTAGAGGATAATAAGGGTAAAGCCGGAGTATATAGATGAGTTAATATAGTAACAGGTAACTCTTATATTGGTTCAGCTCGAGATCTGGCAGGAAGATTAAGACAATATTATACAATTAGTTTCATAGAGGGTGAAGTTAAGAAGAATAATAGCAAGATATATAGAAAGATTCCCTCTGATCGGAACATATATGTTCCGTGGACAGATTACATTAAAGTGCGGTACGTGTTCTAGAGCACCTGCAACTAGTCATGCAATACAACACAACTGATGTCCCCTATATCTGACGGGTACCCATTACAAAGCCTAGAATAAGGTGCGCTCTGAAGGGACAGGGCAGTCGTGGATTTGGCCTTCAAGAGTGAGGGCTATATTGCGATTTCCTGAACAGAATATTGAACCATCAACCTGTGGAAAAATCCGTATCGTAGACCTTGTCCAGCGTATGCTCTCCAACTTGTCTCGCTTTGCCTATCTTGCATCAAAAGCATATACAAAGGGGCAAATCACATTATTGCCTAGCAGCAGCAGATAGCCAATCCCCTGACTCCCCCGAGGGACAAGTTCATTGCAGAGCACAGAAGCCAAATTAGATAAGACAGGGATCGCATATAAACGCATAATCATTATCCCATTTCAACTAATTAGAGCTCTAGCTAACAACAACCAGCTAAGCCTTCCTATCTTCTCAAGCACAAACTTCCTGCTAGCTTATTACTCCAGTCAATGCCGAACGCCCTCCTCGAATCCAGTTAACAAGGACAAGGAGAAGAAAAAGGGGGTATCGGCATAAGTCTGAACAAACCCAATGTGCCGTTTCTCCGCCGTTGCCAAATGCGCGCAAAACTCCGTCCCCCGAACATCTAAACACCAAGCTAGATCTCGACAATAGTCTTACGACCTGGCCACCCTGTCTCGTACTAGTCTGGTACTGTATGGACGTGCAGCCAAGGTCAACCGCCGTCCAACCCTAGACGTATCGTATACCCGCGGAAGAGATATCATGACTCCGACTGTCCCAGCCTCCTCTCACGCGTCCCGTCCTTGATAGCTTCATCAACGCCCGTCGCTGCAGCGTTTACGTCCGAATCCGCGGTGTGAGGTTTGCAAGAGTTCTCGTCGAGGAGCGGGATGTCGCTGACGCTCAGGCGGTTCCCATTGGCCGGGTCCTCGACCTCAACACCGTCCGTGGAGATCTCGCCCTTCTTCTCGGTATTCGTCTTCGGATCTAGGACCCCCAGCTGCTTCGATCCCGTGTCGCCATCGGCCTGGGGCAGCGGCGTCAGGAGCGGAGACTGCAGGCCCATCTCGGGGCTGCTCTGCCATTTCGCGACTTCCGATTTCAGCGACTCCAGCTCTTTCTGGAAGCGCTTGCCGAAGACATCGATGTAGTACGTAGAGCCGTTGTACACGCTCCATACGAATACCACCATCAGAAAACCAGCCGAGGCCCAGCGGCTGTAGAACCATAGCGAACATGGCAACATTGTCAGAACGGCATAGAGGTACTGGATCATCATGAAAGTCGCCTCTTGCAAGTTCACTGGCATCCGCAGCACGAATTTCCCGAGAAACGTCTTGGAATAGGAACGACGTAGCCAGGTAAAGGAGGTGGGTCGACCGGCAGCGATCTTTTCGCGTCGTCGAACCGTGATAAAGAAATAGTAGCTCAGCTGCCATACAGCGTACGGGATTGTGGACCAGGCGAGCATCGAGAGGATATTGGCATAGGCAGTTGGAGACCCTGGCGGCGAGTTCTTGATAACCCACAACGCCGGGAACTGCTTCCTTTGCTGCTCGGGGGAGAGTAAGTGAACAAGACAGTGCAAGGTAGCGCACGGCATTATGTGGATAAACAACGACGTGACCTTGTCGAAATCGTGAAACACAAGCGAGTTCCGCCACATGATGATAGCGACAGCGTTGTTGCCATTGGCAAGACAGTAGGCGGCTATGAATAAGCGCTTGGATCCCGGGAAGAACCAGATGCTGGCGAAGAGCAGGAAATTGACGAAGTAGCAGAGATCGGCCAGGAAGTAGTGGTAACCGCGGCTATGGTACGTGTAGTACCGAATGGGCATGAAGTAGACGAGCTGGGCCGTATACCAGATATGGAACCATGCTGGATAGGCACCTATCAGGTATCCGCTAATGAAGATATTTAATGTGGCGCAGATGAAGGAGACTTTCTCGCGAAGCGTGATGACCTTGGTGTCGTTCCATTGCTTGCTCAGGTTTTCGACGCTCTGTTTCATGCGTTTCCGGTACCTCTCGAGCTGTTCATCGGCCGAAGGTACTCGCCGCCGCCATTCCTCTACCATGCGCTCCTTTGCCTCCTGGCCCCTGTTCTTAAGAGCGGCACGCGATTTGCGGACTTTCTCAGTCTGGGCCGAGATACCTTTCTGTAACTTCTCCAGCTGCTGCGGCAAGGCAAAATTGTCGAGTAAATCAAGAACCGTCAGGCGGTCCAGCGGGGGGAACGAGTCCCAGTCCTCATGATATGAGCTGCTACCGGAGAAGGACGGATGTCTCGATGGACGTGGGCTGCTAGGCGTGGTAGGGTCTAGTCTCGGCGTGTTTGTTACTGACACGGCATGATCGGGAGGTGAAGAGCTTATCGACCCGACGCTGTCGTCGGCCGTCAGTCCAGGGTCACTGTCTGTTTCCAGCTTGCCGGCAGCTATAGGCACTGGTTCGCTCTTTGATTCAGTCATCTCGGCTATTGTTCTTATAGGGAACCTCTGAATGTCGCTTCGGAAGGATATTCTACGAAGAGCTTCGGCTCCTCTAAGAATTACTATGTCAGTAGCCATTAGTGGACCTTCTAGTCGTTTGCCTGGAGTGTGAGACTCTAGAAAAGGGGGCAGATTTGGGCACCCATAATAGTATCCAACTGAAGCATACAAGTACGATGGGGTTGCGAATACCAAGTGCAGCGGGAGAGGGGACTTACAGTGAAAGGGGACCTCCCTTTAAATGGAAGCAAAGTGGACCCTGGACCCCGAGATAGAATCGTCCTGCATAGAGCAGCAGTATTATACAGAAACGCTATCTTTAGTGTCTTGCAGGTTGCAGGATGAAGATAGTAGTTATGGTTGTGGAAGAGAAGGGGGTGCTTGTGACCTCCTACACGTGTGTTTAAGCCGAAATATTTGGCGGTTTCTTGTGACTTGGCAATGGGCCTTCTGATGGGCTAGACGAGTAGGATTAACATTAGCTCCAACCGAGGCCCGTAGTACGGTTGGAGCCGTCGAAACAAAGTTGAGGTCGAGATAACTTGGAAGCTCTGAAGCACTAGAGCCAGGGGCTGTCATGCCCTGTAAGTGGCTGTGATTGAAGGTCGTGTTTCGATGGCGAGATGTGGTTGGACGAAAACGGGAGGGATGCACGAATCAGAGAGAGAGTAAGACAACCCGTAGTAGGTCGACAGGGTCGCGTTGCACGTGAACTCGGTATTTAAAAACTCAGACGCAACGAATCACCTGGTATGTTAGAGGTTATAAAAGGCGAAGGAAAGCGTGCGGAAGTAAGGCGTTCGAGGCAATGTGTATGGGGACGAGCAAAGTAATAAGTAGAGAATCCAGGGTTATCTCCTGATTTGGAGATTGGGCCTTGGTACACGAATGTTGTCTTGAAACCTCTGTTTGAGAGCTTCTATTTGGGTGGAATTAAAAAAAGGCCTCCCCTCTTACTCTCCGTCGTAACTTTTTGTTAGGTAGAAGCTATTAATTATATCCTTCGTACGACGGAAGGCTAATAAAGTTGGAAGAGCTCAAAGCGCTGTCATGGACACAAAACTGTTGACCTGGCGAACCATGTCCAAAGTATGTATGACGCCATATTCAGCATACGAATTACTACGTAGAAGCAGATGTGGTCCAGCTGGGTTCACATGCAACCACGTCGGGGATGAATGTGTGACGTCTAACTGTTATTAGAGCTAGCCTAGCCTACCTACATAGTATAGTGTAGGCAGATGGGGCTGCCCTCTTATCAGTGGTTGCTTATCAACTTATCTGGGGAAAGGCCAGCTCAGCTACCTCCCTTGTCAAATGCCCTTATTACATAATTATACCTATACAGGTAATGTCTGCTTCGACAGCTGACAAGCGGGGGCGTACATACATCGCCAGACGGCAGAGCATCGTTGCGCCGAGAAGGGCAATCCATCCATTCATCTACATCACACCTTGGCGCGTTTCCCCCTGTGGCTATCCTCGTTATGAAGTCCCCGCCATTTATGATTTGTCGCGTTATTGATTGAAAAGTGTAGACTACTGTAGGTACCTACAACCTTACACTGTCGCGATAATTCCAAACCGTCACCCTTATTAGATGGAAATTCTCTCCACGGGTTTACCTCTAGTCGCTCGTTTTCCCGCCTAAGTTAAACGACATCTTGCCTATTACGAGTGACAAATTACGAAAGAAACTGAGATGCACTAAAATCCAATTAATTAACCGCCGCCGCCGCATTTCGAGTGCCGCCACTTTGGACTCTTACTTCTGCGCGTGTCGCAACCCGTCGCGTCCGGCTTTGGAAAACCGCAACTTCGGTTATCCCGCCTTAGATCAAAAATTGTCAAACTTCAGCCAGTCAACATGGGCAAACTCATACGCCTTGAGCTCTTCAGTAAGCATCTTACTGCTGTTGTCTTTAATGCGCGATGCGCCGTTAACCATGTCCGCTAGACTTCAAGTCCTACAAGGGTCACCATATCCTCCTATTCGGCGATTCCTACTTTACTTCCATCATCGGCCCAAATGGATCCGGCAAGTCCAATTCGTATGTCATGCTTAATCCAGACAACCATGAACCGCACATCCTGTTCCGGCTGACCCACTGACTTGGCTCCTCTTCTTAATAGTATGGATGCCATATCCTTCGTACTGGGCATCAAGTCGTCGCATCTACGATCCGCTCACCTGAAAGACTTGATCTACCGCGGTCGAGTTCTGAAAACTTCTAAAATAAATGACGATGGTTCTGCCGATCCCAACACGAATGGCCATACCAACGGCCACGCCAATGGCGATTCTCAAGACAAACCGGCCCGCAGTGATCCCAAGACAGCCTGGGTCATGGCTGTCTATGAAGATGATGCCGGCGACGAGCAGCGGTGGAAGCGCACCATCACGAACCAGGGGTCCAGCGAGTACCGAATCAACGAACGCGTCGTGACGGCTCAGCAGTACAACGAAGCCCTCGAAGCTGAGAACATCCTCATCAGGGCACGAAATTTTCTCGTCTTTCAGGGCGATGTCGAAGCAATCGCTTCACAGTCGCCGCAAGACCTTACGCGTTTGATAGAACAGATTTCAGGCAGTCTCGAGTACAAGGCCGAGTACGACAGGCTACAAGCCGAAGTCGACCAAGCCTATGAGAACTCCGCATTTCAACTACAGAGGCGCCGTGGTATTAACTCGGAGATAAAGCAATATCAAGAACAGAAGCGCGAAGCGGAGAATTTTCAGGCCAAAACAACCGAGCGCGATGCTGTAGTAGTCACGCATATACTATGGAAGCTCTATCACTTTCAGCAGGTCATGGATGAGTCTAGCGCTAAGATCCAGGAACATCAAGAGAACCTCAAGGAGTTTCGTCGCAACATCGAGTCTTTCGAGAAGACGCTTGAGGCTGCCCGCAGGGAACAGGCCGACGCTGCCAAGGACGTTCACAAAGTAGAGCGGGAGATCAAGAAGCAGGAGAAGGAGCTCGAGGAAAAAGAGAACAGTCTAGTTCCCATCGACGAAAAGGTGCAGCAGACGAGCCAACAGGCCGAAACGATCCGCAAGAGGATTGACGGCGTCAGCAAAGAGCGTGACGAGCAGAAGAAGTTAATAGCCAAGATCGAAAAGGATCTTGCGACAGTTCAGAAAGCACAAAAGCAGTTTGAAGACCAATGGAAGGAGACGATGAAGAAGCAAGGCAAGGAGCTCAGCGATGCCGATCGGAAAGAGTACAATTCTTTACGGGCTCAAGCTATGGCTAAGTCTTCGGAAAACCAAGCCAAACTGGAGAATCTCACCCGCCAGCTGAAGACAGATGAGGTTACAGTCAACAGTCTGAAGGGTAAAGTCGATGCGTACCAAGCTTCTGCCGAAAAGCTGGAGAGCGAACTGGCAACTATCAAGGAGCGAAGAAATGCGACCCAAGCTTCAGCTAAACAGATATCCGCTGAGATCGACGCAAAGAAGAAAGAATTCAATCAGGTCCAGTCGGAGAGGGTTAGGACCAACCAGAGACGCACAGAACTCGACGAAAAGCTCCAAGATGTCTTGAGAAAACTATTAGAGGCGGACGATGGAAGACGGCAAAACGACAAGGAGACAAGAATGAAAGAGATGGTTACGTCTCTGAAACGCATATTTCCAGGTGTCAAGGGTAGGGTCGGGGAACTCTGCAAGCCGAATCAGAAGAAGTTCGACGAGGCCGTCATTACTGCACTGGGGCGTGATTTCGACTCGGTCATCGTGGATACCGAGAAGACCATTGTAGAATGCGTGTCGTACCTCAAAGACCAGCGCTTCCCGCCCATGACCTTCATCCCTCTAGACAACATCAAGCTCCCTGCAGTTAACACTGCGGTAAAGGGCATCCCTGGCTCACGGTTCACGATCGAGACTATCGATTACGACAAGTCCCTCGAGCGTGCTATGGCATATGCATGTGGAAACTCCATTGTCTGCGATACTTTGGAGATTGCCAAGGATATCTGCTACCGGCGAAAGATCGGCGTCAAGGCAGTTACCTTGGAAGGATTTGTGATTCACAAGGCAGGTCTGATGACTGGTGGGCGTGGACCAGACAATAAGGGCGGAAAGCGCCGCTTTGAGGAGCATGACGTCCAGAATCTACGTAAGATGGCCGACAAGTTCCGAGAGGAAATTGAGAAGCTGCCGAGGGCCGATCGTCGAGGTACTGCGGAGGAGACGCTGCAGAACGAGCTTGCTGGGCTCGAACAGCGCCTAGCATTCGCCCGCAGTGAAGTGACCGCTTTTGATCAAAACCTGGCTAGCAAGAAGAAGGAACTGGACCACGTGGATCGCCAGCTTCAGGAGTGGGAGCCCAAGTTCGAAGAGGAGGACAGCAAGTTACAAAAGACCCGGTCGTCAGTCGAGAAATTCAAAACTGCAATAGCCCAGGTCGAGGATAAGATCTTCGCTGACTTCTGCAAACGACTCGGTTATACGGATATCCGGGCGTATGAAGCACAGCAGGGAAGCCTAGAACAAGAAGCTGCCGAGAAACGTGCCCAATTTGACCTGCAGAAGTCGAGGTTAGAAAGCAACAAGAGCTGGGAAACTTCCAGGCATAATGAGACGAACGGCAGGCTTCAGAATCTGCAGGCTCGGCTAGATCGGCTCACCGAGGACATCGAGTCCTATCAAGCCGAGAAAGAAGAGATCGAGTCTGCGATAAGCGAGGAGCAAGAGATGCTCGACAAGTTGCATGACCAGCTCGACAAGTTCAAGGCGAAACTCTCAAAATGCAACGAGAAGGTCGCTGAAGCCAAAGCCGAAGTCCAGAAGAGGTCGAAAGACATCGACAACAGGCAGAAGGCGATTAGTGCCCTGGAGACGGAGCTCGAGAAGACTAGTGCCTCTAAATTCGCCCTCTTAAGAAGGTGCCGACTGGAGCAAATCAGTATCCCACTCAAGGAGGGTTCCCTCGATGATCTGCCGAATGAGGATAACCTATTACATCAAGATCCCGACGCAATGGACGTCGATGAAGCTGACGATGCCTATGTCACGGAGGATGCTATGAATGATTACGGCATGGTCGTCGACTTCGACCAGCTGGACGATGATCTCAAGGATGTAAGTTGTCTATAGTAGTCGAATATGCATGCATCTGCTGACCAGACCAGCCCTACGATGACAGCATAGAAGAGAAACTGCAAGAGAAGATATCGTCTCTTACCGCGGAGCTCGAGAAGTTAAACCCCAACATGCGAGCGATGGAGCGTCTAGAAGTCGTCGAGGCGAGACTCAAGTCGACGGAGAAGGACCACGAAGACTCAAAGGCGGCCTTCAGGGCGGCCAAGGACGCCTTCGACGAGGTCAAGGCCAACCGGTACGAGCTGTTCAACAAGGCCTTCACGCACATCCAGGAGCAGATCTCGCACGTATACAAGGACCTCACGCGGTCGGACCAGTACCCCCTCGGCGGGCAGGCGTACCTGGACATCGAGGAGGACACGGACCAGCCGTACCTGTCGGGCATCAAGTACCACGCCATGCCGCCGCTGAAGCGCTTCCGCGACATGGAACACCTGTCGGGCGGCGAGAAGACCATGGCGGCGCTCGCGCTGCTCTTTGCTATCCACAGCTACCGGCCCTCGCCCTTCTTCGTGCTCGACGAGGTCGACGCCGCCCTCGACAACGCCAACGTCGAGAAGATCAAGAACTACATCCGCGAGCACGCGGGCCCGGGCATGCAGTTCGTCGTCATCTCCCTCAAGACCGGCCTCTTCCAGGACTCCGAGAGCCTCGTCGGCGTCTACCGTGACCAAGAGGTCAACAGCTCGCGGACTCTGACGCTTGATGTGAGTCTCTTTTCCCCTCTCCCCCCTCCTCCTTCCCTTCTAGAGTTAGTCTACATGGCTCGAGAGTGACGCTAACACATATGTTGCAGTTGCGCAAGTACGCCTAGTCCGCTGGAATTTGGAACTTTTTTGATCGCGACAGATCTGGGGGATTGCATATTTATTCCTTTTTACCAAGGTGTCGCTATCTTTGCGAAGATGGTGGCTTCCACGCGAGGGACCGAGGGAAAGCCATGAGGGGAACGTGGGCTTGGTCGTATGGTATTGTCGAACCGCCCACGACAGCTACCTAAGTGCTTATCTATGTATGTAGTAGTAGGTTCGGTGGGTGAGGTCTTGTATGAATGAAACAAAATTCACGAAGCCACCGCGTTACTATAGCTACGTATGTGGTAGAAATAACCCATGGCTCTTTACTTCCAGTTCGGAAATGATTCCATCACCTATTGCCTATCTCGTCGTTACGCGACTAAATTAATGCGGTTTGTTGTTGATTTTGTGTGTTTGCTATCCATTCCTCTATGCCGTTCTAGACCCCCGCGCGTCCGTTCGTCTCGCCTGAAAATAAACCGCGAGCAGCAGAGCCGCGTCTATATCTCGCATCATTGCCACCCATCTCCGGGGATATCGCGGTATCGGCGTATCCGTAATGGGGAGCATACATAAGTAGCGTACCACATTCCCATCGGTTATCCCATTTTCCCTTCAACTGCAGAAGCCTCGGCGGGTTTACGCGCAGACCCAACGCTGTTCTATTTAATACAAATGCCCCATGGCGAACCCCTCTCTGTTAACAGCCAAAGAGCCAATCGAACGACCAACTCCAACCAGGGGCTCAGACGTCCTCGAACGCGACGTCCTCGTCGCTGTCCCCATCGCCGGCGGGCTCCTCGACCTTGACCTTCTTGGTGGGCCTGTCCTCGGCCGACGCGGGCGTGTCGGCGGCGCTGGACGTGCCGCTGGACGGCGCCGCGCGCTTCTCGGCGGGTGCCGCCGTCGTCGTCGAGGCCAGGCCGATGTCCTCGAATTCCTCGTCCTCTTCGTCCTCTTCTTCCTCTTCTTCCTCCTCGTCCTCCTCCTCGGCCTGCTGGCGCGCCTGCTCCTCCTGTTGCTGCTGCAGGCGCGCGAAGATATCGTCGACGGCGGTCTGCTGCGCGGCCGAGAGGTTGTCCCCGTCGTCCTTCTTGGTGTCCTCGTCCGCCGAGGGGTCTGTCTTAACGATAGTCGCCGAAGAGCCGGCGTCCGTGAACGTTGTGCCCGTGACGGTCGACTTCACGTGCCACTCGGGCAGCGCGTTCTCGGCGGCCTTCTTCTCCTTGCGCAGACGCTCGGCCTCCTTCTCGGCCTCGCTGGGGCCCTCGGCGTCCGTGATGTTGATGGCGATGCTCTTGGGACCCGTGTTGGCCATGCCCTTGACGGCCGTCGGCTTGGAGATGCTCTCGACCACAATGGACTGCGCGACCTGGTTCTGAGCGTCGCGGATGACGGGGCGGGCGACGGAGTGGGCCACATCGAAGGTGTTGTCGGGCACGACGACGCTGTCGAGCTGGGGCAGGAGGTCGGTTATGAACTTAAGCTGGTTATTCAATTTAGTCGACTCCTCATGGCCGCCGGACAGACGAGAGGCGTCCTGGATCAGAGTGTGATCGCAGCGGCCGCATTTTGCGCCGTCTCCGGTAATCAGATCCAGAACATCATATTCTGAATATTCAGCTTTGCAACGGGGACAAAAGTAGAGTTTCCTCTCTTCGCTTTGGTCAGCCTTCCCTTGCATCTCCTTGTCCATTGTATAGACCCTCCATTTGATTGCATCGATGGCCTGGCGGTAATCTATGTAATAGTATGTACGGTTCGTCGGTCGTTGCTGACCTTCTCTTAGTTCGGGTCGGACATGACTGCAGAGGCCAAGGGAGATTAGCGCCAATCAGCTAAGAGGAAGAAAGATGGTCTCGGAGCCCCATACACCTGTATGAACCGGTCTTCCCTGAGCCGGCCGCAGATCTTGTGTAGGTCCTTCAGGTTCATATTCATCAGGTATGACATATCATCATCGCGCAGGGCCGAGTGGATGACGAGCGCATCGACAACGAGTATGTGTCTCCTGTCAAAGCTGCGTGCATCGTCGTAGAAGGCGCGTACGACGGAACGCACGAGGGTCTGCGCCAAATCCATCTCGGAGGAGATTGATTGATTATCTTGGGGAGAAAGAAAGGTGGGAGAAGGCGATCCAGTCAGTCAATCGACTTTCGTAGGAACGTAGGAATTCGAGTCGAGTGAGTTCTGTTTGGATCGCTCGAACCGGGAAAGGCTTCTACGGGTAGAATCGAAATAGCTATGTTCGTAGGCAGGGAGAGAAAGTAATGAGCGACTATTCCTCCCATTGTTCACCGAACCATCTCTTGTCAAATTTCACTTTGACTTTTGAAGTTTGAGTTTGCGACAACAAGTGTCTGCTACTTTTCAACGGCGGTGGCTTCTTCTACTCAGCACGCGCATACTTGATCGAATCTGCAGATTCGTTTCAAAAATGATAGACGATTTTTATGCGACTCGTGGTTGATTTGTCCACTTCTGTTATGTCATAGATGAGATTAAGAAAGACAACGCTTTCTCTGCTGGTGTTTGCAGGGAATGAGGTTTGACGTTGAGGCTCAAGTTCGCATCACAGAAGTGCAAGATTGAAAGTCTGGATCACGGTACGTAGCGCCAGGTACCGTAGTACCTGGTTCTAAATTTGTCCCAGTGATTAGGTAAGCTACCCAAACAGGTTGCAGGTGACTCGGGCTGAGGGCCCGGAGCTTGCATCCCGGCAGCTCCTGCTAGGGCCGGGACGTATGCACGTCATGGACTGTATCTAGGTATTCCATACTTGCAAGTGTATATTACCGAGAACTGTACGTCTTTCAAATTAGTGCCCATGTATGTAACGTGTAGGTAGGTACATATAGATCTGCTGCATGTACCCGGTTTGCAATGAAGCTTCTATTCCGATACAATTTCAGAGCAAATGACGTGAATTTAGAGCATAAGCGGCCATGCCATATAATGTAAGTTCTGGAACGTAGGTAACGCTGCAGTACCCCTCTATTCTCATCGCCTATACACGAAGTCCAGTCGCAGTATAATAATGGGAAGTCTTATTATCGGCAGTACACCCGGTAGCATTTCAAAGACGTCAAGCCCCATTACTGTCAATACCTCAGGTTGTTTGCACATATTAGGAGAACGCAAGGTTACCGGTTTCTGTGATACTTACAATATTTGCTCAGGCTGGTCAAATTCATGCACCAGACCTTTAGCAAATTTTAATATATAAGTTGAGGTCATCAGCCCACAGCAGCTCCAACATGAGCTCTCGCGGCTCAAATCAACGAAAGAGGCGTTCAGCTAGGAATTCCCCTCCATTTTCTACGCCATCTCACGTATCCCAGGGAAGACAGACCACTGCACTCGTTAACTAACTGGGCCATGGCTCTCAAATTCCCTACTATCTACCTGTTGCCCAAGGGGCTCGACCCTGGTCGCATGTCGGAGCTCGAGAGTCAGATACCTTCGTTGACCTATGACATCAACGAAGCCGAGATTGTCCTCGGGAAGGTATCACAACCCCAACGGGCAAAATTGGAACTCCAAATTCGCAACATCCTGACAGAAGATCTTCTACCCAGCCCGCCGCCGGCCTCGGCCGACGTGAACTCTGGCCCTCCGGCAAAGCGCAGGAAAGTTTCGGAGTCAACTACTCATCATGTTGGATCTAGTACTGCACCTGATGGCGAGACCGCCACAAATGTATCGGTGACATCTAGTTCGTTTTTATCCGGGAATCTCACCCATATAAACGAAACCACGGATCCTAAGACTACTGTCAAAGTTGTCAAGCTAGACTGGTTTCTGGACTGTTTAGGGAAGAATACCATTTTACCATTGGATGGTTACTTGGTATATCAAGGTCGCAAAGTATCATCCCTCGTAGTGCCGGTTTCTGCGCCACCCAAGGTCAGCGCTTGTGACATATTGGAACGGGCCCGCGAGGAAGGCCACGTTCAGAAGCCCGAATCGAAATGGGTCCTCAAACATGGACACGCATCAAATTCGCAGCATTCTAGAACTCACACTCATTTGCCGAGGCCTAGGTTAAAGCACGAGAGCACGTCGGAACACGATCGCGTCCTGAGAATGCCCCCAATCCCGGATTTTCTCCATACGACCTATTCTTGCCAGCGTCCGACCCCGGCCAACCCGCCCAATGCTGCGTTCATTGAGCAGCTCAAGGAGATCCGGACGATTAGAACACTCACGGACGACAAAGACGGAGAAAGAGCTCACGGCGTGAGAGCTTACTCGACGGCTATTTCCACGTTAGCTGCTTACCCGTACCGGATTTCCTGCGTGCCCGGTAAGTGTAGCATGTCTTCCTAAGAATGGAAAGGTGTAACCGTCGACGCAGAAATTGAGAGGCTGCCCGGCTGTAGCACGAAGATAGCCGGACTCTGGGACGAGTGGAGAGAGAACGGTTTTATCCAAGAAGTTGAAGATGCGAAGACGGATGAGAAATTATCGGTGTTGAAGCTTTTCTACGATATATGGGGGGTGGCGGCGACCACGGCTCGTGAATTCTACAATAAGGGCTGGAGAGACATCGATGACATCGTCGAGTACGGGTGGAATAGCCTTACGCGCGTCCAGCAAATCGGTGTCAAGTTCTACGACGAGTTTAAGCTAAAAATTCCCCGAGCCGAGGTTGAATCAATCGCACAGACGATATTGGAGCACGCCAATAAGATACACGAGGGTTTCCATATGGTCATCGTTGGAGGCTATAGAAGAGGGAAGAATGGATCTGGTGACGTCGACGTGGTTCTCAGTCACCCGAATCCGGATTGTACTTTGAATTTCGTCCAGGACATTGTCGCCAGCCTTGAGGACAGCCAGTACATCACTCATACGCTTACCCTCAGCACCAAGAACAGCGAGCGGGGCCAGAACCCCGTCGCGTGGAAGGGGGAGGGCCGGAAGGCCGGGACGGGCTTCGACACGCTGGACAAGGCGCTCCTCGTCTGGCAGGAGCCGGCGTGGGACCAATCGTCTGCATCGGCGTCGCAGAAGCAGAAGAACCCCAACCCGCACCGGCGGGTCGACATAATCATAAGCCCTTGGAAGACGGCCGGGTGCGCGGTCCTCGGCTGGTCCGGCGCGACGACGTTCCAGCGAGACCTCCGGCGGTACTGCAAGGAGAAGAAGCAGCTTAAGTTCGACAGCAGCGGCATCAGGAGCCGCACCGACGGCCGCTGGGTGGATGTCGAGAGCGACCTCGACGGCCCCGCCCCCGACCTCTTGACAGCGGAGAAGAGGGTTTTCGCCAGCTTAGGTCTCGAGTGGAGGCCGCCCGAGGAGAGGTGCACGGATGGATAGGGTACTCCAAGTGCTGGCACCATAGGCGTCTGGGGTTAGATATAATGCAACGTGTCTATTGCAAATAAACACTACGGAGTGCCCCCGAAAGGACGCCATCCGACTAAACCTTTACTCAGTCGCCTACCCCCAGGAGTTCGCCCGTCCGTCTAAGTTGCTTAATAATGAAAAATTCATCTTACGTCCCCCCAAAGCCTACCGGACGTATTCGAGTTCAGCCAAGCCAATGGGATGAATACGAGACCGGACGGATCATTGGTCCATCGGAAACATTTTCTAATGGGGCCCCGCTGTGAGTCGTCGGCGCTCGGGCAAGAGATCTCCCCGCTGCTCCATATCCATGGACCTGGGTCCCACCCCGGAACGAGGAACCCGTCCGCCGTCAATCTCGGTGGATCTAGGCTCACTGAAAAGAGTCTGGGATAGGGAAGAATAGCCACGGCCGTTTTACAATAATCGTCAAATTTACTGATCTAGCCGCAAGTTCCATTTTAGCAGGTCCTCCAAGCTCTCACACAACTTGTAACACACGTACGTACGTACGAAACAAGCTGGAACGGCTCAGGGAGAAATTTCCGCTCCGTTCCATAGACATTCCACGGATAGGCTACCTACATAATTACAAAGCAAGTTAGAGAGAAGCTTGATTTATAATAATGGCCCCAACCGGGGCAAAGTTGGGTGTACGTATAACGGGGACTATTATATGCTGGAAGGCCAAAAGGTGTTTACTAAACAATTTTTTAGCGCGTTCTAGGCCTAAAACGGAAAGTAGGCCCTCTGTAGCCCTTTAGAAGGCCCACTAAAGCTTTTCTGCGGACGCTGATTGGGTTAATCCCGCGAATAAAAAAAAGAGCGCTACCCACCTTTCAGAAAAATTATTGCGGCTAACGCCTTTTGGCCTTCCGGCAGATAACGGGACTACATTGTAGGTTTCGCAACAGCTCCAGTAGCCTACGATTGCGTATCGACGAGTATATATAGTAGCCGTTCAGCTCGTCCACTATCACTACACCGGCTCTATCACGCAATTCAAGTCTTCTCTTACGTCAAGTCCGCTGTTTATTCTACTTTCCTGTATTCGCCATCGGCAGCCGTTCTATACGTCCCACTACTTTGAAGTTCTCTTTTAAAACTCTCGCCCGTCCATCTTAGTCATCACCCGCAAAGATGTCTATGACTCTGGACCTCCCTGCCGAGTACGGGTAAGTTGCAACGCACATCAGTTACGGAGCGTTTCCCCGTTATTGTTTCCTGCAGGCTGCAGCTGCCCCGTCCCGCCCAATCGGTAGCGAATAGTGCTCTGTGTGGTTCATTTGCTTCTGCTTTTGGCATACTGCGTCAATGCAGTATGATAATGGGTTAAAAACTCCATGCAACCAGCCGAAGTCGCGTGTACCTTAAAATCACTTCTTGTAGATGGGCAGGGGCTCTCGATGTAACGCCAAGGAACTTTGTCATCATTAAATCACCTATTCAAACTATCACCCGTGCCGTGCACATGCTGACGATGACATACACACATAGCTACACCATAACCATCGCGGCCACCTCGCTGCTGATCCACACGTACCACGCAATCCTGACGGCGCGAGCCCGAAGGGCGAGCGGCATCCCCTATCCCAACTCGTACGCGACCGCCGAGCAGGCCGCAAAGGATCCCAAGGCGATGGCATTTAACTGCGCACAGCGGGCGTGAGTGCATTTCCCGGCGGAACTGACTGATCGACCGACCAACTGACGTGATATCTCCAGCCACGCGAACTACACCGAGAACCTCACCCCCTTCCTCGGCTCCCTCCTGATCTCTAGCTTGGTATTCCCGAGGGCTGGTGCCGCGCTCGGCGGCATCTGGGTCCTCGGTCGCACCTTGTACGCCGCGGGCTACACAGGAAGCAAGGGGCCGAATGGCCGCCTCCCGGGGTTCTATATGAGCTCCCTTAGCTGGATGGCGTTGAGCGCCATGGCCGTCTTCGCCAGTGTCAAGTTCCTTCCCCAGTTTTAAACAGTACAAAAGCGGACAAGGATTGAGACGTATGGGACACGATCGTCGGATTGTGGCGTTGCTCTCGGAACGTGGCGAGGTTGTAGCGCGAGTGTATATAGTTAAGGGATACATGAACGCCTTGAGATGAGCTTGTATAATTAGTCGGTTGTTGGCGACTTCCCTCGATTCATAGATTGCTTTTGGAGGACGCACCTCTCACAACACGCGATCGCCCATCATCTTCTCCGCATGTGTATTGTGCTCCGTTTCCGAAGTTCTGTAATCGCGTCCTCTGGCTTGTTTGCGTCAGAAACGCCAAACTCATGGCCGTTGTTGCCGAGCAAGTAGTCGCCGAAGTACTTCATCGCTTGGACAAGCTCTTGGCCCGTGGGGACGATGTTCTCACTCGGTAGAAGGAATCCATAGCTTCCAGTGTCTCTGAGTTTGATCTGGTAGCTGTATGGAACGTCAAGTTCGTGGAAAACGTAGTCAGTTAACGAGCCCCCGCGATTCTCGATCCTAGCCCTGTCACTTCCGGAAAGTGGGCTTCCTAGCGTATGCTCACTGGCAACAGCGCCTTCACAAGCCGAACCGACAGTGTAGACCTCCCCGTTGGTTAGTCTCATGTGCTTTGCCAGGTTGTAAGCCACCTCTTCGAGGTTCTCCTCGTTAGGTGGGTAAGCTTCGCAGGAATATTCGTAAGGAAACAGGATTTGTTGGGAGTATGAGTGAAGGTCGAAGAACCCCACGAAATTGGCGCCGTCTTCCGTCATGTTTCGAGCCCAGTCTGCGAGCTCGCAAGCCTCAACGGCTTCAAAGGGTGCGTGCCCACCATAGCTCTCCGAGCACTCCTCATCATAGTACGAAAACTGATGGTTCATTTCATTCCATTGGTATCCGAACGTATGGTCTAAGTCGTATCCAGGACAGGTGGAGAGGCTGGTAGGTTGCCTCGTCTTGCGCCAGAGGCGGTCAACTTCCCAAGTATACTCGTAACCATCAGGATTCAGGACAGGTACGAATATGATGTCGAAATTCTGGAGGATCCTGTTTATCATCGGATCATCGTCGACCGAAGTGATGAAAGACCAGGCAATGTAGTTGACCGTGCTCATCGTTATCCACTCTCGTGCGTGAAGTCCACCAGTGATGAGTATCGTGTCCCTACGGCTATTGCCCTCATCTTGCGAGCCCAGGCCAACCCTTAAGGCCGGTATATCCCGGCCCTCGTACGATTTCCCGATGCTAATCATGCGCACGAGACCTCGCCCTCTGAACATCGACTCAAGCAAGCGCATCCACGTTGTAATGACGGTGAGCGGCTGGAAATCCTGGAAGAAGAGATCATCGACGCCACGTCTCCTGGGTGACTGCATGTTGGGCGTAGTGCTGCCACGGTTATGTAGTACAGATTGCAGCTCCGAGTCGATCTCGGGTGTTGATGGTGGATAAGTAGCAGCAATAGCACGCCCGACATTAGGGATTAGAACGGAATAACTCGACCGTAGTGATTCGGGAAGGAGACTCAGGAAAGCGCGAATCCGCTTCTCAGGCCCGAGTCGGATATCGGTATAATTAGCGGTAAAGTCCCAGACGTCCACGAGCATGCGATCAATGCCACCTCTCAAAGCAGCCTCGTCTTCCTTGGTCGAGACGTTAAATCGGATGACAACCTGATCCTCGTAATAACGGAGCTGGTCAAGCATGCGTTCATTCCCCCACCAATACTGCTCTATCCTATTATGTTTACGTGACGCCGGTCGTCTGAAGGGATTGAGATCGAGTAATCGTCTGTAGAAGGGTTTCGCGCCACTTCCATCTGCTTGTGGCTGAACTGTTACAGCTTCAGTCGGTTTGACAGGAAGTCCGGTCCCGGGATCTAACGGACGCGTATTCCAATTGGCAGAGGACGAAGGGATGTTTGATATGAACAGAAAGAAGCCGAGTAGAAGTGATAGCCAGGAAAGAAATCTTGAAGCCATGGTGGTTAATAGTCACAAAACCCAGCTTTAGGTAGTCATAACAGGTATCAGCAGAAGGTCGTAATTGAGACCTAAGAAAAATAACAATTGAAGTACTCCGTAAAGAGTGGCGATATAATCTCTGGAACAGCTGATTAAGTTGGCAAGTATCAAAAAAGGTGATGTAGAAGATAAAACCGATCGCTGTGAATGGGTTTGCTTGCGGTATCCCCATCCGTACTTACGTAGGATCGCCCCTCGGAGCAAATCGCTAGGCAGCTATGGAAGTTTATTAGCAGGGCAGTTGGAGGTGCTGCACTACGTGGGGTACTGTATCTCCACCTACAGTAGATCCTTGGCGGTCTGAGATCAGAGATGGCTACACTGTATCTTGACTTCATGTCTCCATAACTGTCGACTACTTGGTCCGCTAGAAGGGAAGTTGTCCGAACCAAGACAACCCATTCTATATTGACGTGGGCTTCTCTTGCGTTTCATAAGCCCAGGCTAGAGTACGTATCCGTAAAAGATCTAGAAGCAATTCTTCGAGGCAATTTGCCTCTTACCTACATCTCTCCGGCATGTAGAACCTCGTACAAGAGAAGAGAGCGAGGAACTACTGTATGACGAAGGGGGTCGTATAAGCACGTACATTAGTTCTAGGGTGTAAGGGGCGTTCTGTCTTCGAAAACCGAAAGTGTTAGACGGCCGACACAGGCCTCCAAGCCTACGTAAGGATATTGATCAACATGCGTACTTCAGTTACAGAGGTTGCGATGAAAGCCCGGAAAACCTTATCCATGAGCGGTTCGAATGGTTTAACCAACGTCTCGTGAGTTGTCTTACTGAAACCCTGGTATCTGGAAAGATAACTGGTGGCCGTAGCCAGCCTGGAGGCGGCTTGCACGTTTGATTCAATCCCCGTCCCCATAGATAGTCCTCGTATTACTTAAAACCATGACGGTCATATATGAACTTCGCCGAACCTCAATATCTGTGTCCTTAGAATCAAGCGATTCCATCAAGACAATTAAGGATTAGGCAGGCTCGCCCAACAGTTCCAGAATCGAGCCAGGTAGATACTATGTGGCATGACTGAACACTGCAGCCAATGCTCCCGAGACTTCTACAACCTCACCAAATTATTCCTCTACAATTAACAGCTGGCTCTTGGCCGTATGGTCTACTTGGCTCCAGTTGTGGGTTTCTGGGGCCGAGATGGGTTTCCACACGCAGAGCAGATAGGGGCAGGGTCATATCCAAACTCTCTTCCATAGAATCTAGCAGCAGTCCAATAAGGCATGCCGGCCTTGTCAATTTCAACAACGGGGCTCCGAAGTACGGATAGGCATATTCTCACCTGCAAGTTTACAAAAGCCGACGAATATAAACCACTAGGGGGCTAGGAGAAGGGCTCGGATACAGAACTATTTCTAGCAGGTACCGCCCCTGGAGTACTTTTTAGAATTCGCAAATTGGTGTGATTATACTATGTATCTAGTCGTCGCTCCAAGAGAGTTTACTTTCAGAGCGTATTCTGGCATCATTTGCCTGTAGGTTATCATCTTAAAGGGGCTGGAAACTCTCCAAATTTGCAGTTTTCCCGAAGATACAGATAGGTGGATCTAGTATTTGTGTCGAGTAATTAGTTATTGACGATTCAGAGTCCAGGACAGAGTGAATAATCCTAGTCTCTTCGCCCCGAGAGATCTCGAGTGACTATGGTCATTCAGAAACTAGGTCTTGTTGTAGACTGGTGCCACAATCTTTCAATAGTCTTTGCGAGTCTTCATCTGCCGTTCCCTTTCCCAATCCTGGATTCTACAAGGTTGCGATACGCATCACTAAGATATATGAGTCAACCCAGACAGGAGGATAGCTGCCCTGACGTGTCTTTTAGTCTACTTACTTCTTATTCCAGCCGCTTTGCTCCGCCTAGAGTAGGTCATGGGTGACTAGTTGGCTTCAATAGGGATCAAGAGCCAAGTTGGGTTTCATAAAATGTGGCTTTACTGGAGTCGTTAAGTTTTTATTGTGGCGCCTAGGAAAACGAAATGACCGTCTCAATGGAACTGAAATGTAACTGGCCAGCCAGCAACGCTGCGTTGCCTATGCCAATATTAATTCCGTTGAAGCTGAAGTGCGGTTGATAGGACTGTGTAAAGGGATATCGACGCCAATCCCCCGTACACGACTCAAGTCACCTACCAGGCACAATCGGCAGGCATATTAACATCTAAGGAGGATCCTTACCAATAAAGGATCTATGTTGGCAACCGGCAGGCTGGACAGCTTTATAATGCGACTGAGTCTAACGTTAGTTCGTATACTTCGTATGCTTCGTAGAACTGAGGAGAGTTATCCTGGGCTAACGTGTATCGCACTTATGGAGGTAATTTGGTTGGCTGGCTGGTAGCTGAGTACAGGTATTATCTTAAATTATGTCCTAAGCCGGAGATTCGGCATTCATACTTGGCCATGCCTTTTCCAACTCTGAGATTTATATGAGAACCGCTAAATTATCGGTAGACTGTGAAATATTCTACAAACAAAGTTTTGCTTAAAACCCTCTCTTCTATTCCTTAATACACCCCTGATTTATTGTTTAATGTTTTGTTTCAATCCTAGCTGACCGTTCGGTGGTAAGGCTGCCGTTTGGGCCCAACTTATTCTTTAATTGCATGCAGGGCTAGGGAGACTAAAGCTACCTAATAATAATAAGCCATTAACGCACTTTGGCCTAACGTGCTGCAGGCTAATTAGAGTATCTAATCTAGAACGGGGGGTCCTACATGTATTCCCAATCCAAGTTGCATTTCCTCAATTCAGCCACTTCCAAACTCGGTGAGTAATGAACTTCAGAGTACTGTTACTTTAATTGTTTCGCGTGGTTGCTGGCTTCGACTTATTTCGTGGGTTTGCCATTCGTTTTTACTGCCACCTGCCATTCAGGTTCCTCCTTTCCCTTTTTGTGATTTTTCGGTATTCTCACCTCATCTCCTGAAACGCCATCCATATCTCTCTCTTTCCTCGTCACTAAATAGACTCTCATCATTGCGACGCTGCCGCCGCGCGTACTCTATCTCGACACGAAGCATCCACTTGAGGAATATTTGGACTATAGAGAGCTTTTGGCGCGACAGACTTGGTAGTAGATTTCGTATGCAACCTCGAAGGTCCTAAGGCGAAAGGCGATACCCGAACGCGAGACGATGAACCCTGTACCTTGACGTTATGACATCCGGCTTAGCTGTTATAGTCTGCCCTTGCATTGCCATCGCCGCTCTCACTGTCGGACAAACATTGATCGAGCCTAGAAGCCAGCGCGAATTATAGTTGATCCGTCGAGATGCCTTTCCTACGCCGTCGCGGCGTCATGGCCAGCGAGAACGATATGAGGCGGCATACAACACTGTTCGAGCCCACCCCAGGCATTACGACAGAATCCCAACCTAAGCCTGCTCCTACGGCAGACAAGTTCCCCGAACCGGAACCTGCGACACCGTTATCGGCCACCAGAAATAACGAGAAGAAAGGCGAGATTGAAGAAGGGTCGAATGGCACGATATCTGCAGACTCCGTGGCCGCGTCAGCTTCTGACACCGTAGGGATGGGTGCTAGCGATGAAGCTCGCAATGGCACTGGTGTCGAGAGGCAAAGTGAGGAACCGTACGACGAACCAGAATATCCGCCAGTACAGGAGGAGACATCGAAACAATACAGATTCAACATGTTGAGGTTCCGCACGGCTTCTGATTCACAGCTGTCGACAAGATCGAGACTGCAACAAGCCGAGAAGCCACCACCCATGCCACAACGTACGTGACTTCCTTCCTTAATACCCTCCAGATCTCTTTTCCCTTATGTATTTACCTGTTTGGCTCTTTTCCTTTCCCCTTCTTTCTTCCTATTCTTCTACCCTGCCTATGAAGTCGTGTGTGCGCAGGTCACATCGAGCAATACCGAACGATTGCAATTGCGCCCCCATGACTCTGCTTACCCGCCCTTTCGTGTGATTTCTAGCAGCCGATCGTCTGAGTTGGATCTATAAAGGCTCGCTTGCTGACATCCAGGCCCGATTAGCTCCCTCCATTATCACCACTGCACCTACGATGGATTCCATGTTGCATCCAAAGAAACGCGGGATGAAGATCCCAATGCGGATGCGTCGGTCTGCTGATATCCCTAGGGAGGAACACGAGCTCGCCCCTAAGATTAAGCTCTCATTGGGCAACAAGAAAGACAAAAGGAAGAGTATGGTAGAACCGCACCATGATACACCCGCGTCCAGCAGACAGACCGTGACTTTCCAAGAGCCGCCGAGAGGGTCAATCTCCGCCGCGTCTGCTCCGCAGCCCGAGGGCGAGGATCAGAGCTCCACCTTATCCGTGACCGTGAACCGCCGATCCGAATCCTCCAGATCTGATGGTAGCATGCTTGAATCGACCAAACCGAGCACGAGAGGGATCAAGTCTTCCGGATCGTCTACTTCCAGCTTCTTCCGATATCCCCGGCGCAAGCCAAAGCAGCCCGAGCCGTTATTTCCAATATCCCATCTTCAGCAGAAAGGGAAGACGCCCGTGACACCAGCGATGGCGTCCAGCTCGTCCCTTGCTCCTTCGAATGTGACACCGGATCAACCTCGTCCCTCTACGGGACCAGACGGGACTGTTCCCGGCCCCGCCTCTACTCAGAGTTCTGGTCTCTCATTGAAGACGCCTGGATCTTCAGGTACACCATTATTCCGGCCAGCTTCTCAAAACTCGGGCCAGTCGTCGCCAACCCGGCTGCATCGGGGTTTGAGGGGGAGGTCTTCGACAACAAGTTCCATGGGGAGGAGTTCTTTTAACGATCAACACCTTCCAGGGACCACTCGCACCTCGATGTCTATTGGCCGTAAGAGCTTCGGTGACCTCCTGGGTCTCAGTCGCATACGTCAGAACTCCGACAACTTACGACAAGGAAATCTTACACCCGCGTCTCCAGGCTCTAGCGCATCCAAGAACAATTCTTTCCAAATTCCCAGGGAATCTATCGTACTCCCTGAGCGACGGGAAGATGATACCCCTGCTAAATACCTAGCTCGACTCGAAGAACTATTCAGCCGAAGGGTTATAGCAAGCGCGCTGTCGAAGGCGAACGACCAGTTTTCGGCAGCAGTGCTGCGAAGCTACATGCGTAGCTTCAGCTTTTTCGAGGAGCCCATGGACATGGCCATACGGAAACTGCTCATGGAGGCTGAACTTCCAAAAGAGACCCAACAGATCGATAGGTTCCTGCAAGCCTTTGCCAACCGCTATCACGAGTGCAACCCTGGCATATACTCGGACCCCGACCAAGCATATTTCATAGCTTTCTCCCTTCTCATATTACATACCGACGTGTTCAACAAGAACAACAAATACAAAATGCAAAAGGCGGACTATCTGAGGAATTCAGGTAACGAAGGCATTATGGACGATATACTCGAATGTTTCTACGATAACATTAGCTACACCCCTTTCATTCATGTTGAGGACGATTTCGGTGTCAACGGTGACCGGTTCGGCAGCCACAAATCAAAAAGAAAGTCCGTGTTCCCCAACGGCACGCCGGAATCACTGCGAAAGTCCAAGGAACCTCTCGATCCGTATACCCTCATTATAGATGGCAAGCTGGATCTGCTGAGACCCCCGCTTAAAGACCAGATACCACTGGAGGAGCATTATAGTTACCTGGGCACGGCGAAAGAACTCAACCTGAAAGAACTTCAAAAGACCTTCTTCAAAACGGGCGTGTTGCAGATTGTTTCCGCCCGTTCCCGTCCGGATGCCTTTATGACGGAGAAAACGGCGAACAATCCGGAAGAGGCACATCCGGGCATTGTCGACATCAAGGTTACGAAGGTTGGTCTGCTCTGGCGGAAGGACCCGAAGAAGAAGAAAACAAGGTCGCCATGGCAAGAATGGGGCGCCATTCTCACAGGTGCTCAGTTATACTTCTTCCGCAATACCACGTGGGTCAAGAACCTGATCCATCAGTATGAGACTCATCTCAAGTCCGGTCACGATGGCATTCCGCTCATTTTCAACCCTCCCCTTGAGCAATTCAAGCCCGATGCCTTGATGTCGACTGATGGTGCAGTAGCCCTCTGGGACATGAGTTACAAAAAACATAAGAGTTCTTTTGTATACGTCAGGCACGGGGGCTTTGAAGAAGTGCTCCTCGCCCAGAATGACGATGACAGGAACGATTGGCTTGCCAAGCTCAACTACGCTGCTGCGTTCAGGACGTCAGGAGTACGCATGCGAGGTGTAATCGGTGGCAATTACGAGGGGCAAAACCGCCGGGCCATTAGAAGGTTAGATAACACCGAAGCGACTCAGTTAGTACAGACGCCAACAGGGGAGGTCAGCATTAACCGTGGCCGCATCGACCAGAAGATGGTTCGGGATATTCTTGTGGCGCGGCGAGAGGTCATTCTACAGAAGGTTTCGGAGGCGGAGGAGAAGCTTCAAGCAGCGCAAAAACAGCTCGATGCCCAATTGCAGAACGCCCGGCATCTTCTAGTCCTGGCACCAATCCAAGACAAGACTCGAGAGCAAGTTCGCGGCGCGGCGGCCAAGATAATAGCCCAATTGAAGTGGTCCAGGATAGAGCTTTGGAGACTGAAATGCCACCGGGATATCCTCGCTATGGACCTCGAGGAGGATAAAAACGTCAACGGTGATCTAGGAGAGGACGAAGCTGAATCGACCACCGTTGCCGAAGTAGCGCCCGATACACCCAGACTTACCGCGCGCCCGCCACTACACCAGAGCCCACGGTCTCCAGCGGCCGCGCGGGTACCTCCGCCTCTAAATTTGGTGGATGACGATTCACCCGTAACAGAGGACTTCCAGACACCGCCGACCAGCGCCGTTGACCTAGCCTCGAACGGTCCCTCGCCGAGAGATATTCCACCGCTTGGTCTTGATAGACACAGCTACAGAAAGGTTTCCGTATCGAGCGCCGCATCATCCAATCCGGCAAGTGTAGTTTCTCCATCTTGGATGGCAGCGAATGCGCCGTCGACTGGGCAGGACCGGAACGCACACAATGACCACCAAGCCGACGAGGAGGAAGATGCCGGCGAACGGCACGTTCTTGAGCAGGCAGGCCTACTCGACCGCGAGCTTTCTCATACGGCAGACCGCCGGCCCAGTTCTTCTGCGATGGCATCAGATGGTACTCCAGAGCGCCTCAAACGAGGAAGCATTACTGGAGCCGAGAGGGAAAGGCTCGAACGAACTAAGGTGCGTCGCAGTCTCCAGCGGACCCTGAGAGACGGCGCGGGACATCTTTCGCATCACAGGAGTAGAAAGGGCAAGGACTCCGCATCCAGTATTGCGATGTCTGACGACACAGTCCGCGATGAGGTCCTATCGCGTGGTACTGGCAGTTTTACGGTGCATGGCAAGAAGGCATCCGTCATTGAATTTGGCGACGGGCTACAACACATGTCGCCTGATGAGCGCATCAGGCAACGGAAGCAGTCATCACAGGTTGACGAGCAAGGTACCTTACCCACCCACGGCGACGAGGAACATCTATCGGACTCGGAACAACGCGGGCGCCGGGGTTCCGCAACGAGCGCTAGCACCGCGACGGCCAGGTCTTTCCGCGAGCTTCACCGTAAATACTCAACGTCTAGGGCCCGCGCTGCAGCACTGGGCGGCCTCACGGTGCCATCGGATGAGGACAGCGATGCGGCTGTCAGCTTCAGCGACGGCAGGCGATCACCCCTGCCGCCGCTGGGCGACGAAGACGAGGACCCGTGGCCCAAGGAGGAAAGGCGGGCGACGCAGTTCTTCACACCGCCGCGACCGGGTTCGCCTGTCGACTCACCCCTGCTCGAGGAGCTGGAGGAAGAAGGAGAGGAGCGTCATGATGACGAAAAGAAGGAGATAAAACGATTGCCCAGCCCGGCCGTGCAGGCCGTAGGCGCGTAGTCGGCGTGCTGAGTTAGACACTTTGTTTCCTGTTGTTTTTGAGACCTCATAATCATCAATATCCCATTTGTCTGGTTTAGTCGAAGGCCTTGAAAAAAAGGACGATAAAAGAAGCATGCGGTGGATTTGGTTGGTCGATTGATTGATTGATTGCTGGCTTGGCATGGAGCGAAAATCATTCAGGGATGGAATGGATGGACGGACGGATGTACGGCAACGGATGTTTAACGGATTCGGCAGCATGAGGCCCTACTTCTCCCACCTTTTTGCTTTGTCATTGTCGAAAAATTTTCCCCTGCCCCTTTTTCTTGCTGCGGTATCAAAAAAGCAAGCTTGTAGAGGGGGTTATAGGTAGTAAAGTGAGTGAGTGGGTGAGTAAGTGAGTGAGGGAGATGGAATGCCAAATACGGCTGTAGACTAACTTGGTATTTTCTGACGATATGCCAGGAAATTTGCTTTATTCGACTAAATATCCTACGGTTACGCTTAGCCCGTCTGTCCGTCCGCCTGGCTTTTGTGATGTGTGATGCTAAATGTCGCCCTGTAGGTGGTGTCGTGTTCTCGACGCTATCTACGGAGTTAGGGGGCATGAACACACATACATATATATATATATATATAAGCCCGGCTTTGTAGTTAGGAACTTACGCATCACAACGTGGTCGCTCCAGGTGTTTCATGGGCCGTAATAGGCGGCGGTGGTTGGTTGGCATTCAGGGGTCGCTAATGTACCTAGAGTGTGGGGAGGTGCATGTACACCACATACAAGACTAGACCGACTATACCGGCAAGGAGGCGGTGGTGCCGTACCGCCCTATGTACTATCGAGTGTCCGTTACCACTTCTCGTTCATTTCGTCGCACTTCATTTCTTCCCCTTCTTCTTGCCCTTCTTGCCGCCGCCCGCCTGGCCGGCGGCCGCCCTCTCGACCTTGACGGCGCCGCCGCCGCCGACGAGCTCGAGCGTCTCGCCCTCCTCGCGCACGACGCCGCCCTGCGTGGCCTCGGCCGCGCGCCGCTTGCCCTTCTTACCCTTGGGCCGGTACGTGCTGCGGTCGCGCAGGGGCAGCCAGCGCTCCGGGTCCGGCTTGCTGCCCTCCTCGTAGTTCTTGGGCAGGCGCGGCTTCTTCCTGCGGCGCCGCTTGCTGCTGGGGGCTCCTGCACCTCCTCTCTCCAGCTCGCTATCCGCCGCCCGCTTCTTGCTGGCAGCGGCGGTTGTGGAGTTGGTAGAGGCGGGGACGGACGCGACGCCCGCGTCGACCAGCGCCTTGACGTCAATGCCGGCCGTCAGCCGGTCCACGGGCGTCAGGTTGGACAGGTAGGGCTCGGCCTTGGCGTAATCGCTGGTCGCAAACGAAGCCACGAGGCCGGCTGTCGCTGTCATGTCGTCCTTGGACTTGGCCACGAGGTTCTCGAACGTCGCGCCGGCGGCCGCGTGGTCTTCTGGGTTTGTAGACTTCAGGAGTTCCACGCCCGCCTCGCGAAGCAAAGAGGTGGCGGACTCCTTAGGTTTCGACCGCCAGTGGGTAGAGGCTCTGGCCAGTTCTCTCCGCACCGAGTTTTGCCGGCCTTGGAGGCGGTAAAGAGCCACGGCCACCGCGACGAGACCGGGTGCGAATCTCACGTCCTGGTGATCTGGCGTCGTGGCGGCCTCTAGACGCCTCAGAAAGGCCTGTAGAAGAGTGAGGGCCGGTCCGGGATTCTGTGTCTGCACGTAAAGTTGGATAATAGTTAGTAATAGGCCGACGTCGTTGGGGCGTTTCTCGAGCATCGGCAGTATTCCCTTCAGGGCCTCCTTTCCTGTTTGTAGTTGAGCATGAGCTGCGGCACTGATGACGCCTAGCTCAGCAACCTCACGGGACGCTGTTGGCGCAGGCGTCTGCAAAATAAGTTTCGAAGTCGACGATTCCACACCTTCGAACTTCTGAGCTTTCAGATCCAAGGCATATCTGTTACGCCTGAATATGGCCGCCTGATATTCGAAGAACTTGTCATTGCCGGACAAGTCAGCAGCTGACTGGGTTAGACGCTGTGTGAGGAAAGGGTTCCTATCGTCCACGCCAACTGCGGTTTCGTTATTCCGAGCAATGGCTCTCGTTTGCGCATCCGGTATCCTCGGTAAAGTTAGCAGACGAAGGAGATAACGTCGGCGTATCTTCACCTACTCTGATAGAATGACGGATTTTTGCAAGGCAGCCGCCTCGGCTTCCTTGCCAAGCCGTGTCAGGACGTATGCGTGTTGGATCAAGATAGGCAACAGCTCTTCCTTTTTCTGCTCAGGTCCCAGCTCTTCACTAGCCTCGCAAAGGTCCCTTGACCGCTTCAGAAGAACGGACGCGCGACTAAAGTCACCCCGTGCAATGCATCCACATGCGGCGTTATAAGCCAGCTCAAAAGCCTCGAGATCCTCACGCGAGGGCTGTCTATCGTGCTCAGCTAACATGCCGCCCAAACCGTTCCATTCAAGCTGCGCATGAGTTGCCAGTGTATTGATCCTGAGGTCGTTTTCTTCGCCCAGTCGACTGCCCCCATCGTCGGAAAGATGTCGATAGGTGTCGGAGGCATCCTGGAACTTCTCCAAACGATAGGCGACCTGGGCGCCCAGGTGTTGAAGGGCGCGAGATGGACCCGGGACCGACTTAAGCAACTTCTCAGCATCTTCGAACTGAGCTAGCTTGTATAGCGCATATGCCTTCTCTAGTAGACACTCCTTCTCCAGTCTATCACCGCCTTCAGCCAGTGCGCGGAGGGCATCGTTCCAACGGTCGAGGTTAAGCAGGGCGACGACTCGTGTGTGATGGGCTTGTAGATTTCCTTTCGACGCCTTGATAGCAGCATTGGCAGCCTTCAAGACTTCGTCGTGATCTTCGATAGTTGCTGCCCGTAGTAGAGACGTCAAGGTCGCCGCCGGGTCTGCCATTTCGGGGCCGGAAATTGACGAAGATGAAGGATGTGGAGAAGTTTGGTCGGAGGCAGATTACGTCGGCATGGCCTTGGGCAAATGCGGTCAATTCCTTCAACTAGGTCAACCAGACCAAGGAGTGTTATGAGCGATTGTGGTTGTCACGAGAGGGGCTACCGAGTACATACTTAAGTTACCCAAGTTACCACATCGTCATTTTCCGTAGTGGGGTTCGCTATGGATTTGCTACAATTGAATCTGTGGGTTTGGGTTGTTGGCATTGGAAGGGGATAGGCATAACTTATCTGAATCCACCATTTACTGCATTAAACCCTTTATCTCCAAATAGTTCCTTCCCTTAAGGACATTATATTCTCTATCCACATACCTTGTTCTATTTAAAACGATATTGGCCTCTTCTTCATGTAAAGTAGGGGGGTATCATTTAATCTCAGGGAACTCTCCGTAACGCATTCCTTTTTTTAACGCCCATAAAGATTGTTCCCCCTCCATATTTCCTGCGTGTATTTATATCGCGTTCTGCGGTAGGATGAGGGAGGGATATGCTCTGTCCTCCTCTTCGCCCTAGCCTAGCCCTTAGCCCCAAAGAGGCGCTTGAAGAGCCCGCCCTTCTCCCCCGTTGCAGGCTTGGGCGCATGCAGCGGGTATGTTGGTCGATAGCCATATTCCTTCCCATCACTGTCTGGGTTCCGTGTCAGGCGTGACCTTCTAGGGGGTATCTCGCCAAGTTTAGTGCTGTCAGTTGACATGGACCAGAATGAGTTACGATTTCGAGATCTAGGATCGGTCGTCCTTCCCAACTCAGGGGCGCCGGTTGAATAACGCGAATCTTTCGGTGGGTTATCCTTCGCCTGCTTGGTGGTTTCCTTCGGGTTCTTCTGCTTCCAACTCCACCCATGACTTAGCATGGAGTCGGGTTCACGTGGGATTTTATTTTCCTTGTTTGGTTTCCGGAGCTTCGAGTCTGCGCTGTCCTTTCCACCTTGCTTCGATTTCTTCACGGTACTTTCATGACTCTTGTGCTTCCGGGTGCTCTTAGGATTTGATGATGGCGGTGGAGATGAGGTCGAAGACGAAGATGCCTTTTTCTTCCTGCCGACACTACTCGAAGGGGACCCGTTAAGTCTATGTGATAGCTCATCCATAGTCTTGATGGCGTCAATTCTTGAAGAATTCGACAAGGATACGAGAGACGCATAGTCGATAGAAGCTTTCCGCGTCTTTGTCATGTTTGATATGGTGAGAATCGCCCCTTGAAGCTTTTCCACGATACGCTTCAGCTTCGACCTTGACTGCGCTTCTGCGGAGTCAATTTTGCTATTCTTATCCTCTTAGGTAAGAATACTTACAGTCACCCTGTGAGAGTCGTTTCCCATCTCTGTACAGCCTCGCCTTATAAGCCGCGCGAACTCTAGACCTGTCTGAGCGTACAGATTTCCGCAGCTGGGAGTGCGCCTCGGACGTTGCTGAGCCATCACCAGACCGGGAGTGCTCCTTAAAGGCCTTCAACAAGCTAAGGCACTTTCCATACGTCTCGAGGAGAGCCGAGACTCCCAGACCAAATTCACCCATTACTATTGAGGTGTCGGTAGAGGTTGGAGGTTTATCCGGGTGGTTATGCTCAGCACCTTGTCGTGTGTAGATGTAGAAACTAGATGTAGATAGATACCTGCCTGCATATATAGGCCGAGCCTAACTACTATTAAGGTGCGGGGTCCCCCTTGATGAGCCAGACCGCCTCGCTCGAACTCCGTCTGACATTTTGGCTTGTTTTGCCGCTTCAATCAGTCTGCCCCCTGCAATCTCGTGTTTTATCACACGTACTTCTTAGCCCACATCTTCGTATGTTCTAATGGTTATATTAAGAACAAAGAACCAATGGACCACCGGCTAGAAAGACCAATTATTATATTATTATAGTATTCTACATAGCCAGCTTTGTACGTCGCGCTGCTGTAGGCGCAAGTTCAACCGCAGCCTAAATGGGCACGTCTAGCTTACATGTACCTACCATTTTCCTATTTCGTGAGTACCTATGTAACCCATAAAGGTTGAAGCTGCAAGGGGGTTAAGTATCCACTTTCCTACTGCATAGAAGATCAGGCCGCCTATGCATATAAAATCCAACCCCTTTAATTTTATACAACCATGGTACGTATGAATTCGGCTTGAGGTCTTTAACCGTTACTTATCTCCGAAGGAATGGATAGGTGCATCAAACTCGATTAAGAAGTCATTCAAGGCTTAGGCTCTTCTCAATAGAACTAACCGCGCATCCTATCATCGCTTTCCCTTGCCTAGTCATTACACACAGTGGACAGTTAGGAGCTCGATTTGATGATATGGGCTCCATGCTCGGCAATCCCATAAACGGTTGCCTGAGGATTGCATCGAGTCATGAGGGGAGCGATGCTGAAGTCGCAAACGCGCAGGTTCTTGCACCCATAAACCCCTAACTGTTCGTCCACGACCCCGCCGAGCTCCCGCGGCATCATGGAACATGTACCCGAGTAGTGATGGCCGGCGACCGCTTTCTGGCGGACGAGATCTCGTGCCTCATCGAGGTTCGAGAGATTGTTGATCGACGGCAGGCGTCTTCCATCGCGAACAAGGTGACTAGCAAGCGGCTCGGTCTTGAAGATCGTTTCCAGTTGTTGGATATGCCGTGCAAGTACCTCCACGTCAAACGGGTGGGAAAGACACTTGGGGTCCACAGCGAGGCCCGGAGACGAAGAGGATGCCGACGTGATATGGGTGGAGCCGCGTGAGAGGGGATGTGCCAGCAATGTAGCCGCAGTAAACCAGTTCTTGCTTCCAGGGATGATATCAGCCATTCCTCCTTCGCCTTCGAGCATGGCGAATCCAGGGAATGAGTAGTAGAGAGCGGACGCCTCGGTTGGCGAGCTCATCACGGAATGTACAACTTTTTCATGCGCTTTAGCAAAAGCAGCTGTTGTCTTTCCTGGTTCAGCTCTCTCGCATGCTTGTTTGAAAACTTTGTCAAGCTCGCTCTTCCCGTCGGAGCCCATCAGATACGAGGGAAGTGGAAGCTGGGCTGTGGCGTTGAGACAACTCTTCGTGAACGGTCCTTCCTGCTGCTTTTGATAACTCTCCATTGCTGCCTTAATGGTGGAAGAATCTTGTCGTATGAGACCATCCATAGTTTGGAAGCCTTCCTGGTCTCGAGCCTCGAAAGCCATGGTGCAATAGGGATGGGTCTGGAGATTCTCGCCAACATGGGGGTTATCAATGACCACGTCGATACCAAGTGACCGCAGAAGATCCGCGTCACCAATGCCAGAGAGCTCGAGGATCTTGGGGGAGTGAAAAGTACCAGCGCTGACGATAACTTCCTTGCGAGCATGTACAATGCTGGTCTCCCAATTCTTCGTGTACTAAACCCCAGTGACGAGTATGTCTCCATCTCTATCGCGAATCATCGCATCGAAAACAACCTTGTCTACTAGGGCTTGGGTCCAGATGGTAAGATTGGTTCGCGATCGGGCTGTTCCGAGGTACGCGGAGCCTACAAAGCTTCTCTGCTTTGAAATAGGTTGAACAGATTCGGGCGTCATGACAGCGCCGTAATACCGGCCGGAGAAAGGACTCTTTGAGACGGGATATCCGAACGCAGCTATGGTCTCCAGACCCGTGGCCACTCACTGTCTTCCTTGGGAATGCTGACCTGCAATGGACCATGGCCGTCATTCTCCCAGGGCGAATCGGCCAAGCTGTAGGCACTCGCCATAGATCGAGCGAAGCTTGTAAACTCCCATCCGGGGTTTCCAAGTCGCGCCCACGCGTCGATATTGGCTTCTGAAGGAGGAGTGAATATGAGGGTGTTGATGGCACTGGAACCACCAAGCATACGCCCCAGGGGAACGCACATTCGTCTGCCTCCCACCGACTCCTATTATGACCAACGATTCAGCACCTATAGTTTCGGGTGTTTATGTGCACTGGCGCTGATATTTACCTGAGCAACGGTCTTCAGATTCCAGCCAGCGCTCGTGCCATGGAGAGTGGAGGCCATTGATGGAATATTGACCCGTGAGTCCGTAGTCAAGTCCTCTCCGGCCTCGATTACAAGCACCTGGACACTGGGGTCCTCTGAGAGCCGCGCGACCAGGACTACGCCAGCAGTTCCCCCGCCGGCTATGACAAAATCAAAGCCCCGGACGCCATTGCTACGGAGCAAGAGACACTGAGTTACGGGTTTATAGGGCGAGTAGGACGAAAGGGCGGAGATGAAGGCCTGGACAGAGGGACCCCTATATGAAGGCCACAGCAGACAGCAGAGGCGGGGTACGTAGTTAGTTGTCAACCAGGCTGACAGGTTGAAGCCCCCTTGCCGAAGGACGAGCCCCCTTGCATAGTTCTCACCTCCTTGCTCTTCGGCACCTTGTTCATGTAGGCCGCCCCGATGACGAAGACGGTAGCGTGCACGTTAAGCACTTCTACTTTCGCCGCGGCATCTCGATGCCAGCCGGCCTAGCCCGGACGCCGGCGGTGCCGCTAAACGGCCGGGATAGTTATTGCGGTCCGGACAAGTAGGAAGTTGTCGATCTTGCTCAGTTACGCCTATTTATGCTGGTAAACGGCGTACGACGCAGTATACTTGTCCGCTTTGGGGACGGGCGGTGTCGAGTACAGGATAAACGACAACTCGAAATCATCCAGGTCGTTTAAAGATATTACCTTGCCTACCTTCATAAGAAAGCCATAGATTTAAGCCTTTTATCTACATCTAAGATATATAGAAGACAGGTTCTATTGTTGTATTTTCCTAATATCTCTTCCCATGAGATTTCTCCGGTTATTCTAGATGACATGAGAATGCGACGAGGCATCCACGAATGTCTTTTATGCCTCATATGCACCGCGAATGCAGAATTAGGTAACATCCCTTTATTTCCCGAAGACCCCCGTCCGACTCGACGTTACTAGCACGCGGGATGTCGTACAGCAGGCTACTTAGCGGTGGCGGCTCCAGCAGCGACCCTGTCGAGCCCCATAATCGAATATTATTTCTCTCATCTCGTGGGGTGCTGGTGTTGAGGCCTCCCAGTTGACCTAGACCCTGTATTGCCCCTCCCGCGCCTTTCCGGCGCTTGTAGCTTGATGGTCGTAATATTCCTTTGCTATTGTGAATCTTCTTGGCTATTAATATTGGTACGTCTCCGTGTCTCGGCGGTTTGAGAGAAGGGAAGGGGGGGGGGGTGGGGACCGCGTGACATTGGATGGAAGTAAGTAACCGGTACGGCTCATCCCGTGGCTCGAAGGATAGGTAGAAATGCGCATACAAGTAAGCACTCCTGACGAGCCAGAAAATGAGTATAATAAACGCCTACAAGATCGCCGTCGCAGTTAATGTATGCAGGCCATATCTTATGCGCGGCCACATAATGGCATACGTACAGCTATACGCCGCCTGACTGACGGAAAGCAGATACGGTCTAGACTAATGACTACGGCTCTACAGGTCTGGAGCTGCGTGGGATATCCGGTCAGGCACGGCCATCACAATGCTTAAGCTTCCCGAGCCGTTATCAAATGTCTAGTGAGAAAACCGGGACCGGTAAGCGGATTGGCCTGCCTTGGCGGTCGGGCTCGCAACCTGGGATCCTGCAGAAGTATAGGTTGCCCGATGGCAACGGATAATGGGAAGCATGTACAGAGCGGGAGGGACGAACCAGCTGATTGAGGTGGGTTGAGGATGGTTGGTTTCTAAATATGGGTGTAGTAGCGCCGATGCGAAATCAAACGGTGCTTACTATGAATCTGCTTCCCGTTAACGGCCTTGTTAGAAGAGGGAAACGCCTACTATGGTATCAGGCAAAATATTTAGCACACTGTCAGGTAGCAGTGGGCCGCGCTAGTAGCCACGCCACCCAAATTAGGTGTAGCGTCTACATCGGTCAACAACAGGCACTTGCGAAGAAATATAATATACTAATCCAAGGACGGTTAGTACCGGTGGGTCTGCTAGACCATATACCTAACAGTGTGCTTAAAATTACCCCTAACACCATAGTAGTCCCTTGATTTTCTTGGTATTGTACACGAATATTGCATCGCGCCCAGGGGAACGCCCGCTGTTGCACGCGGGAATCCAAGTGAACTGGTGGAGCGATCGAATCGGGGACGGTGAACCTAGACTACCTGGTCCCAGGCGTGATGGTTGTGAACCAGTTGTGGAATATCAACTTCACGGAAAGGGGGAAGGCGGCTAGGCGGTGGTCGCATGTGCCAATGCATTATATGTAGGTCTTTATTGAGGCATGCATGATAAGCAAAGCCAACGACCTTTATCAGCAGCCCGCTTGTTTTCCCCGTCCTTGTACACAGCAACGGGGTTCTATTCGCATATCAGGAGCCCCCTATACTTCGACGTGCTGCAGTCTTATCATATATACCTGCATACTCACAACTCTCGATCGTCGAGGGGTGGATTCCTTCGGGGACCAGGGCATCGACGCTTTTATTCGTTTCGCGTCTAATGATAGCGGTCCTAGAGTCCTTCTTGCCTCCGTCTTGTCTTCAGCTTCCCTTGGGTGATCCTGATGGCAGCGGTGTGGGCGCGATTCTTCAGCCCGTGTCTACTGACACGTGGGTTCTGCGACATTAGGTATATATATGCATCTGTCTACGTACAGTACAGCAATGAAGGACGATCTGATGGATCCTACTTGCATAGTACTAGAGTCCTACATAAGTCATGCACGACTTTGAAGAGGGGCATCGACAGGGATACAATTTTGGGGACAGTAGCGGCGCACGCTCTTATAGTTCTACGTGTCTCATATGCTGCGGGCTTTCTTGCATCGCGCTCGCCGTACGTTAAGACACTTACTTATTCCAGCTCTTATACATTGTATACTTAGTCCAATTACTGGGAACTCTGAGCAGAGGTAAACTCGAAGCTGCCTGTGGAGTGTCCTAGTACCAAGGGTAATAGTGAGAAGCTCGACAGACATGTGCAAATTCTCTCCCTTCCAGAACGTGGGAGGTAAGCCTTACGTAACCTACAAATCCAGGTACGGTAATCTAGATTGTTTACGTGGGATCGAGTCAGGGATATGCTGCAAGTAATCCCCGCACACAAAACGTAAGGCGTACTGGCGTGGGTAATAACGAGTGTACTTTGTATGGTTGTTAGTCTAACATCCTTGGGTGGTATCTCTCCAGATGTTAGATGCCCAGATTTTGTTTAGTTAGCCAGTTTCTTGCACTGGCTGATACCCGACATGGATGTTTCTATTTCGCAAGAGACGAAGTACAAGTAAAATTCCGCCCTAACGACCACCATCGCTAACCAATTTCCTAGACAATTAGAAGAGAGACCCAGACTGCCCAGTGCTGTCTAGTCCCAACTCGGATACCTTTTACTCGGAATACCACCGGCTGCGTATCAAGGTCTCGTAAACACTTAAACATGTAGTGTTGCATCATCTCAACATGAGACGAACAGGTACCACCGCATACACATAGAAACAGGCGACATAACAAGCGAACCCCTAAGCTCTATACTGCTCGAGGCAGTCCTTCCCCCCCCCATTTACTTCCGTTCGAAAGCAAGTGATTCCCTTCGGAACGACAGAGCACGTACGGGAACTAGGGGACTCATACAGTTGCAAGGTGCAACGCAATGGTGGGATTGTGAAATCCAACAGCGAATCACATATCGAGAGACCACCAGACTCTTTGGTCTGCAGGTCCTTATCAGAACCCCCACTCTGGTCTGCATGCTAGATCCCTGCCGCTATCCGCCATGGCCCGCAACCCCGTGTGCCATCATCGTCAAAGAGTGAATGCCCTTTCCCTTTGCCTTTTCCACTCTAGCCAAAACTACGCTGTGTTGCTTGACCAGATGAATCAAGTTGATCAATGACCTTGTGGGGTGAGTTAGCGCTGAACTGTTGCCGCGTCTTTAGCAAACCATCATGGTATTTCGATGAAGCCATGGCTTGTGGAATTGGACCTATCACTTTTTATTCTCCGAGCGACCTCTGCGTGTGTATGTTAAAGGATATGAGTATGTGGAAGTCCTTGAGAGCTTTAACATGGCATGTATTCCCTTATACAGCTAGACCATGGCCCCAGGTGAGGTGTGCCTTATCTGCTCGTGCTTCATTGATAGAGTGTTTGGCCATTTTTACCCATGCCTACCCTATTAGATTGGTTCATCTTGTTGCCGTGCCTGTATCCATGCTCCTCACGCCTTCGCATTACTTCCTGATGTTGCAATTGCAACCAAACCGGGGGTTACAGTCGTTCAACGGTGTCCATGATCGCCCCCCAAACCCAAACCCTCTTTCGTACCCCCCAGCCCCGGTGCGCCATCTTTTTTGACGATTTGCTGTGCCCTCTGATAAAGTCAGCCTGGACCCCCATTGTGTGTCTCTACCCCTGACCGGTATTGATCCTATCGGTCCCTATTGGCCTATCGGTTTATCTCGAGCGTATCCCAAAACATACGAATGCGTCTGCAGCGGACGACTACATATAATACCTTGACGCCTTCGTCCTTGGATCCATTGCCTGTTGCCTAGATACTCACTTACTCTCGATTAGCCCGCGTGTCGGTATAGGTAGTAAATGGTGTCTCGTCGTTCCTGTCGCTTTATCTGATGTCTTATATTCCGCCAGTGCACAGAAGAATCGCTCTCTACCTGGTGTAGGAGCTGCTCCATAGTATTGCGCCAGGGCCCCTGGCTCGGCTTAACCGGCTCTCCCACTGTCGAAAATAAGTCGCAAAATCTCCAACCAAAAGGATCCACTGCCTTGATAACGACATTGCGTTTTGACCTGACGCTTTGTCTTAAGCCCAAGTTCCTACAGTATCGAAGTTTGCGGTATTAAGAGCTTGGTTCCTCCGTCACTATATCTCCATCAGCTCCTGCTGGTCAAGTGTCCAAGCAGCAGTTGCTTCTGAGCGGTCCTATCCGACCAGTACACTTGCAACCTCACGTGTTTGGTGCATAGGCCGTTCGATGGACCAAGTACAAACCCCAGACTGGCTACTCTACGCCGCAGACCGCGAGGGATAGTATTACCCGGAATTGTTCTATTGTTCAGAGCACAGCCTACGATTTTGGTCATCTTATCATCAGCGCTTTCGCCTGGGGCTCCAAACCCTATCGGTGATATCAAGGGTCGTATCCTCCTAATTCCTAAGAGAACATGTCGGGACAGCCATCGCTATCTCCACAGCAAACACCAGTGGTGCCTATCGATGAGAATGAACTGCCTAGCGGTCAATGTCGATATATCCTGCTCAACCCCGAAATCAAGGGCCAGCGATGTGCCTGCGTTGGCTTCACGCTCAACCGTGCGCTCCCCGGCGTCACATGCGAATGTGGTCACAATTCATGTTACCATATCAAGTCGGCCGAGCCGCCGCCTGATAGGATGGAGCTAGTACTCCTCCGCCGGCGCGTGCAGCTTCTCGAGGAGCAGCTGGACCATGAGAACACATCGGGACTCGGCATGAACCTGGGACGATTAGCGAGCCGCTTGGGTGAACTGGAGGATCAGGTTGAGAAGAATAAGGAAGAGTTCAGCCAAGATCTAAAAGGGTGCTATAGGAATGTCAACCGCACGTGGCATTCGGTGGATCAGCTAGCTAGGCGGCAGGCGCTACACGAAGACCGCTTCGTGGCTTATGACGAGCGGTTAGACCACCATGACGATACCCTTCAAAGACTTAACGACCGATTAGGCGAAGTGAATGAGGCTTCCATCGCGTTGGAGGAGCGGGTCGAGGAGCTCGAGGACTTTGACGTATCTGTGCTCAATGCGAATTACTCTAGTCGAGCATCTTCGTCAGATACCGTATGTTCGAGAGGCCGCACGAAGGACGCCGCCCAGCGACGCCATCGACCATCTCAGAGTCAGACTCTCGCTGACACCGCGGTGTGCAGAGCAGGGCGGGTTACTAAGGGATGGACGGTGCATGTATCACTTCTGCCGACCGCATCTCAGCCGTTCCCTTTCGAGAAGGATACTACTGCGTACCAACGATGCTTATCACGGGGCCTTCATCGGATGGTGGTGATCGGCGGAATCGACAGCAAATCCTTTGTAAAGGCAGTATCCCAGGCGTTCGATAGCCTTCTTCAGGGCAGGGAGTGGATGCCTCTCGAAGCCCAGCTCTGCGACGCGGCGACCTTGCAAGGACTCCCGATGCTCAGACCTCTTGATTCTGGTCTCGTCGGGCACAACAACTACGATCTTGAATTTATTCGCAAGCACTGCGCTGTCTGCACTCCGAATGGGAAGGCCGAGTCACTGTATATTGCGATGGTGTCGGACACACTTTCTTGGCAATTCCTACGCCGGTCGCCCTGTTTCATGGAAGGACTGGAGGCGAGTTGGGCGTTTGACCCGTTACTAGACCGCAACGACGATTCCGAGGACGACGAGCAGGAGCCTTCGGCCGGCGACATGATGATATCTTTGTCGACCCTCAAACGAAAGGCATCCAACAGCTTCAGCTCAACAACGTCGCCAGATGGGGTCGAGGGCTCCTCCCGGCCGAAAGTGCAGCGAACGATGTGCGTGCCCGTGCAGATGGAGGAGCTCCATAGACACGGGGTAGAGACAGCCTGACATCTAGACATCAAGATGACGAAGACATGTAGATATGGGTATCTATATAGACTTTAACGATAGGGGCGTTCTGGAAAACTGGCGTAGCAAAACAAACAATGGGGGAGGGCATACCATGCGTGATGATAATGATGGACGGCGCACGCTACGGTAGATATTATAGGGTTCTCTCGCGCCTCGTCATATTACTGAGCTATTTTCCGAATAGTACAGATACTCTTGACCAATATAGCCAAGACACCAGTTTAGTGCGTCAGCTTGTGTAACCATTGATGAGATGAACGCGCTTAGCGTCGCGATAGAGATGGGAACCCATTTCGGAATATCTTTGTACCGAGTCTCTTCAAACCGCATCGTCTAATCGAAAAGAGTCCTGATAATACGAGGCTGATATAGGGGTTAAAATTCGCTGGCTGATTTACGTACAAAGGAGTACAGAGCTCGGACTAGGGATGCCTTCATAAGCAATGCAGTCCTGATGAGAATCCTATCGATAAGATAAATAAAAGATAACGGAAGATAAGGACTATGTAAGCTAAAGTAGGTACGAAGCGGGGCAATCCAGCAAACGGGAAAGCGGGGCTACGGGTCCGTCTGTCAGCTTAGGTAAACGGTAACTTGTTATAATGAACCTCGCTCATCTCAACTCCCCAATCATCTCGAGCTCTTTTCAGGCTTTCAATGACTTCAAATCATCCAATACTTCTCATTTAGCCTTTCGGACACGCAGACGTGTCTTACGAAGTCATCTGATTCTGGATAGCCATCTGAACTTTTTGTTACGTCTCACGATTCCAGATATCGTTCACCCGAGCCAATACTAGTCGCGTTCCCTGCCGCGCCCTGATGCAAGGCTACGTGCCCTCGTTTATATTTAATCATCAATAACAGTCTTGAAGCAGGTTTGTTGCGCCTGGCGCGCGCGTACTTGCCCAGTATCTACACTCATTCAGCGTAATAGCCTCGCTCATTGATGACATTGAGCCTACCGGCCATTCTCTCCCTAATACCGAACTACTGCGCATGCTTTCCGCCGACCACTGCAACATACGCACCCATCTACCACAGTAAATCTCAATAACCACCATCATGGATTCCATGGACCTCGATATTGACATGGACTTGGATGTGGACCTCGTCCCAGACGAGCCCATCGCTCCAGAGTTAGCAGCCGAAGAGCTACCCGTAAGCACTTCCATGTCTGCTACCTACCAAAATTTGACTCCTCTGAGGCTCCTGCTGACACTTTGGCCTATGGAAAGGGCGATCGATCTGACGGAGAAGTTGCCGAGGAGCCGGATGTACTAGCCCCTACTAAAGTTCATATGAGAGGCCTTGACGTTTTGAAACCCGACGATGTAAAGGCTTACATTGCCGAGCATTTCCCCGAGAGCCCGTTTGAGAAGATAGAGTGGATAGACGATTCCTCCGCCAACCTAATATTCCCCTCGGAGCCTGTCGCCGCGCGGGCTCTCGAAGCGCTAGCAGTCGAACCCATCCAGGACGTCGCTCTGCTTCCCGCACGGCAGCTTCTCCCGGCCAAGCAATACTCCCAAATGCCCGACATCGCTCTGCAGGTCCGGTTAGCCGTCCTTAGCGACAAGAAGCAAGCGGGCGCCGCGCAAAGAAGTCGATTCTACCTATTGAATCCCGAATACGATCCTGAGGAGCGTCGACGTCGAAATGAGACGAGAAGATATCGGGATCGAGCCGGGAGTGGTTATGGCCGAAGAAGGGGAAGGGACTTCCGAGATGAGGAACCCACGGAGCCATTTGACGTTAATTTATACGATGATGACGAGGCCTCACTGGCGAATCGTGCGACAAGACCGCGGCCGGTCAGGAGGCGCTCCTATACGCCTGAATCCGATCGAAGCGAGCCCGGTAGAACTTCATACCGCAACGAGAATCGCGGCAAGGAACTGTTCCCTGAAGGGTCAGGTAATCGACGTTCAAGCCGGAGAGACCGCTCAGCCTCTCCAACGCGCGACCGCGACGGTGATCGTAGTATGGATGACATGCCAAGCGACCGACAGGCAGCGCGAAACCGAGACAGGGCGCGCGCGATAAAGAGCGACATGTCCCGCAGCAACCGCAGCAGAGAGCTCTTCCCGCAGAAGCTCAAATCCGGCAACGGACGGCTCGGAGACGCCGTCGAAGATGCGGCTGACCTCATGGCCAAAGGAATTACTTTACCCCTAATGGACGGGAGCAGCGACGTAAAAACCTCGACGCGGAGCCGGAGGCTCGAAGATCGGATTACCGTTCCGGGCAAAGGCAAGCTAGCGGACAGGATCTCGAGCCCGGGCGAGGCGGCGGCCGATGGCTCGGCTTTCAGCATCCGCGGGAGTGCGAGCCAGAAGAGCGCAGACCAGGGCTTCGTGATCAAGGGCGTCGCTGGGAAGTCGGTCAAGGAGCTGTTCCCGGCCAAATTTGGGAGCAATTCTGGAAAAGAGTTGTTTGCGGACAGATTGGAGGGCCGGACGAGGCAACGGCAGCGAGCTGGCGATTTGTTCGACTGAGCTGCGGTCAATACCGGCCTAAAGATAAAGACAAGGTCGAGGTCAGGGTTGAAGTTTCCATTGGGTCTCTCAACCCACAGGAAGCGCGGTGCTGAGGTGGGAGCAGGCCCCGACGTATTTAGGGAGCATGTCTCCTTTCGCGCAGTGGGGAGGGGAGGCACGGCGGGCTATGTTTGCGTCCGCGTAGCCGAGTACAGCTCCAGGTATATGGGCATGGGGCGTACCGTGGTGGTCTGCAGAACCCTCAGCGTAGTGCTTTTCAAGCCGCATATCTACAGGCACGAAGATTTCATCCAATGTATATTACTTCTGGCTATGGGCAATGAAAACGGGGAGCTCTTCGTCCCCAAAGTTCCTAAGGATCGTACTTCTGCTTGCTTAAGCACTCCCCTGTTCTTTGCTCCTTATTGTTTGTCCACGACGCTGATCGATTAGATAGACGCATAGATGGGTGGATGTAGATGGGCGAGGCGGGTCTTGTTTTCGAGCGATCCCATCCATCCATGCAACCTAGCAACGGAACATATCCAGGTGGTGATTCTCTGAACGCATGCCGTCTGAGAAGATCGAAGGGCCTTGCCCGGGAGTCGACTCACGCTCGCTCGCGGTGTGTAAACTAACTAGCTAGATCCATCCGCGTTGCTATATAGATAACCGGTTTGGACGGACGGACGCGGGACGCGGGGTGCTTGCTCGGCCCCGGTTGTGAGGCTTAAGTTAGTCAAGTCAATGCCTTGGTCCATCGACCGTCGTCGTCGTCGCTATGTTTGTCGTCGTCACTATGCCTGTCGTCGTCACTTTTACCTACAATACGCCCCTGTAATAAATAGCGCTGCTGCTCCATTACCTACCCCAGTGTTTGAAACAACCGCCAGGAGTCTCTTCTGATTTCACTAGGCGGTAAGTAAGCCTGCTCGGCCGGACGATCAGATCAGGGAAGCGCGGGGCCATTCGCGTCTAACTATCTATATAAGGGAGGGAGTATGCAGCTGTAGACGAGCGCAAAGGCTATATATGAATCTAAGCGACATTTGTCCGTTCAGCTCGTAGGCAGGTAGGCAGGCCGTAGACCGTATCTGTTGTCGTAAGCCCCATACCTATCCCCATGTTGGCGCCCGTGATGGCCGACTATTCTAGACTCTAGGAGAGGGTCCCTGTTGGGGGGGTCAGGGGCTGGTGTTGGCTTGGTGATGTCGGACTGCATAATACCCTACGCGGACCGGTAATGAATGATCTCTCGAAAAGAAGACGGACGGCGTCTTCCAGAGCAGGTCTGACCCTCAGGAGGCGGGGATCCGAAGGCTGAATGTTCTGGGGAGGGGAAAGAAAAGGAGCCCGATATATACATTAAAAGCCGGGTCGGCCTGGTTTTGGGCCTTTGTCGTACGTCGCCGTCGTCGTCGTTTAGATGAACGATACTCCATCGGATAGATGGGTCGGCAGGAGTATGACATTACCACGGTGCCACGTTTCCGGTGCTGGTTTTCTCGCCCTTTGACCTGGCGACCGGGGAATGGCGGGACGGGGACGGGGATGGATGTCAGGCTGCTGGCTGCCGGACCTATGACGGTTAGGCGGACGGGTTCGACTCTATCTTCCTCCAGTCCCTATCCTACCCCTCGTAGCCACGTCGTCTCAGTGCGATTATACAGCATGACGAGCTAACTTAGGCACCCCACAGAGCCTCGCTGTGCTTGCCTTGTCTACGTATGTACATACCGGTCTGTTGCCAGCGAGAGTGTCCACTGCCCGCAGTTGTGGGTGTCAAAGGACGCCTTCTGGTATAATATTGCGCGTGTGACATTTCGATTCGATGCAGCCTCGTTTAGTGTGCTCGACTTAACGAGTGTCGAGAGCTTCTCAAGCGGCGCAGAGCGCTTGGCCACGGACATCGCGATAGACAAACAGCACTTAATGTTCTACTATGGAGGAAAGGGAGGGGAGGTCGCATAGGGCGGATATTCCTGCTCGTGTACTGACCGCCTCAGGAGACTTAGAGAGTCGACACCCCCCTTCGAGCCAGGGGGGGCCCCATAGCAGCCATCGGCCAGTACTGGTGGCACTACATGAAAATTTGCGACTCAGGGTTGCCCTCCTCCTCCGTCTACGCCGGGTGCTTCCAGCGGCTCGCGCATGGCTCGGTAATTCTCGTTTGTCCGTAGGCATGACTCAAGGGACTACCCCCTTCGCCCAAACCCCTAAAACCCTGACGAGAGCTCGCGACGTCGACTCGGCCCCTGTAGAGTGAGCGCGCAAGGCGTGCCTATGGATCTTCCTAAGCCAATAGGTGGTGTTCCCGGTTAACCTTTGCATTTTAGGGGGGTACGGGCTTCTAGATCGTCTGGGTCTGCGCAGATTCTTCCCTTGCGAGAACATTATGTTGGGACTTGTTGTCGATGCGCCCTTCTCGGCAAGCCCGCTGGCGAATTTCCTGCCGGACTCTTACTACTGCACTGTTTGCAGATGCCTTTCGAGTAGTTACGCCACGGGGCATGAAATGTTTGCGGGACTCTTTCGTCAAGGGTTCCGCTCATCTACGTATAGGTCCGTACTACCTACTACAGCGATACCACGGGGAAGATTAGAACACGTTCCTGACTAGGTTTGCGGGGAAGAGGGAAGAAGCCTTCTTCTCACCCCCATGTGGAAGCGGCTAAAGGGGGCCACCACCTCAAGCTACACTTCTAGTATATCATACATTGGGTTAGGCACACGGGGGCGAGAGCAGTCTCGGCCCCGCTCTCTTACGCGCATGGGTGTTGCTGACCACGCAGGTGTGTGGGTTCACCTGGAATCAGGCGATGCCACAACCTGATTGGAATATACCAGCTCTGGTATCTGAACCTCGCGGCGCTACCGAGCTGAGTCGTCCCGTGTCTGGGAGGCGACGAGATACCAATGGGGCGAACATCTAGCTAAAAGGGGAGGCCCGGGCGCCAGACAACACGGGGGAGGGTAAGCGTGGAAATCCCGCACGATGTCTGTTGCCCCCCAGATTGGGGGGGGGAGCTTGACTGCCTTTGTCTAAGACCCCTGAATTACGTCGATGTTCTGGTGGTATGCTTGCACGCGCACTACTTTAATAGTTCGCCATCCGTCTCGCAGGTTAAAAGCCTAGGACGTAGCTGTCTAGGATCTTAACATCAATTTAGCTAGCGTATGTATATTACTAGGCCCTGGATGTGATATAGGTCGACTTTACTAGGAAACCCATTTCGTTTTAGACCCATTTCGGATTCCTGGAGGCCCGCACGCATGACTGCGCCCCCAACGGGTGCACCCGGTGTTGCGAGATAATCTGACAGGTAAACGGCGACCTGGCCTGGGGTCAACGGGGACCACGAAGAGTGGCGGACAAAGAGGGCAGAAAAAACCGACCTGCTGAGCGCCCCGTCCCGTTGGTGGCCTATTAGGCGAGGGGGAGTGTGTGTGTTCCTTGAATCCCAGCAGCAGAGAAAAAAATCCTATATTTCTATGATAAGTCTATGGGCCTTCTATGCTGAGACATAACGGTCGAGTGGAGCTAAGAAGGGACAGGAGCGTTGTGCGGCGGCCCCCTGGGATCTGCATAGATGGGGAATGACACAATCCTGCATTTCCAGACCTTCGAAACGGCCACGCTCGATGGTCGCCATATCAATAAGACGCATATCCTCTTGCTCCCACTTTCTCGTGTGTAGCTTCTAGTGTGGAGCGCACATGAGGCAATGCCAACTCCAGTGTCATGGAGTTACCGGTGTGACGAAGGGCAGGGGATCATAAGGCTTCCGACAGCCTTAGATTGATGGACTTGCATGAAGCCCCGGACGATCTTGAACATATCTGCGGCCCTAACACTACTATTGAGCAGAAGCTCCTTGGAAGGAGAGTAAGAGACAGAAAAACGAGAATGTGTCGAGTCTCAGAAGTCGAGGGCTGTCGCCCAGCCAGCCACACGCACTCCCGCGAGTCAGCCGGGTTCCCGATTGGAGGGGACGTTTGATGATCTGGCGTCTGTAGTCTCGCAGATCGCCCCCAAGCAACAACACTAGGTACCCAAGGGAATCCAGTGGGATGGAGGTTTCTGGGTTCCAACGGTTACTCTCTGTTTGCATCAAACGGCTTTTTTAGTTGCCGATGCCTTTCCTGTTCCGATCGCCGTCGCGCCCGCTCTATACCCCTTCTGCGCCGCTTGACGACTCACTATTATGCAGACCGCAAGCCCGGGCCTGGTGCCAAGTTGGCCGCCGGCGTCGTATCACAGATGTGATCTGCCTCGTAGTGCCATGTGATGATGCGGATGACGAATGGTGATGCTGGTGCAAGATTTGCGTATCGGTGCAGAGAGAAGAGACTATGAGCGTGGAAATCCCCAATATCTCCCTAACTAAGAACTGCTAGGTACACCTAACTCTCGATGCGGTTGAGCCAATGAGCGAATGGGAGGCTCGCGGTTTATCCCATATCCTGCAGTTCCCGGGCAGCAGAAAGGCCGGCTGTCCATTCGCCGCTTCGTCTGCTTCGAAGCTGCAAGCCCCGCTGCAAACCCAGCATATGAAACAGGCTCGGGGTAGAGATTGATAAGAGATGGTGGGTGGTTTTGTGAAAGTCGTGCTATCTTGGCATTTCTTTATGTCGCAGGATCACGACAGAAGCGCTCTCTATTCCCCTCCTATACCTCCCAACCCTCCCTCAGCGGCGGAATCCTCGCTTGCGCGATGACGCGTCAAGACACGGTTGCGGTGAGGCTGATCTACGGGGAATGATGCCAAGAGACGTTCACGAATCAGAAAATCAGAAAATCAGAGCAGATCACAATGCTATAGAGTTCATATTCGGGGGATTCCAGACAGGTGCCCACATACGGGTTCCTACCTACGTAGTATGCAATGAGCCACAGTTCCCCGGGTAGATCCTTCGAGGTACGGTACGAATTAGGAAAAGCAAATATGTTGAGGGCGGAATTTGCGGAGAAGGGAGGGGAGGAGAGGAAGTGGTGGAGCAAAATCGTTGCTAAGATGCATACAACTCCTACGAGTATTTTGGTGTTCGTCACCTCCACCGTCACACTCGATTCCCTTACAGGCTAGCTAGTATGTATGCTTCCATACATTTTGTGTGCTGCTATTTCCCACCACTTTTCAACGAAGCGCTTTGGCCTATCCCACTTATTGAAGGCGCTCGGCAGCTTTATTTAACGGCGACGTTTTGCAAAAGATTGATTTCTTGATTTATCAAAACCGGGCTTTTAGACTTATATTAGAAATTATTAAAAGTTTTGATTTAAAGCAAATAATACTGTTAATAGGTTTATGAAACGCTATATCCGGTTTGTGGTGGTAACGACATTTAGATCTGTAGAAATAGGTAGATTTTCTATACAGATTGTATGGGAGTCTACATACTAGCCTGTAATAGAATCGAGTGGGACGGTGGAGGTAACTCAGGTCGTGGACAAAATAACTGTCACACTTTACTCTTACCTCCTTAAACTTCTATAATCTTCGCAAATAGCTGCATCGGAATAAGTTGCTCAGAAGCAGTTGTGGGGGTGTGTCAATTCTTTTTTGTCCACGACCTGAGAAGATAGGCGTTGACTGCTGCAATATGGTTATGCGCTTTGACATGAATCTCTTACCCATGTTTCCATGTCCCATGCCCATGACGAGTGGTGGATCTATGGATTACTAAGTACGTAACTTTTTATGTGTGCATACAGACACGGGTCGCGTACCCGTTACGGACCCCTGCCACGAGCTGGAAAAGATAGTGGGTAACGAATCCACTTCATACACGCACTAAGTTGGAGTCCTGGAGATCACGCAATCATTGCCCGCTTTTCTCTCCCAGATTAGGAGAACATTTACAGAGTCATGGCGCTCAGGAGGAAAAGAACCTGGTCCTCCATCCTGTCACCTTCCAGAATCATTAAGCTGGACATCAGCTGCGTCCTTCATAATAAGCCAGCCACTTGATTACTGAGAAGGAAAAGAAAGAAACAGAGGGCCCTGGGGGCTATTGGAAGATATTGGCAGGGTTTCCCATATTGTTACGAAGGGGGAAAAATAACAAAAAATGGAGGAGCTACAGTCAGCGGTACCAGGCGCGCGGGTTCGGGTCGCCAGGATCAATGGGTGACAAGCCACCCCCGTAATGATCACCAGAGAAAGCTAGATCGCAGGTGGAGAATCGTACCTTGGCATCTCGCAGCCACACACGCGGCGCGTATCGACCCGACGGCTTGGTACTGGTCAGCTTATGAGTTCACGCATTCGTTCTTCCTAAGGTCAAGGTTCTTTAGCAGCACCGAGTTGTATATGTTTGCAGAACTCGATAGCGTTTCTGGCCCCCTGTGGATGGATTTCGCGAAGCCCATACTGCGATGTCTCGGAAGCATATTCCTAGCAACCGGAAAGGCAGGCAAGCTGCTGCTCCAAGCATTGCTTTTTTGCTTCATTTTCCCCACATGTACGCGTATATGCCATTGCTTCGAAACGAGCAATGTAGAATTTGGATGGGCAGTAATTAACAATCGAACCTGTGTGACGCTGTTTATTAGGTTACGTTTGTTGTATACTGGGTTGAGCGCCGTATACCTAGGTGTTGAGATGCGGCTGGAATTTCTCTATGCCCATAACAAGATCCTGCTATAGTAATGATGACGATGATGCTGTTCCACAGGCTTGGTGGTGGACATTACGATCGAACCCCTGCTTTCGTATCAGAAGGTCCCGCAATTAATAACTGAGACCTGTTCTTAACAGATCATGTATCTTCTTCTCTGGCTCCCTAAGCAACTGCTTAGTAGTTTGGTAGATCAATACAAGAAATAACAGGTTATCATCCAGGACTCTATGGATACCAGAAAGCTGGCAGCGAACTTGGGCAGTGTTGGCAACCGACTTCGATCAACATTTAATTGGCCCTTGCGAAAAAGGACAATGCCATAAATCGAGAAAGACCGTTGTTCGATCTGTCGGAAACACCTACGGCCGTCTGCGAACCCCGGTCAGACAGATCTCTTGAATACCTAGCCATTGCGACATGAGCATGCGCATACCCGTGTTAAACAGAGCAGGGGGGGCGTATGTGTGTGCAAAGTTCACATTCGAGACGGTTACATACGATATTGGGATGATGAGTGCTCCTCGCATTACGTTAAGCAAAGAGGATGCGACAGAGGGAAATACCTGACCCACAAAGCCTTACTTAATTACTACCCTAACTACCCTAGATCCACTTCAGACACAATACCCTAACGCAGTCTTAAGTCCGCACATAATATCCTAAACCACTTCTGGGAATGCTTCTTCGGCTCATAATATGGTTTAACTAGTCCTATAGTCTTGATAGACAACACTTCCGGTTAGTAAGAGGCCCGGCGTGCAGGAACGAGCTTATCCTCATCCGCCTTATTACCAACCAATATGTTGTACAACATGATGCCCCACCAGGAAACGTAGGACGTAGGTAACAAGTATTTACCAATAATTCGGTGAGGCCTTAACCTCTCTCGGAATCATTCGCATTGCAGGTATTCAGCGCCTTGCAACATCCTTCTTTTTAAGGATCTTATTCTATGCCTATTATTCGAAATAGCCTCTTAACGTTGCCTCATCCCTCGGTTTCCTACCCGTCAAGTTTAAAGTTTAGGCGAGGTAAAGGGCCTAAACCGTGGTTAGTGGCGTGTATGGCTCAAAGCCTCATACGGGGTCTAGTAGGATTCCAAACCACAGAAGACGAGACTCTAAAAGATCGTTTCTCGTTTGAGTCGTTCCTCGCATTCTTCCATGCGCCGAATATCTCCGTCCACCTCAAGCACTCAGTCCGCTTTACATGTACGGCCCACAATCGAGACCCTAGTCGGTGATCTACTCACACGCCCCAGCTTAGGTACCTGCCGCGCCCTAGGTACCGCCCATAGGCCGTTAGATTCGGACGCTATGTCAACCTTGGCGTTTCCATAGTTCCACCAAGTGGCCTGCAATGAGATGGCAAGAGCTCCAGTATTGGTACATACCTACAACAGGTAGCATGCTCGGGATGGATTCATCCAGTTCGGCTTCCTCACCTTTTTCTCGCCCCAATGTGAATGGTATTCACCTTTTGGAGGGGACATTTACATATGGCATACCTGGGTATCCAGTAGGCTGGTTCAAGGTCGCGGGTGCCCCCTGCGCTAGAGAACAGCAATGTGGCACGAACTCTCCAGTCCCCCGGGATGGAGATCTGGATATGCTGTTTTGTGGGCCTCAGACCTTCAGAGTACAAAATGTATCCGCACACCCCCTTCTCACGACGCCCTCCCCCCCTGCCACCCCCCCGCCCTGCCCTGCTTCTCCTTTGTGTGACAAGGTAGAGAGGCTCTAGCCCCATGTACTGCAGCCCAGATCTGTTATTAAAGTTCACTTTATTACAGACAAGGTTTCCCATGAACTGGGATACTGCTATTGACGCCCACTCTAGTCAGCCCGCCGCCTGGTCCACTCTTCGACCTTTATTATGCTACGACCGTTCCCAACTCGTATACCTATGTATTCATGTCGTCCGTCGATCTTAAGCCAAGTATCTCCTGCCTTGATCCCTCCCATTTGTTATATCTATCTTCTCCGGCACCTGATATCAAACCTGCAATCACTCAACCCCATCATCTTTCACACATACAACATCCACCTCCATATACATCCACTTGGCTGGCATCAGCGGAACTATATCAGGAGAAGCATTATCGTCCACGCTCCATAATTCTTGAAAAGTCTTCACATAATATCCGGTACATATATACACGTCATACCCCTCAATCACATATCTATACGCTTGACATAGGAGGCTCCTACTCTCCCAAAGCTTCTACAGTATGACGGCGATGCACAAAAAAGGGCCGTGGTCGACGGCGGAGGATGCCCAACTCATGCACCTCATCCGTATCACGGGACCTGCCCAGTGGGTGAAGATCTCGGAACAAATGGGCTCAAGGTCCGCGAAGCAATGCAGGGAGCGGTATCACCAAAACTTGAAACCGGGATTGAGAAGGGATCCCATATCGGCCGAGGAGGGCCGCATTATCGAGCAGTTAGTGAAGGAGATGGGCAGGAGATGGGCCGATATCGCGAGAAAGCTACATAACCGCAGCGACAACCATGTCAAGAACTGGTGGAATGGCAGCAGCATGCAAAAGAAGGGTCTAAAGGCCCGTAGGGCTTCACCGAGAACTCGCCAGGGTTCAGTCGAGAGTCTTCACTACAGGCAAACACCGGAGTACTTCCGAACCCACGACTACGCGGCATACTCTCACCACCATGCAGTACCGCCCCCCTCGACATCGTTCACAAACGTGCCTCATCAACAATTTCCTGGGGTTACGCATTCGAGTCTACCATCACCGTCAGCAATTTCCCCGGGCAGCGAACCTCTTGATAGAGCACCTTCACTCATGTCAGACTCTGGCTCCCTGCACTCCATGTCTCCAAAGAGTGTACCTATGCCCGGTACGCCAGACAGCCGTCCGATACTGCCGCCGTTGAAAATAGACGATGGGGACTACCACGGGCCCAAGCTTCCTATAATGAATTGCAGACCGGCAGCGGTGCAGCTACCCTCGATTAGGGATACTATGCTCCCAGGACCCTGCTCGCCGACGGATATACCACCAGGACTGCTGGGAGTACCAGGTGATCGCCGTGAGACACCTGCCGCAGGCATGCCAACACAAATGAAGCTACCGCCAATTAGCGAACTGCGGCACCCGACTCCTACAATGCCTAGCTCATTCTACGGATATCCATCCAGGACGGGCCACAACATGAGGTCGCCGCTATGAGGGATCTTTCTGCGGTTAAGGGGTCGCTCGAGAGCGGGGTTGAACGAGGCCGTAATGGGAGCTCACGCCGTGAAGGCAGTAGTTATTTCTTTTGTCTCATTGTGGACGTTGGCAGCATTTGCTGCCGTACATGAGATAGTATCTTTTCTTTGGATAAATGATACCCTACTTGCGCGGATAATTGGAGGGAATGCGGACACTTACGGCGTCTAGGGTCAAAGGCTACATGAAGCAGATACCCTGAGAAGCGGCGGGTGTGACTATTTTGGCTTAATTCTCTACTTGGGACAGCGTTGTCGTTTCATATAACTACATGAATTCTTCAAATAGTGACGCTCTACCGATGCCATAGGAGGGTAGACAGGGAGACATCAATGAGAATAAATCCTGGCTATTGTAATTACTCTCCCCGTCAAGTATGATAAAGAACGTGTTCCAATTCAAGCCACGAGCTACGACGAGAGAACATGTCTATGCTGACACCAGCCACAAACCTTGTATAATCGCAAAAAACTCACGGCCATCTGCTCTCCAAAGGAGGACAGCGATCGATTCTTCTTGTGGCTGCCGACCTCGCTGGTTTAAAGAATAAAAAGAGGCAAAAAAGTACCGCATAAAACGGCCCGGTGCTAACTACTACGTAGTAGATCAACGGCCAGCCATACCTATAGAGCCGGGTAGATCTCTTGGGGTGAAAAGGGGCCCTATATCCAGGGGAAGGACCCATCCACCCAAGTCTAATAACATGCATACCAAGGTAACCCGCTAGCACTACCAAGACTACCCTACATGACTTCTGTTTCAGCCCCGTCGAAGTTTTGTGTAAATAGGTTAAAAAGCGACCGCTGTGAGTGGTCCAGCAAGGCCTTCGCCCCCCCCCCC
>QJNX01000148.1:0-138873 GCA_004155925.1 Monosporascus sp. MG133 | reverse complement strand
ATAAAAATAATAATAATAAAAATTAAAATAATATAAACTTAATTTTAAATTAAATTATAATTTTTATAATAAAAAATAATTTAATATTATAATAAAAAAAATTAAAAAATTAATTTTAACAAAAAAAAATTAAATTTATTTATTACGTTAAAAATAAAATATAACGTTAAATATTTCCTAAATTAAAAAAAAAAACCTAATAATAAATTTAATTTTAAAAAATTTAATCCGTTTAAAATTAAAAAAATTATTTTAAAAATTAATTATAAATTATTATTATCTAAAACCATAAAAATATATTTTATATTTTATATTTCCTTATTAAAATTAATTTTAAAAAATATCCCGTTTAAAAAAAACTTTAAAATTAAAAAAATTAATAATAAATACGAAATTAAAAAAATACTGGATTTTAAAATAATTAAAAATAAAATCTAATACTTAATTAAATAAATAAATTATTTATTTAAAAATAATATATAAAAATTAATTAAATATTTAATAAATACGATAAATTTAATTAAAAATTTTTATCGGCAAAATCTTAATTAACCGTTTTTAATACGGTTAAAATTATAAATAATAACAATTTTTTACTTAAATTTAAATTTTTAATATTTTAACCGAAAAAAATAAATACCTTTATTATAACATTTATTTTAAAAATAAATTACGTTTATTCCGTTTTTATATAACGTTATTTTTTTTTACTTTTTTTTAATTCTTTTATTAATTCCGTTCGAATTTTTCCTTTAAAATAATAATAACTTTTTTTTTTAAATATTTTATTAAAAACGTAACCGTTTTAAACGATTAAATAAAGTACTTAAAACTTTTTTTATTTTGTATTATTTTTTTATAACCGTTTATATTTTTCCTTAATTTTCGATAAAAAATTTATTTTTAATACGTTATATATTAAACGTTAATAACGAATATAATAATTATAATTCGGAATATTTATTACATAAAAATACTTAATTTCTTTAAAATAAATATAATTCGAATAAAAAATAATATTAAAATTAAATTTTTTAATAAATTTTATACGATTAATACGAAATTTGCGTTAATTAAAACGCGGCTTTTTTTTTTAATTCGATTTATTATAATAAAATTAATTAAAAAATTATCCTTTTAATAAAAAACGAAAAAAATACTTACGGTTTTTATTTTTAAGATAAAAATTTTTAAAAAAAAAAATATTATAATATAAAAATAAAGGTTCTTATTTTAAAAAAACTTATCCTTAAAACTTAACGTAAATTTTAAATAATTAAATTTCGGAACAAAAAAAATTTAATTTTTTTTACTAAAATTTAAATAATTTAAATAATTTAAATAATTTATTAAATTATATAAATTATATAAATCCTAAATATACTTATTAAATTTCGAAATAAATATATAACAATCGGTTTCTTTTTATAAATAATACTTATTTAATTTTCGTTTTTTAATTATTAATTTAAGTTTTTAACTAAAGGTAATTATATTATTTTTTAATTAAGGGAAAAGTCCGTAAATTTTTTTAACGAATACCCTATTTATTATGCTATTATTACCTACAAATCAAGAACCCCTATTTCGGATACTGCTTATACCTCCAGGTAAATGTATGACAGGTTCGTTACAGTTTTAAGGGTATTATTTTAAGGGTTTTTTTTTATATTAAAAATTAATTTAAAGGTATAGTTTTTTTTAACGAAATTAATTTTAATTCCGTATTAGTATAAGAACTTAATATTTAATACTATCCTTAATCCGAGGTTATCGATTATGTTAACTTTAACCGTAAAATAACCGTTAATTTATATATTCTTAATTTAATTCCGGATATAAAAATCGAATTCGATTTAGGTATTAATAAACGTTTTTGATTTGATACTTTAAACGTAAATAAGGTTAATTTTGGAAAATTTAAGGTTTTTGGTTTAGGTAATTATTTATTCCCGGTTGACGAAAATTATAAAGTTACTTATATTTATGCAAATGTTAATTGGTTATATATCGACGTTAATTTTAACGTTTATTTTTAAGTATAACGTTTTCCGTTTTTTGTAATTTTTTAAAACTGGCTTTAAGTTAGATTTAATTATTTATTCGTTATTAAGGATAAAATATACTGTTCCGTTAATATTAAAAACTTTTTTAACGGATATAATAAAATTTACCGATCGTACCGTTTTAAATATTATTTGGTTTTTAATTAGGTATTTTTTTACGCGTAATTATTAAAAAAGGTAGCCGTACCGTATATAGTATTATACCGTTTGTATAAGTAAATTTTTTTTAGCGTTTTTTATATTAGGTATTTCGTCTGATTTTTTAAGATATACGAAATACGTATTATTAACGACGTTCTTTTCGATATACATTTAATTTTTTTTCGTAATTAGGTTTTAATTTAATTTCGTTTTCGTTAAAGTAAATATATCCGTTAATTTATAAGGCGGATTAATAATTTTTGGTATTTCTTTCGTATTTTTATACGAGTTTTTCGTTAAAAAATACGTAAGTTTTATTTTTGTATCGGGTTTTTTGGCCAAATTTCCGGTATCTTTTAAAACGCCGTTAAAAAGTTTTGCGGTCCGGGTAACTTAATCGCTTTTTACGTTTAGGGTGTTAAGAAAAACGTAATTCTTTGCGCCGTTATTTTTGTTTTTAATAATTTTCCGAATAGTTTTGGGGGCTTAAGTTAAAAAAACGGAACCCCGGTAACTTTCGATTACGTTATAAAAACCTTTAACGGTAAAATTATCGGTTGTTACGGTTATTATTTGTTTAATACACCGTATTATTTTGGTTATCCGTATTATTATATACGTTATTTTATAACGCGGTTATTTTTAACGTATCGGATTATTTAACATTTTTGGATTTGGCCTTATCGTTAATTTTATTTAGGTATACCGTTATGAGATTTTCTTTTTTAGGTTGGAGATATAATGCTTAAAATCCCGGATATAGATTTTAGTATAGGTAGGTAAATAATTAAAAATTTATCGAATTATTTTATAACTTTATATATTTAAATAGCTTTATAACGTAAGCTTTAACCGGTTTCTTTTTATTTATTATTTTTAAGGGTATACCGGCTCCGGGTTAGTTATTTGTAGGTTTTTTTTAACTTAATTCCGAATTATTTTAATATAATATTTAAAAAGGTTATTAAATGTAACCGGAACCGGTATTTATTTTTTTTAAAAAGTTATTGCTTTTATTAAATTAAAACGTTATTACGAAATAAAATTTAAGTTTTTTAAAGGATAACGAATTTTCGGTTATTTATATTAACTTATTTTTTTAATTTTTTAGCTTAAAGGTATACGTTGCGATAATATATTTATTTTTGGTTATAAAAAATGGCTAAATTATTATATTTAATTTTTTCGGCGTCGGAGTATAATAATTTAATGTTAGTTATGCGGATTTTATAAATTTTTATAAATTTCTTAATTAAAGTTTAATGTAACGAACCTGTTATACATCCACCTGGAGGTATAAGCAGTATCCGAAATAGGGGTTTTTAATTTGTAAGTAATAATAATATAATGAATAAGGTATTCGTTAAAAAGATTTGCGGACTTTTTTTTTAACTAGAAAACGGTATAATTGCTTCTGGTTAAAAGCTTAAATTAATAGTTAAAAAGCGAAATTAAATAAATGCTATTTATATAAGAAACCGTCCGTTATATATCCATTCTGGATCTCATAAGTATATCGTGGATTTATATAATTCATGTAATCTATATAATTTAATTCAAATTACTTAAATTATTTAAATTATTTAAATTACCTAAACTTTGGCGCGGGGAAACCAAACTTTTCCTCGCCCGAGGTTTACCCGGTCGGACTTTCCCTTAAAATCCTCCGAAAATAGGCTTTTTTAAGAATAGGAACCTTTCTTTCTATATTGTAATATTATTTCCCCTTTTTAAGGATTTTTGTCCCAAAAATAAAAACCGTAGGTATTTTTTTTATTTCGTTAAAGGGGTAATTTTTTAGTTGATTTTATTATGATAAATCGAATCGAAAAAGGAAAGAAAAAGCCGCGTCTGAATTAATACGAATTTCGTATTAACTGCGTAAAGTTTATTAAAAAATTTGGTTCTAAAATTATTCTTTATTCGAATTATGTTTATTTTAAAAAAATTAAATATTTTTTTATAATAGGCATTCCAAGTTATAATTATTGTATTCGTCGATAACGTCTAACGTATAACGTACTAAAAATAAACTTTCTATTAAAAATTAGGAAAAAATACGATCGTTTGTAAAAAAAATAGCACGAAATAAAAAATATTTTAATAACGTATTAGGAGTTTATAAAAACGTAATAAAAATCGGCTAAATAAAAAACAAAGGAATTCGTTAATCGACTAAAACGTTTTCGTTTTTAATAAAAGGTTTTGAAAAAAAAGGCTGTCGTTATTTTAAAAAAAGGATTTAAATAAAACCAACAAAAAAATCAAAAAAATGGAAAAGAAATAACGTCGCATAAAGGCGGAGCAAACATAGCTTGCTTTTAAGATAAATACCGTAATAAAAGCGTTTACTTCCCTCGGTTGGAATACCGAAAGTTTAGATTTAAACGGGGAACCGTTATCGCCTGCAACCTTAGCCGCATTGGAAACGGTCGGTCAGGATTTTGCCGATAAAAATCTTTAACCAGGTCCATCGTATTCGTTAAATACTTAAATAGTTCCCATATATTATCTTTAGGTAAATAATCCATTTATTTAACCAGGTACTAAATCTTGTTTTTAACTATTTTAAAGTCTAATATTTTTTTAATTTCGTATTCGTTATTATCCTTTTCGATTTCGAAATTCTTTTTAAACGGGGCGTCCTTTAAAGCTGGTTTTAATAAGGAAATATAAAATATAGGATATATTTTTATAATTTTAAATAATAACAATTTATAGTTAGTTTTTAAAATTAAATTTATCGTTAAATCTTTTCGTTTTAATTTAGGAAAGGTTTAACGTTACGTTTTGTTTTTAACGTAACAAATAAACTTTATCTTTTTTTCGTTAAAATTAATCCCTTAATTTTTTTCTTATTATAATATTGGGCTATTTTTTGTTACAAAAATTATAACTTAGTTTATAATTAGGCTTATACTATTTTAATTTCTGTTATTATCGTTTTTGTTTATAAAGCTATCGTAATAATAACTAGGGCCTTACGTATTAATTATTCTGGTCGTTAAATTATTACGTCGTATCCATATACGGCTATATGGGATAATATGCCCATATTTTCGTTAACGGATATATTATAAGCTATTTATATAAACGGTAAAAATTTAACCTAATTATTTTGCTAATAATTAACGTAACTTTAAAGGTATTATTCCAAGGTTTGGTTTAATCGTTCCGTTTAATTATCTATTTAAAGGTAATAAGTTATTAAAAATTTTAATTTAATGCCGATTTACTTAAAAAAATTAATACCGAATTTGGATATAAAAAGTTTGTTTCGATTAAAAATAATTTTCTTTAATACTTTATACTTATTAAAATAATATCGAATAAAGGCGTAAGCTAATTATTTTATTATTACGGTTCTTTTAAAAGGTAAAAAGTACCCATATTTAGTAAATCTATTAATAATCACCCATACCGCATTATATTTAATTCCGGTAACAAAATCTTTTAATATAAAGAAACTAATAATAAAATCTTAAACTATAATATTCCATACTTTATTAAGTATATTTATAAGCTACAATAAACCGTACGGTTTATAGCAGGTTACCTTAACATTATTACAAATATTATAATCCTTAATTACTTATTTAACTATCTATCGGAATTTTAAAAAATTATATTCTTTTTAAAATCGTTTGATAGTTTTAAATATTCCTTAATATCCGTATAAAGGATTTTCGTAAAATTTTTTAACGAATTCCTTCTATTATTAATAAAAAATAAAAATTTTACTACAAAATAATAATTAATCTTTATTATTTTTTTTAAATTATTTAACTTCTTTTTATTCTTTTAAATCGTAAAATTTTTTAAACTAAGCTAACTTTTTTAAAATAAAATATTTCAAGATTATACATAATTATACTATCTTATTATCCTTACGATATAACACCTATATATATCGCTTAAAAACCTTCGAATCATAATCTCCTTTTCGGTTTAAAATATCCGCTTAAATATTTTCTTTGCCCTTAATATAATAAATCCTAAAGTTAAACTTCGACAAAAAAACTATCTAATTCTTATAACATTTATTCAATTTTTAAATCGTTATAAATCGAATAAAATTTTTATAATCTAAATAAATATTAAATAATTCCTTAATTCTATTAAAAAATAATTCCTACTTTTTAAATACTAAAATAATCGCTAATAATTCCTTATTATAAATAAAATACCTAAATTCTACGTCCTTAAAAGCTTTAAAAAATGCGCCATTAAATACCATTTCCCGTTATTTTTTAACTATTTTAAAACTGCTTTAAGGGCATAATTTAAAGTATTTATCTTAAACCGTTTCTTTTTATTATAATTTAATAACTTAACTACCGGAATATTAATAATTTTATCTTTAATTTCTTAAAAAATTTTCTTTATTTTATCTAAAAACTCGAACTTTTTTTTAACATACTTTTTGGTAATAAGCTTAATTAAGAAGCTAACAAATTTACCGTAATCCTAAACCAATAATCGGACGTAACCGGTAAATTCCAAAAATTAACGGATATCGGTAATAATTACTTTATTAAAAATTAACCAATTCTTAATAACTTCCAATTTAAAACTTTAAATCTAAATTTATCCAAAAGTAATAATAAAACTTAAAAAATCTAACTTTTAAATATACCAAACGTTCTTTTCAACATTTACCAACAAATTAACCTTTTCGAAAACCTCTAACATTTAGATAACATATTTTTTATATTCCTTTAAAATTTCTAAGTAAATAAAAATATCGTCCAAATAAACGAAAACGAATTTATTTAAAAACTTCCGTAAAACGGTAATAAATATATGCTAAAAACTAGCTAAGGTATTAATTAAACCCTATAACATAACCTTATACTTATAATATTTATAAATAATTCTAAAAACGGTTTTCCACTTTTTTCCTTTAACCATTCGAATCAAATAATAACCGTTTAATAAATCCAAAGCTATAAACTATTTAATTTTGCTAATATTCTTCCTTATAATATTTATTAACGTTAAAAAATATCCATTTTTAACAATAATATCATTAAGCTATTTATAATCGTAAACTCGTCGATATATTAAATCTCCGTCTTTATTAATTTTAATTTTACTATCCTTTATCTTTAATACCATTATAACTAAGTATCCTGCTAATAATTCGGATTTTTATATATAACTTTTTTTAAAAATCTTATTAAAAACTTTTCTAAAAAATCTTAACTTTTTTAAAATTTATATAATAAATTTAATAAAACTTTAAATAATATCCTTCTTTAATAAAAATCCTATAATCCCATTAATTATAATCAGGTAATTCTTTTCGGGTTCGTTCCTTAAACAACTTCTTAAACCGTCGATACTTAAAAGGTACTATTACCATCGGATCGGAAATTCTGGCTTTTTTAATTATATAACAAATTTCATAAAATTCTTCCTTAAAATCATCTCATAAAAACGTTTATTTTTTCCAATTAATCCGTAAATTACTAGAACGAAATTATAACATTCCTAAAATAACGTCGTATCTTAAAATATCGGCAATATCGAAAATAATTCATTTTAAATATCTTTATATTTAAATTTTAAATTCCTTTATCTTTCAGAAAATTTAATTATTATCGTATATAAACAAATTTCCATTAATTATACGTAACTTATATAACTATTACTTATACTTTTAAAAAATTTAGTACCTTTTAATTACCTTAAAAAAATAAAAAGTTTTTTTACTCCGGAATTAATTATAACGTTAAATATTTTATTTTTATAATAAATTAAAATCTCGATTTAATTCCGTATTTTTTTTTTACCTTACATAAGGTTTTATATATAAAAACTTCTCGGTACCTTACTTTCGAAAACCTTTATAATTTTTTTAACGGATATATTTTAAGGGCTAAAAAACGTCTCCATTTACGTACCTTCCTAGCCGTATACTTAATGCAATAATTAACCATATATTTAAACCATTTTTTGTTACCGTACTGGTATTTAAAAATAACTATCTTTTTCTAGCTTTTCCTTAAGTCTTATACTTCGCAAATTATTAGGTTAAAAAGGTAAACCTCCGAAAAAGATATTTCTATAACTAAAAAATCGTATTTATCGCAAAATACTAGTACGTAATATAAACATCTTTACGTTATAACCTTTTAATTCTGCTTTAATTCGGGATATAAATAATAAAACCTAGGATAATTTGATCATTAAAAAATTTCCGTACATTTATATTTATCATCTAATTTTATAAACGTTTCCTTATTATATCCTGGCCAAAGGTCGTTATTTTTTTAGCTCGTTAATAAATAAAATAACTATAATTATAATAAGCAATAAAATATAAAAACCTATAATCGTTTATAAAAGGTTTTAAGTATACTATATATTTTGGAAAAATATAATGCTTAAAGGATAACTATCCATAACTATTAAAATCTTTTCGTAACTAACCGTCTTAATCGTATATCTTACATTTTTATATATCGAAATAATAAATATATCCTAACATAATAATTACCCTAAAGCTCGTTTGTTTTAAATAATATTTATAAACTTTAACCATAACGTTTTTATAAATAATATAATCTTTATAATTTAAGTCGCTATTTTTATCTTTATTAATCGTAATAATAATAAATTCCTAATCGGCAAAAATAAAACTTATTTCTTTTTTATTTTCGTTTTTATTATCTATTTTTCGTTCGGCCGTACGAACTTTTTTCTTAAATTGGAAAATTTTATCCTTTTAAAAATTTTTCTAAAAATTTCCCTTTTCCGATAAAAAATAACATTCGTTCTTAAAATAACCCATTTTGTTACAATTAAAACATTTAACTTTGGACTTATTTTTTTTAAACTCCGTTAAAACAATATTAACTTCCTTTTAAAATTTATCCTTTATTTTCTTTTTACAACTAAAACGTTCATTATTACTTCGTTTACCGGTTCTTTTTTTCTTAAAATACCGATCAAAAATACGTCGGTCGGAAATAATAACTTTATCGATATACTTCTCGAAAAAATCCGTTTTAAGTACCTTAAACATCTTATTCTTAACCTAAAGTTTTAAGCCGTTATAATAATAAAAAATAACGTATCCTGGAATAACTTAAAAATAATTACTAACCGGTTAAACTTAATGGTATATTTAGCTACTAACGTAATCTGCTAAAATTTATACATTTATTTAACCGCGTATTATTATTTATCCATATTTTTAAACGAAACCTTTATTCGTTTTTTAAAGTTTTTATAACTATTAAAAATATAATTAATAACATTTAAATAATCGTTAAAAAATTTATCAAATAATCACTAAAAATAAGCTCGAACTAATCGAACATTTTTCCAGCTAATAATTAAAAAATAATTATTACCTTTTAATAATTTTCCGTTAAAAAATTTTCATACCACTTAAAGTAAAATTTAACCTTAACCAAAAATCCTTTTATATCCGTAAATCCATTATAAAATTTAAGGGTAATTAACTTATAACCTTTAATATTAAATATTCCTCTAAAAGCAAAAAAAAATATAATTCCTTCGCGTTTTTAACCGAATAAGAAAAAGGCTAAAGTTCGCAAATAAAAAGTAAATATTTCAAAAAAGGTATTAAAACTTTTAATCGGAAAGCGGTTTTTAAAAAAACGGAAACCTTTTTTAATTATCGGACAAATTTAACGTTTTTTTTCTAAAGTTTTATAACTTCCTTAACTACAAAATCCAATCGTTAATTAATCGTAAACTTTCTTTCTTTTCCTTTTCCCGATTCTATAACCGGAACTTCCTTAACTTTTTCCTTTTTATAATCGGATTCCTTAAAAAAAACTTCAATAATCTCTTTTATCTCCTTAAAGATAAAGGTTAATTACTATTAAAAAAAACTTTTCTTAACTTTTAACTTTAATAATTTTTGGTAACATATTATCGATTAATTAAAAAACTTTTTCAAAAAAAAATTTATATAATCCGATTATTAATCCTTTATTAACTAATAACGGAAATCGAATATATTATTTATTTACTAAACGTTATTTTATAATATCGTCTTTATTAAATTCAAAAAAACTTATACCCAACTGGACCTTAAATTATTCGTTAACTATTAATCAAAAAGCTATCAAAATATAACGAACCTATCATACATCCATTTAAAAATATAAACAACATCCGAAATGGAAGTTCTTAATTTGCAGGTAATAATAACATAATAAATAAAATATTCGTTAAAAAAATTTACGGATTCTTCCCTTAACTAAAAAACGGTACAATTATCTTTAATTAAAAGCTTAAATTAATAACTAAAAAGCAAAACTAAATGGATACTATCTATATAAAAAACCGTCCGTTATATATCCATTCTAAATCTAATAAATATATCGTAAATCTATATAATCTATATAATCTATATAATCTAATCCAAATCACTTAAATTACCTAAATCATTTAGATCACCTAAACCTTAACGCAAAAAAACCAAACTTTTCCTCGCCCGAGGTTTACCCGGTCGGAATTTCCCTCAAAATCCTCCGAAGACAGGCTTCTCCAAAAACAAGAACCCCTGTTCCTATACTGTAACATTTAACCGTACGTAATAAGCGTTATATATTAATTAACGCGGAATTTTTTAGCTTTTTTAAAAAAATAAGTAAAGGTTTGTATTATATTATCGTTTTTGTTCGTAAAATCCGACAGATTTAAATCGTTATTTTAAATCGTATTTTGGGCCGATAGCCCCGGATTTTTTAACGGAAGGGATGGTATACCTTTCCGTTTAAGGGTTAACCTGGTCGGTATATTTTTTAAAGTTAAGAATTTTTAAAACTTTAATTCGTTTATTAATATAAATATTAATTTTGTTATATTTTCGGAAAAATTTTATTACCCCGGTAATTTTTTTTTGAAAAAAGTTATTAAATTTTGCAAATTTTAAATAAAAAATTTTAATATAATTATAAATAATTTTTAATTTTTAATTAAAAAGTTTATTAAACGTATTTTAATATTTTAATAACGTTCCGGTATATAATACCTTAATAATTATTATACCGTAAGGGTTATTAAATATAATGTTTAAATAAGATATTTTTTTATGGATTAAAAGGTTTTTAAATATTTTCGTTTAATAATTAAGTTATCGGGATTTTTAACGATATAATCGTAAATTTTTCATATCCTTTTAAGTTTATTTTTTATAAATATATTTGTTATTATAAAATTTTATTATTAAATATTACGTTTATCTTATATTTTCTTTCGTATACTTCCCTTTAATAAGTAAAAAGCAGTAAGATAATAAGGTAAATTAATTTTTAATTCGGATAATAGGTATTATTTGTTAAGGATTCCAGGGGATATATAATAAATAATGGATAAATATTATTAAATAACAGTATTTAACTTAAAGTTTTTTACGTATTACGAATAACTATGTATTAAATACGTATAATTATATAAAGGTATAAGTCTGATTTTTTAAACTATCAGAAACTACTGGGAGCTTGCAGGTATATGTAGTCGAGAAACCCGTCAGGTAAGCCCGGACCACTGCAATCCTTAACAATTTTAATTATCGCGTATAATATTCTTTACACTTTTTAAGTTATAAAACACCTTTTTCGATTTTTTACAAAACGTTTAAAAATAATATTATTTAAAATATATCAGTTATAGAAAGTAACCTAAAGGGACTTTACTTAATTAAAGAAAAGAAAAATTAAAATTAAAAATTTAAATCATATATAAAAATATATAATGTTACGTTTATGTTACGCGTTTTTAGCAGCTTGGTGCCAGCTTAAGTTCAGTACTATAACAGGGCTTAATATAACCTTATTATAATAAATTCTATCACTTAATACGATATAATATATAACAGAAATAAGGTTAACGTAAAAAAAGAGATAGAAGATAATAAAGAATAGATAAAAGATTAAAGATAAAATTTTATACTATTATTAGTTTTATTTAAGTGTTATACCAGCTTACTATAAACTATTAATTAATAAATAAATAAAATTTAGTATTATTAACTAACTTAATTTAGCCTATTTCTTAAATATACTGCTATGTTACGTTAAAAATTAACTAATCAAATACCGGATTTTCGTAATGGGCCAGCGAGGCCTAAGATATAATTGTACGAAATAAGGGTTCCTTTTAAATATTCTTATTAAAATCATTTACTTTTTTTAAATTTTCTTTAAAGAGAATTTAAAAGAGTTAAATAATAAAAGATATTTACATAATTAAATTGAGCTTAGTAACTATAAAGCTTTACGTACGCAGTAAATATAAGCTAATATATATAAACGATTTTCTTTCTATTTTTTAGACGGAAATTATAGCTATTACGATTAAATAGAAATCTGAAAAATATGTAACCATAACTTACCTCATCAAGATCAGGCCCCATTTTTAAGGTTGGAGCTGCGCCGTAGGCGCAGCTGCAAAACCGTAGCTTCATGTACCACGTTAACCCAATTAGCAAAGTATTTACAAAAATAACAAAACCTTAAAAATAAGGCCTGATATCAAATTATAAATTTTAGAACTCGTTTTAAACAGTTCCATACATATTTTCGAAAATTTAACTTAAAAACTAATAAATATAATAATAATAAAAATAAAATAAAAAATTATAAAAAATATTATTATATATAACTTTAAAAGGATTTTTTAATTATATATATAACTTTTTAATCGGGGTTACTTTAGCGGAAATATTAAAGATTTAAATTAAAATTTTTGTTTTAAGTAAACCTTTAATCCGAAACGCCCTTCTTATTACGATAACGTAATTATTACGTATAATATTTCGATAAGGACCTTTTAAAGGTAATTTAATATGAAAAAAGCCCGTATAATTATTTTTTTATCCTTACGGGTTATAATTATTACGTCGTAACCATAAGGACGTTCCGGTTAATTAAGTCCGGGACCTTCTTAAGGCTACGACGTAATAACCATAACCCGTACGGCCGAAAAAATTAATATACGGGCTTTTTCTATATAAAATATACTTAGGAAACCCGGTATACGATAATGCGACCGATAGTTGTGCTGTCGCAGCGATAAGGCCGTTACGGTTGCCCATTTCCTAGACCTAAACCTAGTTATATTGGCCGTAATTTACATCCAAAAAAAGTAAAAAAAATTCCTATATATACGTTAGCTTATATCCGACGCGTATATAAAGTATCAAACTTATCGGACGTAAATTGGCTGCAATATAATCTTTTCTTTTATAAAAGAATAATTTTATTCGATTAAATGGAAAGAATTAGGAGGAAATTCGGCGATTTAGGTGGCGATGTACAAAACGAAACCCCTGTCCGCATAACCTGAACTTAGGCCTCGCTGGCTCGTTACGGGGATACGGTATTTGATTGGTTAATTTTTAGCTTCTTGGCAGAGTACATTAGAAAACTTTTTTAAAAAAAATGGAGAGCCAGCGAGGCCTGAGCTAGCTGAGGTAAACCATAACGCCCTTATAGCTGCGATAGTATAACTATTGGTCGTAATCTTCGTACACCGGACGTTCTAAGTATATTTCGTATAAAAAAGCACGTATCTTAATTTTCTTTGCCGTAAAGGTTATGATTATTATATCTTAACGATAAAAACGTTAATATTACTTAAATTTAAAATGCCTTTATAATTATAACATAATACCTATAACTTGTAATATTAAAATAAATAGTTAAATAAACTTTTCTTTATAAAATTATATTTAAAACTCCTTTACGAATATAATATATGCGGTAATTACGTTATCGTAGTTATAAAAATATTCCGGTTAAAAAGTATATAAAAAACGAATCTTTTAATTTAAAATCATAAATATATTAAATGATATAATTTTAATTAAAATTATATATATAATTAAAGTGTTTTTTAAAGCTTATATAATAATATCTTATTCTTATTATACTTATAGAATTTTTAAATATTATTTCGGAAATTTATATAAAAGTATAAATAATAATCTTAAAGAATTATAATCCTTATTAGCTCTTATTTTAATAGGTTTATATATTTTTAAGTCTTTTATAAGTTAATATCTAAGGCTACAGGTTTTTGCAAAGCCCTAGCCATAGCTGCGCCTGCGGCGCTGTTATAGCTTCAAATTAAAGGCCTTAACTTTAATAAGATAACCCCGTATTAAGTTTATACGAAAACGCTAGGTTCTACCCCTCGCTAACATCTAATGTAAACAGTGTCTACTAGTTATTTTATTAAAATCAGGCCTTATTTTTAAGGTTATAGCTGCCTTTACGACGCGGCTGTGATAAGGCTTTAAAAAATGACATTGGATTAAGGTACTATGCTAACCTAATTAAAAATGGTTTATAAAATATATATAATTCTTAATCTTTTAGGCTCGTTTTATGCCGTCGTATATAAAAATCTAAAAACCTTTCTTAAAACTCGTAAAAAATGTTATAAAAAATGTTATTATATGCGGGTTTAAAAGGGCCTTTTAAACATATAGATAACTCCCGGATCAGGGGTGCCTTTGTAAAGATATTAAAGAAATAAATTAAAATTCTCGTTTTTAGCAGACCCTCCGTCCGGAACGCCCTCCTTGCTGCGACGTAATAAACACTGGCCGTAACATTTTACTATGGTTCTTCTAAGGCTAATTCAGTATAGACAATGCCCGTACAGCTATTCTTTTATCCGTACACAGGTTATCGCTGTTACGTCGCAGCCATAAGGGCGTTCCAGGTAGTTAAGTCCGGAACCTTCTTATAGCTGCGACGTAACAACCATAACCCGTACGAGCAAAAAAACTGATACGGGCTTCTCCTATACAAAATATACTTGGGAAGCCCGGTGCACGATAATGCGGCTGATGGTTATGCTGTTGCAGCCATGAGAATGTTGCAGGCGCCTACTAGCATTTTCTAGACTTAAATTTAGCCATACTCGCTATAACTTTTATTTAAAGAAAATTACAAAACTTTTATATGCATATTAGCTTATATTTAATGTATATATAAAATTTCAAGCTTATTAAACTTAGATTACCTGCATAATAATTTCTTTTTATTTATATCTTTAAATTTTTAAAGAAGTGGAAGAAAACTTGATGATGTTGGTGGCACCGCCCAGAACGGACCCTCTTTTCGCGCAACCACAATTCAGGCCTCACTTGCTAGTTACGGGGCTTTGTCATTTGATTGGTTGATTTTTAGCGCAAAAAGGTAATACCTTGCCAGCGAGGCCTGAGCTCGCTGAGGTAATTCATACGTATCACTTCTGCCGTCTTTAGTGATCTGTAGACAGGGACGGCATGTGCAGCTGTGTGGCAATAGACCCCAGATCTCGCCCACCGCAACCAGGCGGTCGGGTCCTTCGTGCATATACCTGTCAGGTCGTGGACAAAAAAATTGGCACACTTTACTCTTACCCCTTACACCTCAGAAAAGTCATATTAATAAAGAATATATTTCAGATCTTCGGACTCAGATATACATAATTTCGTAGGTTAATGAATAAGCAAGCTAGCGATAGCAATATCTTCTTTTTAAGCATTCTGGTTGATTTTCTAGAATCTTTGCAAATAGTTGCATCGGAATAAGTTGCTCTGAAGCAGTGTGGCTGTGTGACAAATTCTTTGTCCACGACCTGCCTGTATGTGCTTGGGGGCGACAAGGTGGTAGCTGCACCGATTTTTCTGAAGGGGAATAGCACTCCCTTTTTATTCGCCACATTAGCCCAATCAGCTTCCGCAGGGAAAGCTTTAGAGGGCTTTCTAGCCGGTTATAGTACGTTTAATTTCCGTTTCGGCCCCAGACCTGCTGAAAAATTGTTGCAGCTAACGTCTTGTCGCCCCCAAGCAGATAGGTGCAGCTCGATCGCTAGAGTCGAAGCTATCGAGCTGAGAAGACAAATGGGATCCCTGTCTACGACGTCGAAGGGGGTAAGATAAACATCCGAATCAGGTGCTCCAGATTCATCTAACCTATTCAGAACGTAACGCTTCTCATACAGATATATAGAACAAGTGAGGTATCACTGCTTTTGCTAATATAACGGTCAGTCCTTCAGTCCTTCAGTCCTTCGTATGCCACCCGTCAGCAGCGATCATATCCGAACAGCTTTATTCGGAAGCAGTTAAACGGTAGCGCGAAGGATGTATATGCGTAATAACGCGCGGCATCATGTATCCGTAAAGTGAATCGGAAGCTCGCAGCCAATTAGTATTAAGATTAGCGTCGGTGTGGCCCTGGGGGCTACTTGACAACGATGTTTTTATTCGGCCTGATACTCAGTACTTCCTGCAAAGACCGCCAACTTAGCTTGCACGAGTAGCCCTTCAGTTATCCCAAAATCAATCTTATTTAACATTTATTAGCTCGGAAGAGCTTTCTCTTCCATGCCGCACTATCTCGTACGCATCCAGGTAGTTGACACAAAATTTCGTGGCGTCCCAAATGGTGTAAAGATTATACAACCAATTTTTGTATGAAAACATAACATATAAAAAATGGGAAGAATTCTATTTACGTAAAGGAGCATAATTCACGACAGCCTAGAGCTTCCCGTCTATAATTATCAATTTGAACTAATAAGTTATTATACAGGGAGTCGTTGGACGGTCAGTTGAAAGTGCGCGAATATTTGTGTCAACGACCTGGCATCTTGCACCCCGCGGTCGTCTGGGAGATCATAGTCCTTATTCCTAATTTCCTAGCAGATCTATTTTGGGCGAGCTGCAGCAAACCTGGCCCCGGAGCCAGCGGCAGTCGCAGCGCCACCAACTAGGATCTCGCGCTAGGGAGGGCGCAGACCCGGAGGGGGGGAACGCATCGACGATCGCTCCACATTCCCGAGGCGCTAGCGACGGCCACACAGGGGGAACATTTACTCAGGTGGTGCCGAAATTGATCGCGCACGAGCCCGCAATAGATACGATCAAGGAGGTCTTCGCTGATATGCATCGGCGCCGGAAGGAAATAAGTGAAGCTGAAGGCAGGTGAATTAACAGATAGCTAAGATATGCCCTAATTGCAATTGCAGCTGCATAAATCGCTGATTTCTATTGCGTTTTGCTGATTATGTTAATATGTGGAAGCTGGATGGCTGTGGATTTTCGTGCGCCATCAATTTCCGACACCGCCTGCTACTTTAGCGTCACGCCAGCGCATCGTTAGCCTGCCCATCAGCCTCTTTGGCGCGCTACTGCTATAGCGGCAAATCTTCCGCACGTTTCCATTATCTACTACTGTATTGTCAGATATAGGTTACCCCAGCTAGCTCAGGCCTCCCTGGCTCGTTTTCCGAATGTATTGCCGTATCACACTAAAAATTAACCAATCAAATCCCATAAAACCGTAACAAGCCAGCGAGGCCTGAGTGGTAGTTGCGCGAGATAGGGGTCCGTTCTGTACATCGCCACCAAAATCATCAACTTTCCTTTCATTTCTTTAATAGAATCAAAAGATTTATATAAAGGGAAATCATTTTGCAACCAAATTAAGCCCGATAAGTCCGAAGCTTTATAAACATGTTGGATATAAGATAACATGCATACAGGAATTTTTTCATTTTTTTTGGATGGCAATTGCAGCTAATATAGCTAAGTTTGGGTCTGGGAAATGGGCGACCGCAACGGCCTCATCGCTGCGACAGCACCACCATCGGTCGCGTTATCGTGTACCGGACTTCCCAAGTATATTTTATATGGGAAAAGTCCGTATATCAATTTTTTCGGCCGTACGGGTTGTGGTTGTTGCGTCGCAGCCCCGAGAATGTCCCGGACTTGATTGACCGGAACGCCCTTCTTGCTGCGACGCAACAACCACCGGTCGCAACATATTGCCATGGATCTTCCAAGGGTAATTCAGTATGGGAGAAGCCCGTCCAGCTATTCTTTTGGCCGTACGGGTTGTGGTTGTTGCGTCGTAGCCATGAGGGCGTTGCGGTTGGGGGATGTGCAGAACGAGAATTTTTGATATATTTCTTTAATATCTCTACCAAACCAGCATTATTTGGAAAGTTATATGTATAGTTAGGAAGCCCTTTTAAAGATGTATATAATGGCGTTTTTTATTATTTTCCACTTATTTTTATTATTGTTATATTCATTAGTTTCCAAGTTAGATTTTCGAAATTTTGTATAGGGATGTACAGAACGAAGCCAAAAAATCACAACTTGTCACCAGGCCCTCTTTTTAAGGTTTGTGATTTCTGTGGGTCATTTTGTGGGTCGGTACCTAAAGCTACAGGTTGTTCGAAAGCCCTAGCCACAGGCTGCGCCTGCGGCGCAGCCACAACCTCACAAAGAGGGCCTGATTTTACTGAGGTAACCTAAAGACAGGTTCACTAAGACAGGAACCCCAGTTTCTGTAACATTAAAATACCGGATTTATAATTATTAAAACTAAATTAATTATTAAAAAAGGTTATATAAAGTATAAAAAGTATAAATTGTTATAAATAATTCGGGTTTTAAAGAATGGTGGCTAGAAAGCTTCATATATAGTGTGGGAGCCCCGGAATAACGTTCTTGTAAGGCGTCTACAGTTCCCTGGGGCTTGATAACTAAGCAAGTGGCCCCTATTCTGCGACGAGTCTCCATTAAAGGACTCTGCCCAGGAGGTTATCCGGGCTAGGATAATAACTTTGACTTGTCTACCGTAGGATGGTAGCATGCCCGGCTTAAAGCTATGTTTTAAATATTTGGCCACGAGGACAGAAGTAAAGACAATGTGACGCATGCGATCGAGAGGAACTCGAAGCGATGGCGATACTTGTAGAATAGGTAATCGGAGCACAAGGAATCATTGGATGTAGTCGAGGCCCTAGATTTGCACCACAAACCAACGTTCTGACAATCAATATTATGTTTACTACTTCAGGTTCCAAGTCCAGCTATGTTTGGCTAGTTGGGAGGGCTCTTCCAGGGCCTCTATTCGATCTTTGTCTTTAGATTCTTACCAATCGCCTTGCAGATGACACACAGAGGCACAAAATCAAAGGTTATATAGGTATGAACTAGCATCACTGGTCGGGGACTTGGTAAAAGATGTTACACGGCCGATTTAAATCACGGATAATGGGATCTGCGTACTGATAAAGGTCCGCCGGGCTGCCGCAATCTCAGCTACCGTCTATGATACTCAGGGCGGCGACCTACCAAGTCATATGGTTAAGATGGGAAAAGCGACAGGAATGTGTCCCTAGACTGAAGTTGATAAGTAGCGCATAGCTTTGTAGTCCCTTCAGCTAGCTGGCGATGGAGTCAAAACATCACGCTTGAAAGCTTATGTCCTCGGGTGCCAATTATGCACAGAAATAACAGGACTGATCTGTGCTTCAAAAAGATGGTGCCAGCTGACAAATCATATTATACGATTTTGAGGTTTTAGGGGTACACTTCCGATTCAACTTAACGTCTAAAGCGCTCCTGATATTGCTGTGCATAATTGGCACCCGAGGACATATGATGACATCCAGTCTAACATTAGGCTTTGAACTGTTCGGCAAAGTCGAACTACGACACATATTGCCTCTATATACACGTATGGTTGTGTGTGTCAATGCTGCCATGCAACATCGGTATTGTAGGCTGTGTGTCCTGTTGGTCTTCTGGGGTTCTAGGCTATACGATTTTTGCTTGGCTATAAGTAAGGGGAGGTGCTGCTGCCTGTTGCTGCCTGTCTGCCCGCCCGCCCCTCCCTGACCTTGGGAGTCTGGGCAATTTGTAATTCGCCTGTACCATGCATGGACAATACTTGGCGTGTATGGATGCCTGCAATGCCTCCATGTCTCACTGTCAACATTGAGCCTCATGGAAAACGCGTCGCGTCAGGTCACAAACTTCTTTTCTTTTTCTACTTGTGCCGTCACCCACATAAATAATGGATAATCCACATAAGGCCAAACTTGCTGAGACTAGAGACGAGAGGACTCAATCTATCTTTGCCGCACCCAACAACAATGGGGTCACCTACAGAACATGCCGACGACAGTCGCCAGCGACCAGCGGCTGACTACCCAAAAAGCTGGAAATTGGGTTTTCTCACCATTGGCATCTGTCTGACCATCTTCGTGATTTCACTCGAGTAAGTGTCGCCTGTCAATTGCTCCTGTGAAGGGACCAGACCAGGCTGACACGCCTTGGCTGTCCCACAGCTTCTCCATAATCGCCACAGCCATCCCCAAGATCACGTCCGAATTCCGCAGCTTGGAAGATGTGGGTTGGTATGGAAGTGGTACGTCCCTCGGCGTAAAAGATGCACGCGTCCGTCATCGCGATTGACGCGAGCTCATAGCCTATCTTCTCACGACGGCATCAACGCAGCTGCTTGTTGGAAAGCTCTACACCATCTTCAGCCTCAAATGGGTTTTCTTGCTATCTCTCCTCATCTTCGAGCTTAGAAGCGTCATTTGTGCCGCCGCGCCCAGCTCTATCGTCCTCATCTTCGGTCGCGCTGTCGCTGGCTGCGGCAATGCTGGCCTTCTTTCTGGGGCTCTGCTCATCATGGCCCACAGCATACCCCTGAAGAGACGTCCTCTCTTTACGTGAGTATGATTTGCTGTATTCCTTCAATACTTATTACCTTTATTCAGGGCAGCTTGTCTAACTCTCCTCAACCGCAGAGCCCTGACAGGCGGTACATATGGAGTGGCAGCAATCGCTGGACCCCCTCTTGGGGGAGCATTCACTGACAGACTGGTCTGTACCTCCATCCCTACCCACCCTTTGACCGGGCTTGAGATTACGTCGCTAACCCCCCAACTACCTATATAGTCGTGGAGATGGTGTTTCTGGATTAATCTGCCTGTCGGGGCAGTGACATTCCTCATCGTCACATTTCTTTTCAAAAGCCCTAAGCTCGACGCTGCACAAATCTCACAAACGGTCTTCGACCTCATTAAGCAATTTGACCCGCTCGGCACCTTAGTATTTATGCCAGCCATCGTCTGCATCCTCCTTGCACTTCAGTGGGGAGGTACGACATACCCATGGAACAGCGGGAGCATCATCGCCTTGTTCGTTGTCTCCGGCGTTCTCTTCGTCTCCTTTATCGTCATCCAGTGGCGGGCGCAAGACAATGCCACGGTCCGCCCCGTATCTTCAAGAATCGTACTATCTGGTCTTGTGCCCTCTACCAGTTCACCCTCGGCGCAGGCTTCTTCGTCTTCATCTACTTCGTCCCCCTGTGGTTTCAAGCCGTACAAGGAGTCAGCGCCATCGAATCGGGAACGCGGAATCTGCCAATGCTGATTGGAAACATGATTGGCACGATCATTGCCGGCATTCTGGTCGCTGTCATCGGCTATTACGCTCCGTTCATGTACCTCGGTACGATTATCACGTCTGTGGGAGCAGGGTTGCTAACGCTTTTTGATCCTGGAACTACGAGTGCCGAGTGGATTGGCTACCAGGCCATGGTCGGCCTCGGCATTGGGTTTGGATGGCAGCAGCCGCTCGCTGCAGTGCAAACCGCGCTTGACCTCAAGGATGTACCAGTTGCAACTGCCATCTTGTCCTTTACGCAAACCGTTGGTGGGTCGATATTCGTCAGCGTAGCACAAGCCGCATTCTCGAACAAGTTGGTGCAAGAGCTTTCCACGCGCGCCCCAGGCCTGGATCCGGACATAGTCTTGGATGGAGGCGCGGGCGACATCGCCAACCTGGTACCCCAGCAATACCTTCCCGAAGTCATCATGTCCTACAATAACGGACTGACCAGCTCCTTTGTCGTTGGCACCGCCATGGTGGCAGCGTCCACTCTGGGCTGCGTCTTTGTTGAGTGGAACAGCGTCAAGGGCATGAAGAGAGATCCGATTATTGCTGCTTAATTAGTCGCAGGGGGCATCGCAAGAAATGTGTTGGCTGCGAGTCATTGATGGGAAATCGGCCCCTATGTCGTACTGACTTGAGTGGGTTAGTTGCACATCCTATGGACTTGTATTTATTAGATGGAGATGGACGATACGCCTCTCGCTGGCCTGAAATATGTCACTTTGGTCACATTCATTGTACATGAGTACTATAGAATGCGACTAAGAGCTGTCAGGAGGAATCCTGTAAAGACCAAGCCTGTACTTTGCAGTTCATGTACTAATTTTGTATTTGAGAGCCTCCGGCAAGGCTATTAACATAAGACAAGCCAGGTTATGGGTTTCTTCAGACTGCTACGGTGACGCTTGGACCTTCTACAGTCATAGGACGAAGGATGCCTCAGCTACGGCCCCTGCCCAATCGCACTGAATTCTCGATCAATCTGCCTCCCCATCTTCAGTGCAGCCGCTGTTATGGATCCCTGGATAGCAACAAGTCCAAGTCAGCAATTCATCTACCCCAATCACTCACTTGATTCTGTCAAACGGAATATTGCATGCCAGTGGGGCGCTAGTCGACCTCCGGATTCCCAAGTTTGTGTGCTCTCTCTTCATTTCATGCTCAGGTTCAGGGGCTGGAAGATCCGGAACAGCGGAGAGTGGCGGGCTTCATCTGGTGATCCACACACGAGTGAATAGTTAGCGTGTAGGACGTGAACAGCTAGACGGTGGCACGGCTCTCGCATCGCGCATGGTAATATGCCTGGATCCACCTCCTGCGAGGCCACAACCCTGTTGGGAATGAGGGCGCCTATGACTTTCCGCTGCGTCGGTCATATAATCGATAGCCACGAACTACACATGTCGGATTCCACTCGGTGATCTGTTGTAGTAGGTTCCCCTCTCAACGGTATCTTCGGATACGCATAATGGGTACACTCTCTTAGCTTTACAGTTTGCGTCGTGGACCCTGCAGTTTTGGCAGACTGGGTGTCCACGAACCCGGTTTTTCGGACCGCGCCGTTGCCAACAAGTATGACCCCGATGGTTGCTTTGCAGAACACCTGAAGATATCCCCCTCACCAGGTGTGAAGGGTTAAGGCCTAAAGGTGCGGATCGTGCTACCAGCTGGTGTGGTACGAGCACGGCGATATCGTTTGCGGTCCCTACCGGCAGAGGTGTCTATTCTGGCCAGCTAGGCGTAGGTGTTCAGTCCGTTCTACGGTTAACCCACGGGGGCGGCGCGGCAGAAGGTTGTGGTGCGGAGAGCGGCTGTGATACTCTGGGAGGACTAACGCGGCTGCGCGCGGCCCAGTATGGAAAGTACAGACGCCGGACGCCACTTATTGAGCAATGCAACCATATCCGGATCAACTACCGAGGTTTACGGTATTACCGTGTACGAACTGTGTGTGCACTTTAGTCGACGTACAGCTTAGTGCGGGTTTCGACCCATATTTCTGTACGAATTGAGAAACCGAGGCTCTTTCCCCGAGGTAGTGACTTTCTCCGCACCCCCACGATCCACATGGCTTGACTCCACCTGGCCGAAAATTCCGGGAGGTGTGGAATACTCACCGGGGCTGGCAGTGTCCTTTGCGCGCTCATTCGCCATGGCTTATGGAGGCTTGGTATGAATCCGTGATAGATTTGACGGCGAGCACTCTGCAGCCCGCCACATCCGGAAATAGTGATTAGGTTTTGCGATACCAGGAGACTCAGAGGTGGTCTTAAATATCCCCAACCAACTGCTTCAAGGGTCCCTCCGCACTCCGTCGACGCGTCTTCGGATTCATTACCAACCGTTGTCTTCACTCTCTCACAACTTATCACCGGGTATACGTATAACCTGCTCCTCAACTCTTTCAGAGACTCTGAGACTCAAGCAGGCATCCTTACCTTCTGAGATCAGTAATTGGTAGCCCAGGTGCTCTATACGCGATTGCGAGCTTCAGGCGCAATGGTAGTTACATCTCGCTGGTCGGTGCCCGTTCCGAATTGCTCGATACAAAAATGGGTGTTCGGGACGTCGTTCGACCCTCTTTCGGACGAGCCTCAGTTCATCGACCCTGAGCGCCCCGACACGCATTTCCTATCTCATGCCGACTACCGGTTATGGTCGAAGCGAGTCGCTCTGGGACTGCAGAAGGCCGGCCTGAAACCGGGCGACCGGGTCTTGCTCTTCTCTGGCAACAATATGTTCACCCCGGTGGTCTTCATGGGCATCCTGATGGCCGGCGGGATTTTCACCGGCGCAAATCCGAGTTTCGTTACACGCGAGCTGGCATATCAGCTGAAAGACAGCGGGGCGTCTTTCTTGATAGCTGCGGACACCAGCATGGACACCGCATTGGAAGCCGCGGGACAGGTCGGGCTTCCTAAAGATTGCGTGTACAGCTTTGATGCGACAGCACTCGACCCGAGTCCGGGGGAGAAGATTTCAAAGGTGCGACACTGGACTGAACTGCTCGCGCCGAAGGGGGAAGCAGCCAACTTTGACTGGGTGGAACCAGCAGACGCCCAGACGACCATTTGTTGTCTAAACTATAGCTCTGGGACGACCGGTGTTCCTAAGGGGGTGGAGATTACCCACTACAACTATGTCGCCAACGGCGTCAGCGTGGTATACACCGCTTCGCTTGGGCCCGACTATGAAGACTGGAGACAGCGCTCTCGGCAGCTCTGCTTCCTCCCGCTCTATCACGCATTCGGGCAAACACTCTTCACTTGTAACCTCCCTAAGCTCTCGATACCCGTCTATATAATGACTTCTTTCAACTTCGAGAAGATGCTGCAGTATATAGAGAAGTTTCGCATTAACTCACTCGCTGCGGTGCCGCCCGTGGTGGTTTCTCTCGCCAAGCATCCGCTTAGTCGCAAATATGATCTTAGCAGCATCGAAAATATTGCGTGCGGTGCAGCCCCGCTAGGCCAGGTAAGACTTTCTGCCCTGTATCTAAATTCAAGGCCGGCCCGGATCAGTTTGTGGTGTGGCCCTAGGGAGGTTCAGATCGTCCGGCCCCTTCCCCCAATGCCCGTTCTACCGTAGAATTGTTGGGGTAACTACGTACATAACGTACTAACCTTAATGTGCCGTGTAGGAGATAAGTGATGAGGCCGTTAAGCTTTGGCCGGAGGGTGCTGTTGCGGTGCGTCAGGGCTGGGGGATGACGGAACTGACGTGCACGGCCACGGGATGGGACCCCAACATAATCCCGAAGCCGGGATCCGTGGGCGAGTTATCGCCAAACTGCAAGGCGCGCATCATGAAGACGGATGGCTCGGGCGAGATCACCACTGCAAACGAGCCCGGGGAGCTCTGGATATCAGGACCGACACTCATGAGGGGCTATTGGAACAAACCGGAGGCGACGAAGGAGACGATCGCCGTCGACGCGGATGGGACGCGCTGGCTGAAGACCGGGGACGTCGCGTACGTCGAGCGGTATGGCGAGGGCGGGCTGTGGCGCGTCATCGACCGTCTCAAGGAGCTAATCAAGGTCAAGGGGAATCAGGTGGCGCCCGCCGAGCTGGAGGCCGTACTCCTGGAGAACAAGGGCGTGACGGACGTAGCGGTCGTCGGCGTCACCATCAACGGGGAGGAGACCCCGCGGGCGTACGTCGTGCCGAACCCCGCGGTCAAGCAGTCGGAGAGGGACATCGCCAAGTGGATGGAGAGCAAGGTCGTGCGCTACAAATGGCTGCTCGGCGGCGTTAAGTTCGTGGACGCCATTCCAAAGAACCCTGTGAGTGCCTCCCCTACATTCCTCACGACATCTTCAAGAGTCTTCTCCCTAGCCTACTTCTGAATGACTTCTAACAATGAATGCTTCGACTATCTAGTCCGGCAAGATCCTTCGTAGGGCCATTCGAGACCAAGCGGCGAAGGAGGTCGGCGACAGGAAGCCCCGTGCCTCTAAGTTGGCTTGAAGCCCGATTGTGGGCATAGGTTACATAGATGCATAGGATTTCCAGGTTCGGTATCTATGTGTTTTACTTCTAGCGCTAATCGGACATAGTGGTGGTGACCGTGCGAGTGGTTGTTCTGGTATATATATTGGTTATGGCTGGCTAAAGGAAACGGGGAATGCCCTCATGCTTGACTTCACTTTTCAAGACCGAAGGCCGTCGCGTGATGAAACCTAAATGCGTCGCCGACAAAACGTTGGAGAAAATTGTACACTTCGACTGCATTCACTGATGTCATATAGTTCAGACTGTCGGTTGTCCAATGGTGTTATTGTGACTGATCGTATGAAAATATGGTTTAGGACACATCGAACTGTCTGTCGTAATCCCTCCTCTCTGTTTTTAAGTTAGAAGGTTTAAGTCTCTCAAGCCTTCTCATCGGTGCCAAAAATCTAGGTGATAGAAAATCAGTTCCTCCTCTAATACCCCCGGTACTGGGAGGTACATGCGAAATAAGTCTCTCCTCGGCGGTTACTAACCAGACAGTCTCCTGACTCTTGATTTTCCTAGACTTAACGTAGCTGTTTAAATAGTTCTACATATGTCTAAAATTTCAGAGCGGCGCGATAGAAGTATGCAGGTATCGGACCGGCCACCTGCGTAATGGCTTGTTTCTGCTTCCAAATATCGCAAGTAATTATGCTTTCCATCGTGAGTCCAGGAGGGGGCATAGTAAACTCTACACCGTACAGGCACACACACCACTATGCTTTTACCATGGTCTCAATAGACTCTAACAGAGTTTGAAAACCAGTAAAATTTTCAAAGGTTGCCACGCTCGAGCATAAATACCGGTAGAGGCTGCATATCGCCTCAGCAACTTCTTCTTTTCCCGTCTAATCCCATCCAGAGATTTTCTTTCGCAGGAGATCCTCGACGACCTCCGTCCCATCTCTTACTACCCACAACACTATTGAGGAATAAAATGTGTGCTGTAAAGAAGCTCATCGGCGTGTGCCTCATCGGCCTCGCGGTTGCCTCGCCCATAGTCGCCCCCTCGGCTGCTGCGCTGCGCGAGACTGAAGATGGTGTCACTGAGTGGCCCCATTTCAACCCGGTAGACATAACCCCGATGATCAAACCCGAACCCACAAATCAACCAAGAGCCGCACGCAGCCTCTTCCATGACTGTGGATACCCGCCGTTGCAGCCTTGCTGGGGGCTTGAGGACGAAATTCGCCATCGTCTTGACGAGGCCAACCTCCTCCCCTCAAGGGTAACGGACGACCCCACAAGGCCCTTGGTCCGGCCCGGGCGCGAGACCCTGCGCATAATTCCGCCCAAGGTTCCTCGTCCGCCCGCGGGCCACTACGAGGACGAGAAAGAAGACAGCAGCGACCCGAAGGCATCCGAAGCCAAGCGTGACCTGGCAGGCGCCGAGGCGGAACCCTGGGTGACGGGACTCCACGACTTCGAGGACGACAACGGTCCGGCGCCCGATGTCACCAGGGTCACCGTCACGACCACGGTCCCGACGACGACCACAGTTTCTACCAAGAAAACTACCGCTCCTTTGCCTACAGGCCCCGTCACAGTCTCGGCCCGGGTCACTGTCATAAGCACGGTCCCGACCACGATCACAAACACCGTCCCGACCACGGTCTCGAAGTGGGTTCCCGTCATCCCCGTCACGACATCGACCCTTGTCCCTGTCGTAACCTCGACCGGTGTCAACATCACAACCCGGACCGTGGTCCCGACCACGATCTCGACCACGGTCCCGACGACGATCTCGAAGTGGGTCCCAACCACATTCTCGACCTGGTTCCCGACCACACCCAGCACAGTCTCAACGTTCGTGGCGGACCCCTCGGAGTGGCCGGGGACGTACACGAACCCCCACGCCAGGGAGACGCCGCTGGAAGTTCCTACGCCCAGCTACGGAAACAAGAACTCCGACGCACCGGGCTCGGTAGAGGAACCCACGGCGAAGTTCCCGGGCACGTACACGCACTCCTTCAAGGCAACGGTCTCCTCCACGGTCCGCTCCACCGTCACGAAGCCCGCGCACCACGTCCAGGAGACGGCCCACGTCTCGACCCCCCCGAGCCCGTCGGCGGCGGTGACGTCTGGGCCGGCTAAGCCCGCCCCCGAGGACAACGACCAGCACGTCGACAGCGGCGACGACGACAGCGCCCGGCTGCGGCGGCCGCCGCCGCTCCAGGCGCGCGGTCTCGGGCCCAAGGAAATCCCGGCCCGGCAGCTCGTGGTACCGACCGAGGTGTACGGCCTGCTGGAGACGGTGGTGTCGTACGTGACGGTGACGGCGACCGTCACGGACTTGGCGTGCCCGTAGCCGACGCCTGCCACCGACAGGCAAAAGACGGCTGGGCCGCCTCGCGCGAGTGCCTGAGCGTCCGCATGAGCAGAACCACTGCGATGGGAGCTCTTGGTTGATTCTCTTTTATTTACGCGTTCTCTCATTCACTTTACACGCTCTCTTATTCAATTTCGCACACGGCCGCTTCCGGGGTTGACTTGGGGGTCGGGACCTTTCCCCCTTTATAATACTGGCCTACCCATCGCTAGATAATTCAACTCCCTCTTTTCAAATTACAGCTCCTATGTCTGTTCGCGATAGAGTGATGCAGTGGAAAGTCGTAAGGCACAGTAGACTGCGTAGTACCTTTTGTAGTAGGACATTCTCGATTGCAGCCCCATTTTCACGCGTAGAGTGCCTGATATAGAAACTGAATACGATCGATGGCGAACATCCCAAGCGATTCGTTTGGTGTTTTCAAGACGCCTACATGTTCTTGCCCCGAGTATTCCGGGTCGGGTCGTGCCGGTAAGACGAATGAATCCCTTGCAGCTGCCCATGATCTTAACGGGCACCGTATCTCCAACTGTCTACGATAACGCAGAGATATTATTGGCGGTGAGATAAGGAGCCTTGCTCTCCCAACGATTAAGTAACGTGACCGGCGGAGTCCCACCTTCCCTTGCTTGGGACGTTGAGTGTAAGATGATGCATTTGAGGTTGCGGCCCGATAGCATGGCTACTCGCAGCTAGATATACTTATGCGTCGCAGCATAATACTGATCCCAGGCGCAGCGCTCCCCCCGCCCCGGCGCCGGCGCGTCCGCGACCTTGCGGCCCTCGAATCGGTCATCGCCGCCAACAAACTCGAGGTTCATCTGGCCGCGGAAGCGTGCGAGCCGGCCGTCAAGGAACTCGATGCAGCCCATGTGGTTCATGTCGAGGTCCGCCTGCAGGTGGCCCTCGCCGGTCTCGCGGCCGTTCCACATGAGCCAGAAACGGCGGGGATTTTGAGCCGAGGCGGTGTCCGATTTCCGCTTCCTCTTTCTGGTCGTTTCTGTTGCTGCTGCTGATGTTGTAGCATCGTCATCGTCACGCAGGTAGTCCCAGTCCCAGTCCTCCTCCCGGCTGCGCAGGCGATCGACCGCGTTGCGGTGCCTCACGAGCAGGGCCCGGTCGGCCGACAGTAGCATGACGCCTTCGAGGACGCGGAACCGGAACCAGGCCTCGTAGACGCCGGGTGTGCGCGCGCACGGCCGCACGTCGAGTACCATGTCGCCCTCCGGGCCGTCCCACTGCTCCTCAATGCTGGGACACCTGACTACGTACGAGCCCGTGATGTCGAACTCGCGGCGCCCGGGGTCCGCATCCAGCGTCGGGAGGTAGGCCGCGTGCCCGCCGTCCGCCTCGTCCTCTTTTAGCTGCGCCTCCTTCGGCAGCGCCCTTTCCCTCTCCCTCGCCACCTCCTCGCGCTTCTGCCCCTCCCATTGCGTGGCGCGCCGAGCGATGGCCTCCTCGGACCAGCCGAGGAACAGCGCGCGGAACATATTCCTGCCCTCACCACCCCCGCCACCGTCGTCGACGCCGACGGACTGGTCCTCGAGGACGAGTCCGTCGACCTTACGAACTGCGTCCCTGAGCTCTTCCTCCCGCCGCAGGGGCAGGGCGCCGGCGGCGAGGCAGACGACGGGCTCGTCGGGCAGCAGCAAGGGCAGCTTGGCGCGGTCCGGGCTCCCGGCCGCGTCGAGGAAGTACTTGCGCATGAACAGGCCGACGTCGAAGTTGGCCTCGGCCTCTGGGAGGCCGAGGCCGTCGAAATGCTGCTGGAGGGCTTGGGCATCGCCTAAGCGGGCTTCCTTTCCACTTTTCTTGGGCTTCGCAACCGCACGCGCGGTCGCTGTCGTCTTAGTTTTCGTTGAAGCTGTTGAAGCCTTCGTTGAAGTCCTGGTTGAGGCTCTTGTTGGAGTCTTAGTTGGAGTTCTTGTTGAACTCCTCGGCGTAGTCCTCGTTGCAGCTCTCGTCGAAGCCCCTGTCGAAGCCTTCGTTGAAGTCCTAGTAGAAGCTCTCGCTGTCGTCGTCGCGGGCGACCCCAGTGTCGCTCCTGCGGACCTTCTTCTAGTTGTGGGGGCCATTGCAGTGGTCGCGCAACTATTCAAGCAAAATTTGCTAGAGCTCTAAGAATGGATTTTCTCCCCGCCTAGGAAGCAATTACCCTAGATGTAAGGATATTCCATGTAGGCCAGCTAGCCACTCTGTTATATGACTTTTTATGGATATGAAACCCGGTGTAGCGCGACCTTCCGGATACCGGACGCGTTTTTATTTAACGCTGCCCCACTTGGAGTGCCCATCTTTCGGACCAATACCCTCCACAGCTCAAGTTCACGGGCATCTTGGACATGCCACTCTCAAAATGAATATTAAAGTATGAAGCATTGCCAAATCTTCTTAATGGGAAATTGATTCAGAAGCGAGCATCAGAATCCAGACACTAGTCACACACTGCATCGCCGGAACTAAGGATAACGTCTTAGGTAGTCAATTCATGGACTATCCTTCATGTTGGTAGACCGTGGTAGAGCCGCCCATTATGCAGTTTTGATGCGGATCATAGATGACGGTTTCTCCATCCGTCCATCCGTCCCAAGCATCAGTTTATTTCATTTTCGTCATAACCATAGGACCCATTTGAGGGGTAATGCATGCGCTTCCTCCGTGAACCAAAACGACGCCGTCATATCCTCGCGATCCTTTTCATCATCTATTTCCACGTTGCCTATGCACGCAAGGGCCGATGAGACCAGTGTGTCGACTTTTATCTCGCACGGGCGTCCTTGGGTGGGTTCTCGAGGTCGTCCTTGCCCTGACGCCCTATGCCGCTCATGTCGGTCTCGGCGCTGCCCTTGGAGGCGGGCTCGCGTAGCCCCGCGGTGGAGCCGGCGCCCGTCGAGACGTCGCTCTGCAAGCCGCCCGAGCCGACGTTGACCTTGGTTGCGTCGGCCGACTGCCAGTCTGACGCCACGGGCGGCTGGTCGGGGAGGGGCAGGTTCTGCCGCGTCTGCTCGATCTCGTTCTCCTTGGCCGGGGTCATCTTCGTCTCAGCAACCTTGGGCGCTTGGCTGACCATTTCTGTAGGGGAGAGGATTCTGGTCAGCTCGCGTGGTCGTGTGTGTAGGAAGGAACGGTAGCTTCGGTGTTGTTGTTCTGGGGGGGGCGGGGGTGGTTGATGAAGGTGGCGCGTGCTAGAACGCCGGAGTCAGGTAACAGGTAGGTAGGTATGGACTTACTGATTGGTGTCTGGTGTAGAGGTTCTGAAGAGTTGTAGATATGTGTCTTTGTTGTAGGTCTCAATTGGGAGTGTCGCGCGCTCTTTGAATCGGGCGTGTAAGTATTCTCCGTCTAGAAGTATTCTCTTGACGATGAAAGTAGGAAGAGTAACTGCTGGTTAGCCGGCGTCCAATAGGTTTAAGTAATACGAGTACGGTCAAATCGAAGAAGTGGTAGATCTCCTGGTCGTATTATTGACGTCATGGCAAGTGACGTCAGAGCTATTTGCCCCTGTGTCAATTCGCATGCGTCAGAGTCCCATTTTCTAGATGGGCCTCGAAGAAGAAGAAGAAGAAGAGGCCCACCAGCTAGCCCTACCGAATGTGTAGTGTAGTACTATGAGGCCCCTCCTATTGCACCCAGGGCTGACGGAAATCAGCCCATTGATGCAGAAGCGGGGCCGTTAGACGAAGGGATATTTTGGCGGGATCATCCGTGACACGATGCGCATGCAGAGCCGAGGGGCCTCTTGGCAGTCGTTGGTTGCACTGAGATGGGGGCTGGGCTGCTAGCAGGCACGTGTCCCGAGCCGGTAACCAAGTTGCTAAGAATTGGTGATGCTTAAGACTCCTGAATTCTCAAGGCGGACGACCTATATCATGCCGTTGCTATCTCTTATGGCTTACTACTAACCTATGTATCGGGCGGAACACCCGCACTCCAAACGCCTGAACACCACAGCTTCATAGCTGGTCACCTTTCACAACCCCTTTACGCAACAAAGGGCTTCCTAGCCGACTCTTTTATCCGTCTCTGCTGATGTTGCCTTCTCCCCCTCGTCCGGATTCAGATAGTTCGCATCCTCCGCTGCTTCATACTCCGCAATCAAATCTGTCACAACCTCCCTGGCCTCGTCAAACTCGTTCAGGGTCTGCGAGAATGGGGTCGTCTTCTTGTACGCCTCTATGAACGCATTCCGCTTCCGCATGCCGTCGTATTGTCTGACGATGCGCTTGAAGAGCTGTAATATGTGCGGTTAGCAAAATCATTGGCTCACTGGTATATTGGCTGAGGCGGGCTTACAGTCGCAATGCTGGTATGGTTGGCCAGCATCAGGCCACTAACGCGGTGGCTCATGGGAATATACGGGCTGCGTTTCGTCAGGGCAACCTGGATACTCGCCGGACCCCATGGGATGAAGGTTGCTAGTCTTCGTTCCCGAATACGTAACAGACTCTTATGAACATCGGTCGGATCAACCTCGCCCTGTATCACGTTCAGGATCGAGATGTAGCAACTCTTCTTCCCCGGCACTGTAGACACCATGCGGTTCTTTGGCTGCAGTAAACGTCTCATAACGTCGAGGACTGTAGTCTTTCGAACTGTCTTTGCCTGCTCCACTTGATCGCCCGTGAATGGAGTATATGCGGTCATTAAGAAATGGCACCGTGGCGTCGGTATTAGCGAGGCTAAGATGCTGACAAGGTCATTGTGCATGTAGCCAGGGTATCGCAATGTCGTGGTACTCGCCGACATGACGGTGGATACCAGTTGATTCGTTTGTTGAAATGAGGGTTCTTGCACGTGTAGTCGATCGGCGGCGATGTGAGATAAAGCTCCATTGTCAAGGACGACGACCGAATCAGCATTTTGTGTCAGTCGCCTCATCGATAGGAGACTGTTGTATGGGTGGACAACGACATCACCGGAGTTTGTCGTATCGGGGAAGACTGAGTATGTCTGGATGATCTTTTTCGGGAACCGGTCGTTCATTCGTTCGAGTAGAAACGAGCCGAGACCAGAGCCAGTACCGCCAGCGATAGAATGAAGTAGCATGAAACCCTACCATTTTCAACAATTAGTCCTAGCTTCTCGATCATTCTGGCCCCGATCCTTACCTCTAGAGAATCACTACCGTCTGCTTCTCGTTCTATCATCTCCATAATCTCCTCGTGCACAAGTTCTCCGGTCTGGTATCCATCACCCCAGTTATTTCCAGCGCCGGTACCACTCTTTCCCACGTAGAAATTTTCGGGGTTGTAGATATTCTTATAGGGACCGGTCTGTATGCTGTTGATGACGCGAGGCTCCAGGTCTATCAGAATGGCTCGGGGGATGTACCGGGTGTCGTCGCTCTGATAGTAGAAAACGTCCTTCCGGTCACCGCCTTCGGTTGCGAAGTCCTCTAGGTTGCCATCTTGGTTGATCCCGTGTTCCTGGCAAAGCTGCTGCCAGAACTGGCTGCCAACTGATTCTGGTCAGCGCTCCCCTTCGACCAAGGGTCAAGCAACCGCTTGAGGCCACAATTGGCAGGGTGAAGGATAGTACTGACTGCTATTGCCGCATTGACCGGCTTGGATCGTAATGATTTCTCTAATTACACCGCATTAGATGAGATGATGCAAGACAGCTTTTATTCCTGAGACAGGATCCCCCTACTCACCTAGGCATTATGGCGACATCTGAAAGACAACCAGCGAGTCCTCACCTTCTCGGTAATATTACGACTCTTATGTACTTAAACCGCTATCATCCGATCCGGGGAAGTCATCAACAGCCTTATCGCGATATGTATTTTACGCGTACCGCGTTCCACTCACCTTGCGGCCAAGATAATTGATCTTTTGGCGGGGTTGTCACTACCGACTCACTCTTGGACAGCTTTAACGGATAGTGTCATAAACCGCGTATAGCCATTAAACTCCCCATAGTGCATACATGAGAATCCGGGAAGTGAATCTCCTGTGGTGCATGATATGGCATCCCCCCACTGCTCTTTTCTATTCAAACGGCGCCAACAACGTGACAACATTATATGACGACATAACTGTATTGTTTTCACAGCCTCATCTTCCTCGCCAGCAATTCCGTTTCGGCCTTTTGACGAATTCGATCCATACTGAGCGTAAGTGTTGGTCAAAATACGAAATGTCGCTTCAAGCCGTTGAAGCTTGTACCTTGGAAACCAGCAAACAAGGCACTTACCTAGCTAATAGCCTCTTAAAACCCCGGCCGGCTGTCTGCTGGCGTGAAATCTTGGAATATCCTTGGGAAATTGGGAAGCTTTGTCGATGAAGGGGCCCTGAACCCGACCTCTGTTCTCGTGACAAGCGATGGCGTCTGTCTGCAATGATCTCATTGTCTTCACTGCCGGAACGAAGATCGCATTTATTGAGGCAGGGTAGGACCTCCCGGGGTGTTTTCCACAGTTCTCTTCGCCAGGGATTCCCCATTCGCATCCAACCCGCCGGGTTTCTGGGACAAAAGCCTTCTGGGAACCCCAGACCCAAGGCAGTTGTGCTCTTGTTGGGTGGGAGAATGTTTCATGAACCTAAATTCGGTTAGCACCCGTTACATTCGACTCGAGCCCGGCTTAGCTGCGGTCACAGCCTGCATGTGGTCACAGCATTTTGCATCGTCGGGTTGGACGGCTGAAGTCGAGAAACCCCCCCATTTCAGAAAAGCTTCGGTGTGTCATTGTGCACCCGTTGAAACCTGGAGCCCATCAAGAGGAGATGCGATGCGCAACAGTTTTTGATGCCGCGCGAATCATATATCTCAAAGCCTCCTCATCACCGTGACAAGCCCGGTCCATCCGCGTCCCCCGTCTTACTTACATTAGCCTGTTAAAGGGCGAATATATCTATATGTCTGACGCCAAGTATATATACATAGACACAATATTAGCTCCCTCTCCTTACTCCATCCATCACCCGTCCTTCCTTCTCTACCTACCTATTTTTTCGGAGTCAGCGTATCTGGCTGGTCAGTAAGACCGGGGGACGACGACGATCATGTGCACTTCGGATAATTAACTACCTAATTTGTATCTTCGTGGCATTGTCCTAACTTCACTAGTTCGATTATTGCTCCCCTTAAGCATCCCATTCTGTCGATTCCATTCTTGGGGTATATCACCCAAAGCCGTGTGTGTACTTACCTAGCATCGAATATGCTTACCCTGGTGCTTTTATGATATCTATTTTACCTTACGTATCTGTATTCTTATACCATCTCTTCTATTCCTTTCTAACTTCAGATTAAACACCATAACTCCCTGGTTACTGGTTGATTCCCGCATCCAATTTCATGCAATCCTCTTCCTCCCCCGATCCAATCAGAGCGGTGCTGGCAGGTGAAAGTCCGAATAAGGGAATGCGCTAACCCCTAGGGAAAACTGACTGGGTCAATGGTGCTGATAAGATTAATCAATCAATATTGAGAATGGCGTTCCAGCTGCACAATGGCATGGGCTCTGCCTTCTTCACCACAAACACCTGGGGAAATTCCGGCAGCAAATCGCGACCAGGCACAAGTTCCGGAGAGCATCGGGATTCTCAAACCCAAACCCAAACCCAGACCCAGATCCAGACTCAAGCAGAGGCACAAGCACAGACGCAGAAGCAGACCAAAGGCCGGGATCGCAGACCCTCGTTCGGGCGCAAAGCATCTTTCTCATCTCCCAAGGCGAGACGGCGCGCGAGCTCTTTGGCTTCCAATGGGACAGACCGCATAAGGACGGACGCATCCGCACCCCCTGCCATCCCAGATTTTGCGCTTGCTGCCGCGGCAAAATTATCGAGAGATACTGAGGCCGTACTGACTCCGACAACTACCCCTACGGATCCGCTCGCCAAGACTACGAGCGGCCGTACCGCACCCGCACCAGCGACAGCCATGAACGGTCTTAATGCCGCCGCCACCTCTCCGCCCACAATACAAACAGGGCAGGGGAGTTCGGCAGAGGCCGCCATTGCTGTCCATCAGCACATACATGAACTCGCAAATAAGAGAATATCAACATTAGACTACTTGCGCAAAGCGTATGTCACTCATAACCCGTGCAGTCCTAGTTGCGTCAACCGCCATGTTCCTCTCCCCTCGCCCTATATGGGAACTATGCGCTAATCATAGATATCTTCACAGCCATGAGGGTCGGATATACTGGTTCAACACCCTCCTTTTCGACAAGCCCGACCTCGCGCGCATGCCGTACTTCGACAACCGGAAGCTCGCCCGGCGTGCCACGAACTACCTCCTGCTCGGCCTCTCGCTTCCCCCGGTCATCGACCTCAACTCGTCGACACCGCTTGAGTTACTGCGCTCCCTCAACACGCTCCTCACGGAATTCGAGTCTTACCAGCAGATACACACGGAGAACGGCACCAGCACGAGCACGCTGTCGCGCGCGCGACTACCACAGATGTTCCGCCGCGGCCCCGGGGGGAAAGGCCGACGCCAGTCCGGGGCCGGAGCCGGAGGCGACACGGGGCTCTCGGGAACAGGGTACGGGGAGGGAGGGCCAGATGACGGCAGCAGCCACCACCATCACGCGGGGAGCGGCGGCGGCGGCGGCGGTGCCGGCACGGGCGGGGGGCAGCAACAGCAACAGAACCAGCAGCACAGCGTGATCAGCTTCGGCCTGGGGGCCGAGGGCGGCGACCTCTTGCCGGGGGAGGAGTACACGTACCTGCTGACGCCAAACCTGCCGTTCGACCCGGACTTCTTCGAGACATTCGCGACGCTCTGCGACGTGCTCATCGACTGTTACGCGCGGCTTATGACCCTGCTGCCCTCGCCGCGCGACTGCGCCCTGCAGCCGGGCGTCGCCGAGCTCTTCGCCAAGGCCGACGCCAAGGTCCGTAAGCTGCTCGTCCAGGGCGTCGTCCGCGAGTTCGAGGACGCCAGCCGCGCCGGCGTCAGGACCGAGGTCGCGAGCGTCGGCAAGGTCGTGCTCGGTGGGCTTATGTGACATGGTGTGATGTGACAATGGATGCGATGGTCGCGGACAGATTGGAATGTTGCCGGCGGATTTTCTCGACGACGAATGAATGGATAGGTGGATGCGCACGGGTGTGTGCTCGGGTTAACGATACGGGTATGTATTCATATATAAATTAGCCAGGGGTCAGCCCCGAGTAAGGCTTCGTAGCCGGCGTTCAGGTTTGGTTGGCTTGGAATCGAGATACCATCATTGCACGCAAAGCATAATATATTCAATAATCCGAGATCTACTCCGAGTAATCACCCTACCACGGTCTGGTATAACCGGGTGGACTAGTTGGACTAGTTGGACGGCTACAACACTCCTACTCGCGAACGAATTATCCTTATTGACTGTTCAAATACGCCTCCAATACGCATATTGTAGTTCGGCCTGCTTCTCCTGGGTCTTGCCAATTGTTACATTTGTCCTCATTTAGACCCCACATGATATTTCCATTTTAAAGCAATCATGCTGACAGTCATGGGCTTACGAATCCAGCATCTAACGTAATTCGGCACTGGAATAAATCAGATGGGAAAGGTGAAGCAAAAAATATTGAAGAGGGAGAATGTTCATCAGATACCATAACGCATTTGAAGGTCATCAAGGGGCTAGAAGCCTCAGTGCTTGACTCTAATATTGGATATCATCACCTGAACTCGTGCTGCCCCAGAACCCACGTAGACGGAACCCTGTGGATTAGGAGCAAAATCATCATCATAAACAGATGGACGGAAGGGGAACTTCCCGTGAGAAGTCCAGAGTTTGAAAAGGTGCCCATCCAACCCGCTGTCTGACGGGAAAAGCTCCACCACGCAAGGGAAGGTAGCAAAAAGGCGACGAACCCCCTCGCACCAAGAATAAGCCCCATCGAGTAACCCCGACCATACACCCCGAAGAGCGCAGGACCGAGGCAATCGCATAACTATCAATCTCGACGAAAATCAGCTCCAAGCGCCCTTGAAGCCCAACGCCGCCACCGTCCAGCGTTCCCCCGACCATCGAACCCGCACTCTCCGAAACCCGCCGGACACCGACTCCCGGCACCGAGCGCGGACTCATATCTTCGTCCATGGGGGTCCCGGGCCGGTCGCCGGGCCAGCAGATAACGGAGGAGCAGGGTAAGATACAGGCGCGAGGGGGCAGACGGAGACAGCGAAGGACAGGCGCCGAGTATGTGAGCCGCGGTGCTTCTATGGCGGCGCGTTTCCGCTCTCGCTTCTTGCCATCCCCGAGAGAGGAAGCAGAAGGGCGTCCGGGGACTTTCTCCCAAAGCTCTAGATTGTTCGCAACCCTACGGATAGGGTCGCGGAGACGTCCGGACCACCGAGGTGGAAAGGGCGTCTCTGTATGTAGCTTCGATCGCGATTTGTTGGGCGAGGGGGTTGTGAGAAGAAAGAAGAGGGAAGAGATTTTCTAGTTTGGAGCTCTTTTTAAGGAAAGAAAAAAGGTTCCAGGCTGCGAAAAAGAGTGGGACTGGCAGCTCATGAAGCAGCAAGTGGCAGCGCAATTTGACAGGTGGCCTCTGTTACGTGCTTCCCCCCCCCCTGGTAGCAGTTTCCATAACGCATAACGCAGGAGCTCTTGTGGTGGATTGATTGGAGGTTGGTTGCACCTGCAGCTTCTTAAAGTCGAATCGCGTCACAAGAAACATTTGATTCCAGGGCTCTCTATCTCGACCGATTCTCGAACTTTAAGGAACGCGGCTCGCAGTTAAGAATCTCTGCAACGCCCAATTGCAGATTAGAAGAACCCCGAACATTAACTTTTGTCGGCGCCAAATTTCTTTATAACTTTACTTGTATGGGGTTTATTTAGCTGCGAACTGGGAAGGAAAGAAGCTTCTTTGCCCGGTTCCCGAACTCAGGCAGACGACTTCATTATTTACTTCCTTTCTACCTGTCCTCCATCCCTCCCTACCTTCATTCCTCTCTCGTCCGACGACGTTTCCGATCATCCGATTGACTGGCAATTCTACAACATGTCAGGTCTCTTCGGCTCCGCCTCGGCGAGCGCCACTAGTAATACCGTCGGCGATCTGTCCAAAGATGTCGCCATCTCAAATCCTCCCGACGACACCGCCTCCGACCTCGCCTTCTCAAGCGCCAGAGATTTCCTAGCCGTGTCAAGTTGGGACAAGAAGGTCCGCATCTACGAAATCTCGGCTAGCGGCCAGAGCGAAGGAAAACATCTCTACGAGCACGATGCTCCGGTTTTGAGCGTCGACTGGTCCAAAGTAAGTTGGATGAGGCCTGCAATCACAACTGGCTCCGGAATTCTAACAGACTCTTCAGGATGGCAGCAAGGTTGTGTCTGCCGGAGCCGACAAGCAGGCCAAGGTGTGCGACCTCCAGACCGGCCAGACTGCCCAAGTAGCCGCCCACGACCAGACGATCAAGTGCGCCAAGTTCTTCGAGCTCCCCAATGCGAGCGCCCCAATGCTAGTAACGGGCTCGTGGGATAAGACCATCAAGTACTGGGATCTGAGGTCCAGCAATCCCGTCGGTTCCGTTACCTGCCAAGAGCGTGTCTACACCATGGACGTGCGCAACAGTCTGCTCGTTATCGGCACAGCCGATCGGTACATCAACGTCGTTAATCTCGCCGATCCCATGAAGTTCTACAAGACCCTACAGAGCCCGCTTAAGTGGCAAACACGCGTGGTGAGCTGCTTCACCGACTCGTCGGGTTTTGCTATTGGCAGTATCGAGGGACGATGTGCTATTCAGTACGTCGAGGACAAGGACGCAGGGTAAGCTACCAACTAGCTCGGATCATCCCCAAATTCACCAGACTTCATCGTCACTGACACCGCTGATGAAACATAGCTCCAACTTCTCGTTTAAGTGCCACCGGGACCCACCCCAGGGCAATACCACCCAGGTCTATGCGGTCAACGATATCTCGTTCCACCCGCAGCACGGGACATTCAGCACGGCCGGTAGCGACGGCACGTTCCACTTCTGGGACAAGGACGCGAAACACCGGCTCAAGGGGTACCCGGCCGTGGGCGGCAGCATCACGGCCACCACCTTCAACGCCAGCGGCCCCATCTTCGCCTACGCCGTCGGCTACGACTGGAGCAAGGGTTTCTCGGCAAACAACCCGAACTATCCCAACAAGGTCATGCTCCACCCCATCCAGGGCGAGGAGTGCAAGCCCAGGCCGAGCGTCAAGAAGCGGTAGGGACACTACCCGTGAACTACCAGTGCTGGGTTCAACTATAGCGGGCCCGGAAGAGACGGCGGAATGAAGTAGCTAAGCGATTAAATAACGTGAATCAGTCGGTGGCAAGGAGCTAGCTGTGAGGCGGGCACCCCAAACAAGGTCGGGGGAGCACAAAGGCAGAAGATGGCATGATTCGGAATGGTAAGTAGATCTCTCGCAGATACCAAGCGACACCTGAGGACCAGCGACCCGTGTTGAGGATTGTAAGAAAATAGCGCGTCAGGAAGGAGGCATCGAGGAAAAAGCCGCGTGGGGGTGCCTTTGATGGATTTTCACCTCCCGACGCGGAAGGACCGGACTGGGGCCGCTAGCTGAGTTGGGAATGAGATACCAGACTCTTAGGTAGTTTAATAAATGTAACAGACACATCACGGTGACTTTTGAGTGAGTTTACTAGTAGCGCGCCACATGCGGCTGGTCATGATCTGATGTGCTCCTGAAAGGCAACCAGTCAGGGATGTGATAACAGGATATGCTAGGGGGGGCACTGAAACCGACCTTCTGCGTCTTTAATCCCTCCAATCCACTACAATACACGGCTTGTAGTCCGCAAAATCGAGGATCCGGCGATGCCAAGTGAATTTGATCTTACTATTGGAAGCGGGAAAGGGATAGAGATGCTGCAAGAATTCGCAGATGCGGCCGTCCACCACTCCACTCCGTCTAACTTGGATTTCTGGGGCATGATGGTCCTCGGCACTGTATATAAGGGCAGCCATGATTTGTCTCTGGCTAGGTGGGGAACTTCACGACATGGAGCTGCGTCGCATCCGCAGGTATTTACCAGGACATTTTGGGCTTTGTAGCTGTTGGTATGAACAGCAGGCCCTCTAGAGAGGCCAGTAGGGTTGAGTCTTGTCCTAGAAGAATTTGGCTCTTTAATGGCTAGATCAAGGTTAGGAACCCCCTCAGTATTTTAGGTGCGACCCGGGGTGCCTCATAAGGTTTTACCCCTGAGGACGGATGCGACGAGCTTCTTCTAGGCACCTATAACACATTACAGATACGAAGCAGTTTTTAAGTTGACTGTCGAGCAGGGAGGGGGTGGACATCAGAACTAAATTCACAAATGGCTACGTTGACTTTCAATTATCTCGTGATGTACTTTCCCATATCATTTGACCCGCGGCCAAAAGAAAAGAGTCCCTGAACGACAGAAAGCGCAGCAACTGGAAATAGTGTACAGCAAAGGATGCAAAAACTGGAAGCCCCCCAGTTACTCCAAGACCCTACGACATAAACTATCACAACTCCCCATCTCTCGCTAGCCGAGGCAGACGGACTCCCCCCTTTTTTTCAAGTAACTCCGTCCCACCTATCCTACGCCGGTACAGCACCACCACCATCCTCCACCGTCCGAGAGCGAGAGCGCTTGGCGAGCTTCCTCGACTGCCTCCCGAACCACACCCCAAAGCCGTGCAGTGAGCATGTCGCCACGCTGGCCTCCAGCGTGCTTACCCTCCGGCCCAGCGCGGCAGTCCTCTCGCGCAGCTCGGCGTTCCGGCCCCGTTCTACCTCAAGCTCGGTCCGGGACCGCTCGAGTCCGGCTGCGAGGCGCTCAGCGTCGTCCCGCGCGTCGTTTCGTTCGAGGGTCGTGCTGTTTAGGTTATTCAGGGCGGCGTCGCGGTCGGCGCCGAGCTTTACGTTTTCTAAGCGGAGGGAGTCTCTCTCGTTCGAGAGGCTAACGAGCGCCGTTTGTTGCGCGTCTAACTTGTTGATGGCGGCTTGGCGGTCGATGCGGAGCTTTTCGTTCTCCGCTTGTAACGAGTCGACGTCCCCCGAGAGACGGTCCACCGCGCTCTGTTTGTCCTTTGATCTGACGATGGCGGCTTCCAACTGCTCCTGGAGCGACAACTTGCCGTGCTGAAGATCCGTGACGGCTTTCGAGAGACGGTCGACCTCCGTTTGACGATCTCCTAGTTCATTGCTTGCGGCTGTTAACTCTTGTTGTAGCGAGGCCTTATCGTGCTCGAGACCCTCGACGGCCTTCGAAAGCCGATCTACCTCCTCTTGGCGAGCAACTGCATTGTCATTCGCAGCCACGAGCTGTTCACGCAAGGAGGCCCTCTCGCCCTCGAGGTCCCGGACCGCGGTCTCCAGCTTCGTGATCGACTGCTGGGTAGACTCGGCATCCCTATTCGCCGCGGCCTCGTCCACCGCCTTCTCGAGCTGCTCCTTCAGCGCGTCCCTCTGGCGCTCCGCCTCGGCGACGCGCTGGCTGAGGTCCCCGTTCTCGTTCTGCGTCATGCCCAGCAGCGCGCGCAGCTGCACGTAGCCCTTCTCGACGAGCAGCAGCTTGTCCCTCGCTTCCCGGAGATCCGCCTCCAGGGCCCCGATCCGCTCCGCGCTCCGCGCCCGCGCCGTGGCCAGCGCGCGCTCGAGCTCCAGCTTGACGGAGATCACGTCCTCGGCCTCGGGCGTCGGCAGCCGCTGCTCCGACCGCGCCGCGGCCACCAGGCGGTCGTGCTGCTCGGCGGCCCGCCTGGCGACGCGCGTCCATCGACTGACGGCGTCCCCCTGCTGCCGCCCGTGGTACTGGCACAGGCAGCACTGCGCGAGGCGGCGGAGCTCGTCGGCCGTGACGGTGCCCGGCCTGCGCGCCGCGAACTGCGTCAGAAGGGCGCGCGCCGTCGCGCGGTCATGCTCCCCGCCCGTCCACCGGCACCGCGAGTTGAAGGCGCTCCGGGCGCGGCCCACGCATTGGACATCGCCCCCGGGGGAGTCGTCGTCGGTGATCTGCAGCAGGTTGGCGGGGTCCCAGTATGTCTGGGCCATCGTGGCTGGCTAACTCGACTGCTGCTACTGCCGCTGACGCTGTAGCTTGGATAGAGTAGACTAGGAGGTACGAGATGCGTATAGGTCAGGTACGGTCAGAATGCCTCTAGTGATGATGGATTAATTGATTAATTGATGACAGAAACATGATTGATGTACCCCGCAGACAACGTGTGCGCTGGGGTGGGGGATCAAGGCCTTTTCAGCTCGACGGGCGCGCACCGCGCGCGCCTTGGTGACAGCGGGATTTCCTGGAAGTGAGCCAATAATCTGCCTCACGGAAAGCCCTGCATTGTCCGCTCAGCCCCCAGCTGAGGCACTAACTGAGGCCCCAACTGAGGCCCCAACTGCATTCCCTGAAACCCAGTGGCTGAGCCTGATGTGACTTACCTAGGAAATCAACTCGATGGAAGTATGATCGCCTTCTTGGTTCTTTTTCTATACATTGACTCGCTCTTTGGGAGGCAGCCGAATCTCACATTAACGGAGTAGTTTCCGCGTTACTGTGCATAGTGAGTTGTTTTCATTTACTTAACGTGCATCTGTGTGCAGCAAGTCCGTGAGCGGCCCGTCCCGGCTTAATTGAGACAGGGGTTGGCTCCTGATTCTCAAACCCAGTCTCAGCCCCCTGTAGGGGTTCCGGGAGCCGCTGCAGTACAAAATATACGCGGTCAAATGGTTGCACCCTCTCAAGGAAAATATTCCGGCATGTTCCTTCAACAGAGCCACTAGGCGCATTATAGAACCTTTGAGGCAGCTTCCGATTCGCCTCGCTTTAAAGACAGCGCCCGGTGATAGAGTACGGAATATTAAAGCAAGCCCGGAATGACGAGGTTTAATGTAGGGAACAACTTTCTAACGTCGCCCTACCTAAGCAATATCCTACTATCACTATGCCTGATTGTTTGCAACAAAGAAATGTTTTAGGGCTGGTTGTTTAGTATGACTCTAGGAGATCAGACAGATGATGGGACTACCTTTGGTGGATTGATATATACAAGAGTATAAGGTAGCCGTAGGGAAATGGGAGGGCAAACTCGAAGCGCCTCGGAAGCTTGGATAAGTAGAAGAAGGCTATGGAATGCATTCACTATACGGACTACCGAAATAACGGCTGGACGTGCACTTGGCCCTTAACCGCCTCAGGAGGTAGTCGGCTTTCTTCTCAAACAATGGTCTAAGGTCCTCTAGGAGGAAACCATAAGCAGACTCGAGCGAGGAACTACTTTTTATTGATAGGCCGCAAAACCAAACTGAAAAGTGTCAACACGAAAGTGCTTCCGGCTAGATGCGAACTGGCTAAGTTCGAATATGTTTTAAAGCAGAGCTTCAATGAAAAGGAGTTCAGTAACATATTCCCTGATACGGCACAACTGTCGCTGGCAAACTTATCGCCACGGCGCTCCGGCCTACCTTGCTTTCCTGGTTCTACTCCATACCTTGCTATCAAAGAAAGTCGGTACGGAATTTTTCTACGAACTGTTCAAGACTCCATTCAAAGCATGATGTTGGTCGATATCCGTGGCAGCGGGCATATCGATAATTATATTTTGTCGGCAAATGCGTTGCAATTCTTCAGCTTGGGGGGAACTGGTTGCTTGATTTCTGGGATTAGCTAGATGGGTGGAATCTCCTTGGCTAATATAGCCTAGACCCCTTTGTCCTTGCAAACCTAGGGCCACGTATCAAAGCCCTTGCAATCCTTTCAACCTCCATTCAACAAATCACCACAACTGCCGACATATTTAGACTATTTGGACCCCTATGGGCTCTATGACTTGGCCTGACCAGAGAGTTTATAAGCTGTGGCATCAACAGGCAGACCGATAGAAGTCTAGAACATGCTTGGGCCTCCTTTTCCACGTTTTGGACTCGTCATATCGAGCTTCATTATAAATAAGGTTCGTTACGGTGAGGGTTTACTCTAATACCTAGGAGGTTCAGCAGCTGATTCTTGGAATTTCAGTTCGTTTCCTTAACCGGCGATCCCGTTCGTCCTCTCCCCTGTTCTAGCCATGCTGTTGCGGATGCTATTGCCCCCCTCCTCGTTTCGTTTTCTTAGTTTCGCCTTTGATGTATGCAACTTTCTAATACTATTTGAAATTGGTCTCGAACTTGGCCATGATGCCATGCATTTCATGGGTGACCGCTGTGACTAGGTTCAGTTCAAGGAGCATCGCAAATGAAATGCAACCAACTGCATATCAATACATTTGCCAAGGCTTCTGTATCGACATTTCGTAATTAACTAATGCGCCTGAAGTAGCCTAGCCCAGTGGGTTCTTCCTGTTATTCTTCCGCCTGTCGGTTTGTCGGAATTCGTCGTCCTTGTTTCAAACCCCTTTCCATGCATCTATCTGGCCGAATCTCGTTCCATATCTGATCTGAAGCATTTGATCCAAGCACTGCCTCTCAGCTGTATCCGCCTAGAGCATTGCGCCAAAAACATCAAGGATGGGGTTGTATTCAGAGCTTCCTTATCACCTCAATAAGGTTGATATCATTATCGTTGGAGGTGAGGAATGATCCATTTTGAGAGAATTATAAACAGGCTTGTCGCTTACCGAGCGTCTTTCCTAGGCGGAACTGCTGGCTGTGTAATTGCCGCGCGACTCCGCTATCCCTTCCGAGGTCTCTCCATCCTGGTTATCGAGGCAGGCCCGGGCAACAATAATGTACCCAACATTATCCACCTTATGTTTTATGGCGACTATTCATCCTTATTAATAGGACTTCGGTACTCCATGCTGGAAAAAAAGAGACAAAGCTCGCCGATAGGGGCCTTCCCGTCTCGTCTAGATCCATTCTCGGAGTGACATCGTCTATCAACCTCTGCGTGTGCTCCAGAGCGCAGGGGTGTGACTTCGACGGTTGGCAAACATCTGATGATGATACGCTGCCATATTTTAAACAGGAGTTACCACTAGTTCATAGAAATGACGTCGGTCTATACCAGGCTACCATCCATCGCAGCTCCAAACATACCATGGCCCTGGAGCAAAAGATAGTCATGGGTCTGACGGTCCGAGCTGCGTATCTCGCGGCTCATACAACACTCCCAACCTCGAAGCTGATATCGTACAAGCGGCTGGGAAGCTGAATATTCCCGGGATTAAGGACCTTCAAGATGTGAACAGTCGTCATGGTATACAACGCGCAATGCATTATATCTGCCCAGAAGGGCAACGTCAGGATGCAGCTCACACAAATATCTGCACCCAAAACTGGACGACGGCCAACATCCTCATCTCAACATCCTTTTCGAATCGCAAGTCAAGAAGATCTTGTTTGACGACGATAAGAAAGCCAACGGGGTTCAGTACAAGGCGAATCCACTCTTCCAGGATAAACCCCCCCACCATTCATCTTGTTCGGACCAAAGGATGATCATAATATCCAGTGGGTCGCTATCCACGCCGTTAATTCTGGAGAGAACTAGTGTTTAGCGACCCCGAAGTCTTAGGACGCGTGGGGGTTCAGCTAGTAGCGGACGTTCCTGGAATCGGCCGCGGTTACAGTGACCATCCTCTCGTCACGCACACCTGCAAGACTAGTGTGGGACAAAGAAGAAATTATGGATACCTATAAAGCCGAGCGTCTGAACCGTGAAGGCCTAATCAGGGATAATGACAGACTCCTTGGATGGAATGCTATGGATATTGCTTGCAAGCTCCGCCCGACTGACTCCGAGATCGATGGGCTCCGGCCTCCGTTTCGTGATACCCGGGACCCGGAACCAAGGGCATTGTGAACAGACCTTTGTATGATATTGGCTCTGAACCTGTGAGTTAATCGGAGAGTCTGATCTGTGTATTCCCATTCTAACATCGTCTTTCAGCTGTCTCGGCGATTCTAGAACAATCTCACTCGGGCAATACCGTACTGTAGCTGCATATACGCTCTACCGCCATTCCCGTGGCCACATTCACATTGCTGGACCAGAGTTCGATGATAGAACCGAGTTCGAGATAGGCTTCTGTTTGGACCCCGACGATTTCGATCTTAAGGTCCAAGTATGGCTTTATAAAAAGCGCCGTGAGCTCGCGCGGCACATGCGAACATACCGTGACGAGGTCGCAATCTAATACCCGTCCTTTCTTCCCGGATCGCATAGCGGTTGCATTGAAATGGATGATGCGCTTCCGGATAACAAAGGTCATCGAGCAATGGCTGCGTGAGCATATCGCAACGGGATGGCACTCTATGGGCACACGTAGAATGGCACCAAGGGATCAGATGGGAGGAATTAACCGAAATCTAAACGTCTACGGGTGAGGGGTCTGAAGCTGGCCGACCTTAGTATTGCATCCGAAAACATTGGTGCCAACACTAACAATACCGCTTTGGCCATTGGGGAGAAGGCGGTAGACATCTTCGCCCAGGAGCTGCATGTGGCCTTGGCTTGTGGCCCTATTCTAATGTCGTGTATGTCATTTCCATGGCAATAATATTTATGCATAGTTGTAGAAGCGTCTCCATATGCCACCTCCTTAAATCGGGTTACGCACAAAATACGCGTTGCTGGCCGCCATATATCCCCGCTAAGGCAATTTTCATGGGATCCAGCGCATCACGCAGTATACTCCTTCGGACGGAACAAATCAAGGGTTTTCTATATTACAAAAAAGCAGGAACAGGAACATGGCCGCCAGGCTCTTTGGAAGCCGAGATCCTAGTCTGCCGGCCCGGCCCGAGTAGAACCGGACTCCATTAATATGCCACAATGGTTAACCGACCGTACTCGTCAAGGCTCTAAGCTACTGGAACAGCCTCATTTGAGAGTTCTGCCACTGTAAAAGCTCCTAATTATAGCAGAATGCGGAGCTCATTCTAGTCATTAACGTTTAGATCCATAACGAGTAGGTGTATGTAGGCTTTAAATAAATATTAGGAAATCGTAGGGCCATACCACCCTTGTGGACACGTGTATCCGTAGTTCTTAACACAGTTCATTAAGAGCTTGAAACCCTTCTTATCGCTGAACTACAAGAGGCCGCTGCCAGAGATGTCTACTTACGTCTGTTGTGAAGCCTAACTTAAACAACTGGTTACGTAATTACTACTCTACCCACGTAACCTATCAATTCCGAACCAATCAGCCTTCAGTGCCAGCAACAGACCAAAACTGAACCTGACATGTGATGGCAGGTATTTGCAAGAATTAATTTTAAGAAAGCATTCACAGACTCCACGATTAAAGGAGGGCTAAATAGAATTCCGGACTTGCTGATGACATACCGTAACGTGCTGCCACTTGTGGGTCCTCGTACTTCGAGCGTTTAAAAGGGATTTAGCCTAGGTTACCAGGGGCCCTGGCCTAGCTCTGATAACTACTACTGTAATCAGGACCCTGTAGCATCCCGGCCCGGAGGACTAATTAACTTTAAAACGTCATCTCTCGACTTAATCCGTAACCGCCCAGTCACTTTGCCGCCGCTCACCGGGCGCTAAGTAACTCGACTTGATTCTAGTCTAGTGGGGTCAAAGCCGGGGGCATCCCGAGCAAAGTCCGGAGGAACACGAATTTCTCGTATAGGCTCGGGGTGCGGTTTTGTCAGTTGCCTCTGCAAAGGCACTTGTGTCAAGCAGCACTCTTCTGTAGAAAGTCGGCAGCACTCATCAGTGCGGCTGGAATCTGCTTACGTTACTCGGGACTCAAGCCACTGGACGAAATGTTGTTTTTGCGAAACCGTTATGCCGCGAACAGTTTACAGGAGCACGAGGGGCATCACAATCTTCGTGATGGCCAGTATTGCAGCATTACTATTCCAGAAAACAACCTTAGACATCGACTGCAAAAACAGCATTCATTTAAAGGTTCCGCCTTGTGCCCAGAATTTTATTTAAGGAATAATTTTTAAGGCCATATACTCGACTCCCCCAAACCTTCGAAAGCTATGGATCGCAGATCGAGCCCGCATTCCAAATGTAGATTTAAAGTTACCAGAAAAGATTTAGCAAAATATAAACAGGAGGAACCACAGGATATATTGGAATATACTCCTGACAATATATTACTAACTGGTAATGGCTGGCCCCGCGGAGGAGAACCGCTGCCAAGGCGCCAAAATATAGCCCCTGTTAGGTTTTGAACTAATGAAATTAGGTTCAGCCGCTTGTGAGGCAACTGCCTTCCCCACCCTTAACGCCGCCCATCTCTGGCACGACAGCTCTAAGGGTCTCCCACTGCCGGCGTGCTGACCGCGATCCCACACCGGTACTATGCGGCTAGCTTGCTTGACGGAAGACGGTGATTACGTGGATATCTCTTCCGCCATCGTTCGAGAGCCTTTGGTCGTCCGCGCATTGTTGACGGACGCTCTGTTCCAATGTCAAGCACAACTTCCTGATTCCCTCGACTACCTCCGTACTGAGCAAGCCATTCGGGATTGCCTTCAGCAGTTTCAAGGCGACCAAGAGAGATATGTTAGGAGCTATGTGCTTTCCCGTACGCTTGATCACCGTATTCAGCAGACTCCGAGGGCCGATATAATATATCAGTCATTCCACTATGGCGGGCCTCTCGCCCTCGTTGGAGTCTTTTACGCCACGCTTGATGCCCACCGTAATCCTCGTAACCGGGAGACTTTGGATTTCTTCCTCCATAAAGCATCAAGCGAATCGAAGCTGGAACTGATCAAAAGGACAAGTACCTTCCCTTGTAATTCGTCCGTGGCCAGCTGGCTGCAGCGAATTCTCGAGAAGCTCGAACCGGACTCGCAAACACTTGCATATATTCTGCGTGGTTTAGGTACGGTTAATATACCTAAGGAGCTTTTCCGCCTGGTGCGAACGGCTTCTTTTACCTGGGGCCCAGACGGCGAAGTTAAGAAGGACCTTCCTCGAATCATCCCTCTTATACAAGAGGAACAGATATTCAAATCAGCCTTACGTAACTTAGAACATGCGCATTTCGCATATTCGACCGAGGAACATATAGGTCTAGACCGGAACGTAGCAGAGCTCTTATTACAGCGCCCTGACGAGACTGTATGGACCGCTGAGGCTGCCAAGATCGTCATCCATGCTTTTCCAAAACATTCGAACATTGAACCTGCAGAGTATGTATGTATCTTTGCTCTTTTTTGATAGATGAACTTATCATTAGTAGCTATAACAGACAATGCGGATTCCTGATGCCCTTATTAGAGCACCTCCTGCCCCAGATCCTTAATCCGCGGGTCATGGCCCTGTTCGACAGCGCTTACCTCATACAACTCTCCGAGGTGGGCCTGTCTGCTTCGAATTTTGGTGAGCGGTTATGGAAGAATATGGCCGTTACGATCGCAACCGAGGCTGCAAGTATCCTCGGGGCCGACTCAGCGGACAGGGCTTTGTTATTGGCCTTAGCGAACATCAGGAAAGCCTCCTTAGCACTCCTTTATGAGGCCCCAGGGGAGTGGCAAGCCAAGAGCATATCGTTTCCGATTTACGATGACCGGTCCAGTGCATTCGCTTCCAAACTCTTGATTGCCAAAGCTCGCGAGGGCGTTGGCTTTAATGCTATGGCTTCAGCATCTGAGCACTTGATGAATTTTAAGCCTACATGGAACGGGACCTTATCTACGTTAAGGAAGTCACAAAATAGACAAGTGGCATTCATGCGTGCTAAGATACTTCGCTTTGAAGGACGGTTCAGGGAAGCCTATCAGATTTTAATAACGCTTGCGCCACCCGATAGTTCGGTAGCATCGCTGCTTGGGGGTGTACTCTGTGAGCTTGGACAATGTGATCAGGCGATCGAGGAACTAAATCGGCAGCTGACTATAACGAGGCATCCAAAAAGCATTACACGCGTCAGGCTGGCGTTGGCTAATGCGTACCTCATGAAATGTATGCAAGTCTTCCAGGGCCAGGGGCAAGGGCTGGACTGGCGGTCACTCCAGGCGTCTCGGGACATCTACCAGGACCTCCGTGCCCATCCGTTTCCAGCCACTTATTTTGGCAAGATCGACCATCTTTCGGTCTTGATGGGTCTCGCAATCGCCGATCATCTCAACGGTCAGGTTGACAACGCGCTAAGAGCATGGCAGGCCGCCCTTGCTGCGTCTCAAGCCCTCCTTCTTACTGGATATACCGATATGATTCAGGCCTACTCTACGAGCGAGCTACAGATAAGGAGGGGAGCCGGTACACAGGCAGACGTATTGGGAAACTATGCGAAAGCCTTGTTCGCTAGAACAGGCCGTCAGTATCACTTCACCGGCATAGGCTCTTTTTGGCCCGATATTCTCAACATCTGGTATGCAGCAAGTGGTCGGCAGCCAGTCATCCCCCCACGACGTGGTGAGTGACAACTCCCTGTCAGTCTCTAGCGTAAGTTCTTGCCCCCGTAGCCCAATAGGGTACCATACCATCATGACAGTTCGTGGCGTTTCCTCACTGGATACCAATCCATTACCTCAAACAACCTACAGCCCACGGTTGAGATTACCTAGCCGGCGCTAGATATGAACGAATTCTGAATATCAGGCCGAATATTAACATCCCTGTCAGGTACCTTCTAGGGTCAGGTCTAACGCTACTGCTATACTGAAGTTCGGATTCATATAGAGCTCGAAAAGGTTCGTTGATGGAAAGCACTGCCTAAGTTAGAATGTTAAACTTGCCCATACGACGTAGTAGCGCATGCGTTAATTGTGGTTGTTTCAAGGAAACACGCGCTAGATTCTATTGGGATATCGCCCCACTGTCTTCCGCCGCTTGAGGGTCTAGCGAGAACCGGCTATTGGTGGCTCTGGGATTTTCCTCTTTATATGAGATTCGCGTTCCGAAGACCCCTGGCGCTTTTTGTCTGATGTCGCGGCCCTGCGCCGGGGGGAGCTGCAATACGGGGTGGGGAGCTTTATGAAGCGCCGCGATAATCAGATCTTGTTGGGAAACCACGTCGAAAATCTGGTCGGCGGCAACATTAGATTCGGGCAGTGATCGCCCCGTCCTGGGAGTCTACCCTTGTTGGAGAACGGGGAGGTGGATCAGGTAGTCCGGTCGAGGCGAACAGTTCGTCGTGTATATAAATCTTCTGTCTCCAGCTGAATGGATGACTGGGGAGTTTCCTGGCCTCATTCACTCACATTCACTACAGTTGATCTCTAGTCCTTCTTTTCATTTCCTTTTGCCCCGTGCTGTCGCTAGCCGACGGTCTCTTTAACATTCTTTCTAAAATGAAGTTCACTGTCGTTCCCCTGTTGGCTGGCCTAGCCGCCGCCGTTCCCCTTTCTCCCTACGCCCTGCCTGTTCCTCCTAAGGCCCGTGGCGTTATCGCTCGCCAGAACGGCACAAGTCCTATTACTGGACGTCCCACAGATCCCTGTAACATCGGCTTCTGCACCCTGAACGGCGGTACTACTGGTGGTGCTGCTGGTAACACAGTCACGGTTACGGACGTGGCCAGCCTGAAGGAGGCCGCGGAGGCCGATGAGCCGGCTGTCATCATTGTCTCCGGCGCTCTTAGCGGCTCCGAGAAGATCCGTGTTGCCTCCGACAAGACCATCTTCGGCGAGTCCGGCAGCTCCATCGAGGGTGTTGGTTTCTACATCAACAAGGCCAACAATGTCATCCTGAGAAACCTGAAGATCTCGAAGGTCCTCGCCGACAATGGCGACGCCATTGGCATTCAGGAGGCCCAGAACGTTTGGATCGACCACTGCGATCTGTCGTCCGACAAGGAGCATGACAAGGACTTCTACGATGGTCTGCTTGATGTCACCCACGCCTCTGACTTCGTCACTCTCTCCAACAACTTCATCCACGACCACTTCAAGGCTTCCCTTGTCGGCCACTCCGACAGCAACGGTGACGAGGATACCGGTCACCTCACCATCACCTACGTAAGTAAACGCTTTACTCATAGATTCATCTTCTCCACGAGTGAATTGCTAACTGATGTTACACTTAGGCCAACAACTACTGGAAGAATATCAACAGTCGCGGCCCTTCCATCCGCTTCGCCAAGGCTGTCCACATCGTCAACAACTACGAGGAGGACATCGACACTGGTGGCATCAACGCCCGCATGGGTGCGCAGATCCTTCTCCAGAGCTCTGCCTTCAAGGGTGTCGAGGAGGCCGTCCTCTCCAAGGATTCGGATGAGGTTGGCTTCGTCACTATGGATGACGTCGACCTCGGCGAGGGCACCAACACCGCCGAGGCCGGTACTCTCACCGCCGCTGACTTCCCCTACGACCCTATTGAGGTTCTGGGATCCCGGCAGGTTCCCAGCATCATCCCCACCACCGCTGGTGCCACCTTGTAAGGGGTTACACGGCGGTCATCTGATAAGTATAGCCGCCTGGATATAATGACCATGTACATAAGACTTTCGATTCGTATGGTAAATGCCACCACATTTCCCACCAGCCTAGCTATAATATATTTTAGCATACATTACTACAACCGTTCTACTGAACAGTGAATCCGTACAATAACTTTTCGGTGACTGTTGATAGGTTGCGCCTAATGGTGCATGTCCACATGTAAGGTGCAGATTGCCCATTCCACAAGGAAACTTCCAACTTCTTCTGATACTTGGTGCAGGCTCGCACTCTACCCCCTATCAGAGTGCCGTCGCGGCCAGAGACTCGACTTCATTAGCGTAACGAAGCAACAGATCGCTCCAAGAGTAGCTTAGGCGGCTCCATCCACTGCCCCTTGTCATGATTCATACCAGCCTCCATAGATGAGGCCCCCTTGGGCTTTGTCGCAGGTTCAGTGACTCAACAGTAATGCACACAAAGTTCCGCGATGGCGACGCTCCGCTCTTAGTCTCTTGTAGACCACTTCTCATCCCTAGCTAGGTAGTTCAATGTGCTACGATGTTGCAGGACTAGCTCCAGAGGTCTGATGTCGTCATCATCGCGCGGGTTCGGATCCACGCCGGAGCGCCGCAGTCGACGTACGACGTCTACTTGTTATTTCTCGACGGCGCGTCAAGAGATGCGTTCTGGTGAAGACCACATTCCTGTTATGAGCGACGGCGTGCTCGGTCAGGGTTTCCTTGCCGTCAGCCCTGTTGGAACGCATAACAGTGTCGACTACCGTGGTATCTTACAGGAGGACTACCGTGGTATCTTACAGGAGGTACCCCTTCGAACCACAGGCCATGAGAAATTCAAAACACTGTCGGGACGTAGGATCATCTGGTTCGTCGTCTACATCTGATAGCTTTCTCAACCCACCCATGGCTCGAATCATGGCAAACAGACACCGCTCGTACTAGGAAGCCTGAGACCACGATAATGATCGAGGGGGAATAGCAACGAATCAGTGCCATGATTTCGCAGGCATGCGAGAATGAACCCCAAAGGTGGTGATAGTTTCTGGTAACGGTCAAGGGAGCTTTTCAGTAGGCACTGCAATGCATCCCGCTCCCAAAATTCATCACTGCCAACCCGACACATTATTCCAAGCGTGTTTGACCGTCTCCACTTTCTTGTATTGATCAAGGTGCCATGCTCGAGCAGGAGCTTGATGATTTCGACCAAGGCTCGCCTCTCACAAGCGGACATGAGCGGTGTAACGCCATCGTCGTCATCATTGATGTCAGCTGCGGGCCCATATTCCAAAAGTACCTGGACTACTTTGGTGGAATCATGCTGGAGAGCCATGAAAATGGGGTGTTTCCCGGTCCTACCTCTAGCATTCACGTTACCGCCTCTGGATATCAGGTATTTGATTATAGACATAGGATAACCTCGTTAGAATGTGAACAACATCCACCTCCGTGCGCAGTGTGCCAATGCAACGAGTTTCCATCGACATAACTCCACTGGTGGACATCTCCGAGTTGTATAAGACTTCTGGCCATGAGGACGTACAGCGGGCAGAGGCATATCCAGGACGGACCGGCTTGGCCCGTGGATTTGCGACAAATTGTGGTTCATATCACCACCGTTGGATAGTAGCCAGGCCATCACGCTGATGTGGTTCCGGTGATATGCATAGAAAAAAGGGGTCAGACCTCGGTCGTCGGGCTGATCAACTTGTAACTGGGACTCCAATGTGTCCAGGATATACTCTGCGAGCGAAAGCATGCCGAATTGACAGGAGGTATGGAGCACGGTGATACGTGGCACCTCAGCCACGTACACACTAGCCTCTAAAGAATGGAAGAGCTTCGCTGCTGATTCGTGTCCGTTACATATTACGGGGTACAATGGTATCCATAGGACGACATTCGATTCTCGCGGCGGATGATTGGTCGCCTGGGAGGGGAGTAAACGGCTGCTACACTCGCAGAAATAATAGGAGGCTGCATTAGTCGCACCTTGTGGTACTAGCAATTCCACGACATGGTCGTGTCCTACGCTCGCTGCGAGATGCAAGGCAGTCCAGAATTGTGCCAATACGTTATTAAACGTGTATCGTCCTGTGTCTCGTGACTGAGTGGTATATCCGTCTCTAAGGCACACCTAGGGGTGTAGAGGTTCCCAGATAGGGAACCCTTCCCCCTATGAACCCATTGGCGTTATGACGCGGCACACGTTTCGATGCATCACGGCAAGCATGGATAACTCTGAGGTAGACGTCGGGCGCTTGTTACTGCAGCCAAGAGTATCTGTGCCGTATGAACCGTGCCTTCGCCAGCAGCCCAGAATAGAAAACTGTCGCCTAAGGGCCGCATCCGCGCGACTGTACAAAAGTGGGCATGGATGCTGTAGAAGAGTCGGCTGACGCTTGTACACGCATGGGGGTCGGATTTGTCATGGAGACCTTCAATGATATGTATGGTGGCTCAGGGGGTATATCATTTACGGAAGTCATGATAAACGCGACGCAAAGTGGCCTCCTGGCCCTCTAGTATGAATAGGGGGAAGGACGCAGCCAGAGAGCGGAGCAGCAACCGCACGGATGCTGAGGAGAGAAACATTTTTATTGAAAATCCTAAGGGAGACAATGTGGATACGTGAGTAGATACAATTGGAAACAAAATTCTCACGACGTTGCTTTTTCCCAACGTGAGTGTCTGATATCAGCGAACCAAGAGAATGAATATAGGTACGGGCAGTCATTTATCCGGTATATTTTTATCCACATTTTCCCCAGGGAATTATGATGTTATCGCTTATTATTCATTAGAACGAGCGTCTGCCCCGCTCCGTCCCCCTCTGCCATGGCCTCTGAAAAGTTGAGTAAGAAGTAGATAGGCAGTTCATCTTCGAACTGGCGCAAACAACAAAGGAAATTCAGAAAGATGGCTGCTAAGACGCCAACTGAAGAGCTTCAGAAGCTCAGCGGTACAGTGTCATTCTTCACGTCAGAAATCTTCCATTAACTGACTGTTTCGTAGTTCAGGACGCTGCCGCCGCAGACGGCAAGGCCGGCGCGGCTGCAAATGGTGCCGCAAATGGCGACGCTGCTGAACATTCTGGCGATGAATCCGAGGATGAAGCCGACGGCAATGCGCCCGAAGCAGGGCCAGGAGCCGCCAAGAAGAAGAAGAACAAGAAGCGAAAGCCCAGGAAGAAGAAGAAGGCTCCTACCGCCCAGACCGACCCTCCGAGTGTCCTCATTTCTCAACTCTTCCCCGACAAAACCTACCCTAAGGGCGAAGAAGTCGAATACAAGGATGATAACCGCTGGAGAACCACCAGCGAAGAGAAGCGTCATCTTGACAACCTCAATATGCACAATGACTTCTTGCCAGACTATCGCCACGCCGCCGAGACCCATCGACAAGTCCGCCAGTGGGCGCAGAAGAACATCAAGCCGGGCCAGACACTGACAGAGATTGCGAATGGAATTGAAGATAGCGTTCGTCGCTTGGTAGGGCACGATGGCCTGGCCGAAGGCGACGCTATCGTCGCAGGCATGGGTTTCCCAACCGGACTGAACCTCGATCACATCGCGGCCCATTACAGCCCCAACGCCGGCAACAAGACGGTTTTGCAGCAGAGCAACGTAATGAAAGTCGATATCGGAGTGCACGTCAACGGAAGAATCGTCGACAGTGCCTTTACCTTAGCGTTTGATCCAATGTACGACAATCTCCTCGCAGCCGTTAAAGACGCCACAAACACTGGCGTTAGGGAGGCTGGCATCGATGTGCGTCTCGGCGAGCTCGGAGGCTACATCCAGGAAGCCATGGAAAGTTACGAGTGCGAGATTAACGGCAAAACCTACCCCATCAAGTCGATCCGGAATCTCAGTGGTCACACTATCTTACCATACAGCATCCATGGCACCAAGAGCGTACCTATTGTCGGGGGAACCGGTGACATGACTAAAATGGAGGAGGGCGATGTATTCGCTATCGAAACCTTCGGAAGTACTGGAAATGGTCATGTTCACGATGAGGGAGAAGTCTCTCACTATGCCCTACGCACTAATGCACCCAAGGTGGACCTGCGCCTATCTTCGGCTAAGTCTCTTCTCAACGTCATTAAGAAGAACTTCGGCACTATCCCCTTTTGCCGGCGGTATTTGGATAGGCTTGGACAGGAGAAATACCTGCTCGGGGTAAGAATATCCACTGGCGTGACATTCACAGGGAATGCTCGTGGCTGACATCATATAGTTAAACAACCTCGTCACGCAAGGTATCGTCGAGGATTATCCACCGCTGGTGGACAAGAAGGGCTCCTACACTGCCCAATTTGAGCATGTAAGTTACGAAAGCGCAGACATTGTCGAATAAGATACTGATGATGAATCCTTAGACTATTCTACTCAGGCCCACCGTAAAGGAGGTTATTAGCCGCGGCGACGACTACTAAACAGGGGTACCAAAGATTGAGAATATCTGATAGCGGAGAGCTTCGTATCCTTTAGGCTCGTGGATAAGATAAGGGTCAAAATAGCGCATCTCTTCCCCGGCTTTAAATCTGAAAAGGCTCTTGCCAAATACATGCTTTTGCCAACAGCCCCACTATGACGGCGTGACTGCTGTTGGGTTGATAATTATCTTTTGGATGGTTATGCTTAGCAAATCGAAAGTACAATAGTCCTCACAAAGCACAAGATGAAGATGGCGTCATATCGGTGAATATAGGGAATCAAACAAACGAAGAACCTCATAGATACGGTGGATACCTGTTCTCACTAAGATACCAGGTGGGGTCAGGGGGTTGTCGGCACCGAATCTTGACCAACCGACCGGACTCAGGGTCTCGGAATTGAGGTCATTAGAGATCGGATAGACGTCGAGACCTGCCGCATCGGTAAATCCCACTCGATTGCGGAGACGGGGCCGGTGGCGAGTTCCGATCTATGTGCCGGTGTCGTGTGAGTGCTCTGTGCTCCTAGGTACTTTACGTAGTCCTGCTCCAGATCTTTCTCCAGATCGAGCGTCGATCGAGCCTGACTCCTGGATAAGGCTCGGTATCCGTTTTAAAAGTACAGGCCAATCACATGGGTAATTGAGCAGAAACTGTTTCCGATGAATTCTCTGTCAAAAAACGAGCTAAGCTGTAGTAAGGCAGCTAAACGAGTACAGGTGGTAATATGTGGATAAAATATCAATAAAAGCCGGTGGCCCGTGTGGTGAATCGTCGCCGCTAGCCGGGGTAAGTAGGGCCGCTAATGTCGAGCCGATAAGCGGTCCCGTCATATCTCGAAAATTTCTCCTCCTTTCACGTGGGATTGATTTCTCAAAGACGCCGCCACATCACATAATAACTCTCATCAACCTCAATCAATTCCTGGCATTCAGCGGCCACACCACCTTCATTATACCAAACTGTACAAAAAAAGTTTGTGTTTTAGAACCACATTCAACAAGTCACAAAATCGCGATTTGAACCATTCTCTTCCTCTACATCTACCACTCCCTCGGTTGTACAGGAAAAGAAAGCTTATCTCATTGAGCCGGATCTCCGGTCGCGCGTCCGCATCAAGGAAATCTCTCAGCAATCCAACAAAAGAAAACGACAACGGTCGTATTCTCCCGGTTACCAATCCTTTAGAGAAATCGCATCGGCCTCGACCTTTGCAGAGGTTTCAGTCAATAGTCTTCATTTCTCCACGCAGCTAAAATGAAGGTCTTCTCCAACACGTGCACATTCAACTACTCGTGGGAGGAGGTATCGACGGCCAACTGGCTGAAATACTGCCCATGGAACGACAAGTCGACGCACGTCATCGCAGTCGACACCCTCGCCCGCGAAGTCGACCCCGCGACCGGCATCCTACGCACAGAACGACTCATCACGTGCAAGCAATCGGCGCCGGAATGGATGAAATCAATCATCGGCGGTATGGAAACGAGCCAGGTCTTTGAGACGTCCTACGTCAACCCTGCACAGAAGACCGTCACCATGGTGTCCCAAAACATCACGTGGTCGAACATGGTCAACGTGCAGGAGACGGTGGTCTACAAGCCGTCGGGGCCGCATCAGACGCAGTTCCAGCAGCACGCTAACATCACCGCGCTGTGTGGTGGCTGGCAACGGATCAAGAACAGCATCGAGGACTCGCTGGTCTCCCGGTTCCACGAGAACGCGATGAAGGGCAGGGAGGGCTTCGAGTGCGTGCTAGCCATGAGCCGGAGGGTGTTTGCCGAGGAACGCGCGAAGGAAATGCAGAGAAACGGCGGCAAGATGGCCGCATGATCATGGGAACGGCCATGCAGAGGCCAGCAGCATGAGATAGGCGTTGCTTGACCACTTAACCCGAGGGCTTGTCGGCCGAGTGGGATAGACAACTAGACGGATAGACGGTGCTACACATTTACAGGCGTTTCTAGAGGGTCGGGATATTTGGTTATGGGGAAAAAGCAAGGCGTTCCGGCATACCCAGCTGCTTGTGGATTTACTAGAAAAGGGCAGCGCACTGTATCCCCACACTTGTCCAGAGGAAACAGTGGACTATGACCAAAAGTTTGGGTGTATAATAACCAAGAGAACTCCATGAGAATTCATCAAGATGAACCAGTCCTCTCCACTGCAATCATCGTTCAAGGCTACTATTGTACATGCTAAAGGGGATAAGATATGCTTAAGTGGGACTCCTATGCAAATATCAAGTGTTAGACGCTCATAGAAGGATTACGTTGAGTTTGGATTCGTCTTCTGAGCCTCATCCTTCTCTACGCATTTCTTCTCGTAGTACAGCAGCAGATCCCTCGTATCGTCATCCAGCCCCGGCGCGCCGCCGCCGCCGCAGTCATCCAGAACCCTCCGGACGAACGCGGCGCCCTCGGCGTACCGCCGGAAGAAGTACAGCTCCTCGACCGCGTGCAGCAGGGCCTGCGCCTCGGGCTTCGAGATTCTCCGCGGCCCCAAGGGGAGCTTGATCGTGCTCCATATCTGTGCGACGTGGTTAGATGTGTAGGTTGTTCCCAGTTAGCCAGCCGGGTCCACGGAGTGGGGTGGCAAAATTGCTGATTATATAAGTATGTCGTTATAGTTGATGATGTACCATAATGACGGAAGAGCTGATGTGATGATGTAATTCACCAGCGTACGGATGTACAAAGCACGTGCACCATAGGTATATGGCAGAGTACCATAGATTAAAATGAAGAATGGGGGCGATTGGAAGCAAAAAAGTAATACGCACCTCCCCGTTCTCGACCTTCACCCGGTAGCTCTTCTTCACGGCCTGGAACGCCTCCTCCGACTGCGCGACCCGGGCGGCCCTCTCTGCCTCGACGTCTGCTGCGGCGGACTTGCTATCGGCGCCGTCTTCGGTGTCCGATGAGAGCTGGATGCCGAGGAGGCCGGAGTCGAGCTCTGAGTCTTCCATTTGGTGTTTCAGTAAGAAGAGGTTTGGTGGTATATGTTTGTTACCGGGGGCTCATCTTTTCGGCTCGTGAACAACACCTGTGATTACGTTTTTAGATTCTGATGGAAGGTTTGACGATTGACCTGTATAGATGGATACACTCGTATATAGAGAGTGGGCGGCGTCGAATGCCGGAATGCTCGAGTGCAGGCTGGGCTGATAAGGGAAAATTGACATCAGCGTCCGCCTATGCGCTTAGTTAGTGGGGTAAAGAGGGGGCATTGCTTCAGGGTCCCCAACTGCATCAAACATGGAGCGTCGCGGGTTGGAATCTCAGCTCGTCCGAACTCAGGAGTATCCATGGTTATAACTGCGAATTGCTCGTAAATAAACTCTGTCCTTTTGACATCTATCATCCATCGACCGAACGGATCGACAATACCCGAAATATCGTCGCCATGGATGAGCAGGTAATGCGGCTGGTGGACAAGGCTTGGGAGCGGTTTCAACAGATTCCGGAAGACCGCCGTTTCTGTGAGTCCTCTTACTAGGTTCGACATGTTTCTCTCATCGTGTCGGGGTAGGGTTCGTCTCTGAAAAGAAGAAACTGGGAGCGATGCTTTTAAACTTGAGCGATTAATATATGCGAACAACAATGCCTAACAACGCCCAGTGATCGCCATAGGCGGCATTCCTGGCTCAGGTAAGCTCCCCCTTCTTCTTATACCCCTGTTTAAACCTTAGTAAAGGCTCATCATAACCCAGGCAAAACAACACTATCGCAAAAGGTAGCCACGGCCCTTAACGCAAGGCACGCAACCCTACACCCGGAGACGCCGGTGACGGAGACGGCGTCCGTCGCCGCCTTTGTGCCGATGGACGGGTACCACCTGACCCGGGCGCAGCTCTCTGCGATGCCGGACCCGGCACACGCGCACGCGCGGCGCGGGGCCGAGTTCACGTTCGACGGTGCCGCGTTCCTGCGGCTAGTGCGGGCGCTGCGGGTTCCCCTCTCGTCGGAAACCAAACCGGTGCTCGCGCCGAGCTTTGACCACGCCGTCAAGGACCCCAAGCCGGACGACATCGCCGTGCTTCCCGGCCACCGCATCGTCGTCTTCGAGGGCAACTACGTGTGCCTCGACAGGGAGCCCTGGCGCGAGGCGGCGGCGCTCATGGACGAGCGCTGGTTCGTCGACGTCGACTTCGCGACGGCGCGCCGCAGGCTCGTCGCGAGGCACGTGCGGGCCGGCATCGCGGCCGACGAGGACGAGGCCGGGCGCAGGGCCGACGAAAATGATCTCCTGAATGGCGAGGAGATCGTCAAGAACAGGGCCCCCGTTGATGAGGTCGTCGTTAGTACAGACGATGACGCTTGGCGGCACGAGTGATCTAGTTGGGAAATCAAAAGGGGGTTTCCTGTCACGTGGACGCTAATGGTGGATGGTTTGTCACTAGACGGACTGTATGCTTGGATGCTAGACCTGAGAGGACAGACAGTTGTATTTAGTCTGGTGTAAAATACAGCATTCATGTTCGTAGATCCTACGTGGTACCAGGATTTCCTGTTTGTTAGGAAGTCCAATGACTTGCCCACGGGAGGTGTTCTATGCCTTGATGCCTTATTTTCGGTGTCTGCCCCCTTTTTCCTAAATCGTCTTCATCTTTTCGCTTCTCCGTACAGACCAAGTAATGATGAATTCATGACTGACTTTGTACAGAAAGGAGGAGGATTATACGACAGATATCTCAAGAAATGTAAAGTACCTGCCTATAGTCTTAGCTATTCCACGTTATACGCGAGAAGTACGAAGTACGCACCCATTAGGAGAGCGACGATACGACCAAACCAAGGGGTAGCGCTACGATGGGTTAAAGAGGTTCTTATCGCTTAAGCATAAAGTCCTGATAACTGCATATCTGTTTTATCTAATCTTATCAGCCCCAGAAAAATTTCTGGGAATCTCAATCCTACTACCGCCTGTAAGTTCTCGTAGCCCACTTTGTTGCAAGATACCCAAATCACACCATTTCCTGTCGGCACACTCTTTGGTTACGATGGCAGCCGTAAGCGCTGTCGAGGTGGAAGCGCCCATCTCGACAGATGAAGTCGCCTCTTCCAAGAAGCGCAAGTCGCAGGTCGAAGAAATCGAGGTCGACCTGTCGCTTCCAGAGCCGCCGTCCAAGAAAGCGAAGCGATTACTGAAGAAGGGAAAGCCTCTTCCCGTCAAGCCAGCCAGCGACGACGAAGCTGAAGACGATGGCGTTCCACCGTCGAAGACGACCACGAAAGATGGGAAGGAGAAGCGCTCCGACTACGGCATCTGGATTGGCAATCTCCCGTTTCATTTGACGAGACCAGACCTCTTCAAGTGGCTCATTGACAACTCGGGAGGTGCCATTACAGAAGAAAATATCACAAGAGTCAACCTGCCGATGATGAAGGCGTCAGGTGCCAAGAGTCGGCAGAAGACGGACGGCGAAGAACAGAAGCCGCAGAACAGGGGCTTCGCGTATGTCGACTTCGACAGCGCGACGGCTCATGTCGCAGCAATGGCCCTAACGGAATCGGAGTTGGGCGCGCGGAGAGTTCTCATCAAAGATTCTAAGTCTTTCGAGGGGCGGCCACAGAAGGAGGGCACATCTACAGAGAACGGACCGCAGAACGGCACAAATGGGATGCCTGCGGCGAAGAATACCACCAGCAAGAAGATATATGTCGGCAATCTCTCATTCCAAACAACCGAAGATGATCTGCGGGCGCAATTCGACAAGTGCGGCGAGATAGAATGGCTCAAGGTCGCAACATTTGAAGATAGCGGGAAATGTAAGGGATACGGCTGGGTGAAATTCAAGGAACCAGAAGCTGCGGAATGGGCCGTCAAAGGGTTCGTCAAGATCAGGGAGGAGATAGAGACAGAAGACGATTTCCGAGAGCCCGAGGAGGGAGAGGATGCCGAGACGGAGCCCAAGGAGAAGAAATTCAAGACGCGAAAGTGGTTCGTCAACAGGCTGCACGGCCGCGAACTTAAGATTGACTACGCGGAAGACGATCAGACCAGGTATAAGAAGAGATTTGGAAAGGATGCGCCGGAGAAGAAGGCTAGGTTCCAGAAAAGGACCCTTGCTACCGGCGCTGGCGAGGAGGGGGATAGCGGTTCGAGCAAACCTGCACCTGCGAAGAAGACCTATGGCAATGCGGGGGTTGCATCTTACCTCACTGGATCGGTTGTTAAACCAGAGGGCAAGAAGATTACTTTCGACTAAACATCACTGGATACCCCAATATACACTTGTGGTCTTACGGACGTCTTAGGCGTACCAGCCTTGATTATCTGCTTGGTACTAGAAGCAGGTAATAACTGGCGTCCGTTGAGACAGAACTGGCTCTTTGGCACCCCATTTCACTTGGTAATCAAGGGGTACATCATGTCTTCACTTGAGGTCTCGTAGAGGTCTCGTCAAGGTCTTCCTATTTCTCCGCCCATCGGTAGGCGCGTTGACAAGCAACCGCGGCGCGGACACCGTCAACACTCTCTCGTCACCATTATCACGGTCCATCTTAAAGCTGTAGCCGCATTGTGTTGAATTGAACGTATAAGCAAACACAGCCTAACAGTTACTGTATCCGATTGCTACCGAATCCCCTAATCTACATAAGGAGTAATATGCTGGCCAGTGCGGTTACCAAAGCCATAGGCAGACGGACAGCGATCAACGATGCCGAGCTGGTCCCGTCCTCCACATCGCTCGTCGCATTCAGGGGCCCCCGGGGAATAACAACTTCGACCTCAACCTCGGAGTTTTCTCGCTCATTCGGTGCGCTCCCCGATGTACGTCCACCGGATCAGGAGCATGTCCGTAGCGTTCGTGATCCTCTCGGCCATCTCCCGTATCCGGTCGCTGTCGGCCGGCGCGGGATCCGAGGCCATGTTCCTGATCTCCGCCCTCCCGGCACCTCCTCGATCTGGCACACGCAGTCCTCGCCGGGGATGTTCCGCTTCACCGTCAGGGTCACGGTCCAGCCGTTCATGGGCTCACCGGGTACGGCCGGGAGACGTCGAAGCCCGGCACGGGGTAGACACCCGTCTCGTCGGGGTTGGCAATCAGCGCCGGCCAGCGGTCCGTGTCGATCTTTTTTCGGTGCCGAGTGCCCCGGCGTGGAGGCGATGCCGGCCGACTGTCTAGGCGCGATATGAGACACATCTTCCTCGGCGGCGGCGGCGGCGAGAGCTGCGTGGCTGGCCGAGACTAGACTGCTACGAAGGGGTGCAGAGGTCATGATGTCGTCTTGCGATCGGATTAATGAAGGGCGTACTTCGTAAGCACCACGAGAGTTCTCAACTTCATGCTCCCTCGATCATCCCATCACCATTCTCCATCCAAGGCAGGAGTATTCCAATGTCGATTGTTTTGCGGCGCAACCTGAGTCCCTGCGAACTGACATCATATTCCCCTATCGTAAACGAAAACAATTATGCGTCGGTAGATTTCAAGAGGGCGGGACAGGTCAACAAGCCTTCTGGCATCTCCGTACATTCTAAAAGCGGGCCAAGGTTGTACTTGTGTTGTCGGTCGAGGACCGGGACAGAAGGGAAGCAAATCAAGAACGGCTAGCTGAGAACACTTATTACAGCAATCATTCTGAATATCTCTATTTCGATTTCGAAAAAGGAGGTTAATTACCGATCGAAATCAACTCAGGAAGGATATTGCGGCTTTCAAAAGCTTACTGCCCTTGATATTATGCCGAGGTGAATGCTAAAGGCAAGAAACCAAGGACTTATGCTCGTCATAAGGGGACTCTAGGGCAGCTTGTGGCTTCGTTGCTTGTACCTAGAACATAGCTAGGAGTGGGCCATGGTAGTCCCGTACATTAGGGAGCGGGAGATTGCAGGTTTCGGGGGGTTCATTACATCTGTCGAAGACACCCCACAAGCGGTTCAGACATTGGCCTAACTAGTATCTGTCCATGATCCAGCGCCGGCGCTCATCAGGCTTCATCGGCTCTAGGAGCGCGAGCTCAGCCTTCTTCACGTCAATGTACCTCTGCACGAACCTAGGACATAGGAGTTGGCACAACTCCTTATCCGCCCACAATGCCTCCAGCGCCTCCATCAAATTCATCGGGAACATCTCCGACACGCCGAGCTCCCGCCTCTGTTCCTCCGTCAACTTCGCAGGATCGATCGTGCAGTCGCCCCAGATCAGGGGCGCCTTGGTGACGACCCCGTCCGTCCCGGCGGCCAGAATCGCCGCCATGGCGAAGTACGGGTTCGCGAGGCCGTCGAGGACCTTCAGCTCCCAGTGCGACCCCTCGCACTTGCGCAGCGGCGTCTCCTTGTTCTCCGTGCCCCAGGTGACCCACCGCCCGCCGGCCCAGAGGCTGTCCACCATGCGCTCGTAACTCGCCGGGCTGGCGTACGTGAAGGCGAGAATGGCGCGGAAGTGCCGCAGGATGCCGGCGTAGAACGCCTCGTACACCTCTGGCTTGTTGGTATCATACCCGCCGTCCGCCGACGATAGGGACATATGGACGTGCGACGCGGACCCGCATGCCGCCGCGAACGGCTTAGGGTGCATCGTGACGCGGAACCCGTGCCGCGCGGCGGCAGCCTCCAGAATCTGTCGCGCGTGCAGCAGCGCGTCGCACGCCTCGAGCGCCGGGAGGGCCCCCAGCACGAGCTCGAACTGGCCCGGCGCCGACTCCGGGTGAAACTGCTCGACCTCGATGCCGGCCGCGTCGAGGCAGCCTAGGATCTCGTCCGCGGCCGTGCCGAAAGCGCCGGGGCCGGCGGCTCCCCAGTCGGCCACGGCGCGCGCCGCCGACCACGCGTGCCCGTCGCTGCTGCGCAGCGGGCGGTACCTGTCCGCGGGCCCCGCCGCGGTGTCCGGGTTCCGCTCCAGGACAAGGAATTCGATCTCGAACCCGAGGACGAAGTCCAGGCCGTGCGACGCCGCCTTCTCGAGCGTCTTGCGCAGAAGGGTCCGCGGGCACAGGATCTCCTCGGCTCCGTCGAGCTCTCTGAACTCACCGTGGCAGCTGACGTGGCCGGAGGCGGGCCCTGCTTTTAGGGTGTCCCAGACCGGATGCAGGATGTAGCACCCTGTCGCCACGCACTCGGGGATCATCGCGTCCGTCTGCAGAAGGCCAAGCGCAGCCTTGGTGATTGAGAGAGCTACAGGTTTGCCACTTTCTAGCGTCTTGTAGACTTCCTTCATAGGAATGAGTCTGCATCTTGCGCTGGATGTATAGTCGTGCCAGTAAATCCGCAGCCACTTGGCATCAAAGCACCGTAGTTTCTCCAGGACTGAGTCTGGGGAATTAGTGTTGCTAGCTGCTGCTACTGCTTGCGGGCGCATTTGGGTTAACTCCGTGAAGCTCGGCAGAGAAGACTCGACTTGGAGGTTATAGAGCTTCTTCGAGTTGTTGAATAGGATATCCTGTACGAGTTGAACCGCCTGTTTCTCATTAAGTTGTCCAGTCTTCACGAGTTCACCGAGCACCTATACAAAAGTCAGCGATGTTCTACGTATATGATATCGTTAGTTACACCATTACTGACCGTCTTTAAAACGGAGCGGACTTGGATCGTCGCAATGGCATACATTTCTGGGAACCAGTGGCCGTCCGTACTCCAGAGGACTTTGGACCAAGGGCAAAGCTCAAGAATCTGCTTGACGACACCTTCCTGGCCCTGACGACTGAGGCAGGGAAACACCTCTCCGGTGTCAACGTAGACGTTGGGGTACGCCATCGCTAGATACGCAGCTTCCCTCGTCCACGGATACCCTGCGTGTAGGATTACAATGGGAACAGTTGGGTATTTGCTTATGAACTTCTGCAAGTGGGAAGGCGAAGACTTTGTCAGAGTGATGTCGTTGTCGCCAAGACCTGTGTGGAATTGAATGGGTTTCTTGTAAAATGTCGATTTATCCCTGATTATTTTAGCTGTAAGATAGACGAAAAAGCCGTTTAGACGCGGATGCTGAAGCCTTTCGAAGGGCCCTTCCCCGCTCCTATGACGATTGGCAATTTCATCGATATCCTTGGCCAGTTCCGACGTTTCCATGTCCTCCACCAGCAGGAAAAAGTCCAGGCCGCCTCGATAACAAATAATCGACTTGAACCCGACGATATCTGGGTCAGCAATAGATCGTTGAATCTCTCTCTCAAATTCATAGAAGATGCGCTTTGAGAGCAACTCGCCGGACTCACTCAAGCCGCAATGCCGCCAGATAATATCCTCGGCGAGGGCTTCGATCCGCACGATGCGCTTACACTTGCTTTTTGTGAAAGCGCCATGCCAAGAGTAGCTCTCTACTTTTTCCGCCCCGTCGAGGCCATCGTCAATCAAGATAGTTTCGATACCCTCCAGGCATCGCTTGGTCCAGGCATCGGGCGTCTCAATCCGCTTTCGTTCAATGCTTGAGACCACGGCTTCCCAGGTCTCCTCGCAGCCGAGGATCTGCGCCAGCTGTTTCGTAGCTCTGATGTGAGCAAGACTCAGCCGGGAATCCTCAACGGCGTCGCCGTGAGCTTCTGTTGTGATGGATAGTAAGGGGAACTTGCTCAAGTACGCCGGTTTGAGGAGCGGATGCGCATGGTTGTCGATTATCGGTGTAGTCTCGATTGCTGCGTCGAGCGCCTTGAGATTGTGAATTGACGCCATGTTGCCGAAGGTGGCTTATCCGCTAACTATTGGATGGACACTTCTGGCTGATGCCAATGCTGGGTTGATGAGGCTCTGTTGAATGGAGCCAGGTAGTTGGTATCTATTCACCAGTGATGCAATTCATGTGCTTCTCTGACAGATTGATGTGAGGGAAAGAAGCCTGACAAGACTCGATTAAAGCCAGGTCATGCGGGTGCAGGTTGAGAATACCTATCTCACGTCAGAGAGAAGACCTTACGAGCTCATACGAAGCTTTCACCACCGCGTGAGTAAGCCCCATATACTTTCCAGCTGTTTAAAACGTCATCATATTCAATTAAGGGGGGAAATGCATTACGGGGGCCTGAATATCATGGTAGTATATCGCTTCAAAACATGCATGCACTTGATACATATGAAGTCTGCCTATAATTAATTACGCCATCCCAACAGATGACAATAACCCAACCATCAACTCCTTTACAATGAACCAGTGTATCGCCCGTCCTCTTGCTCGATCCAGACTGTAGTAAGACTCATGGCTGTCACTCTGAGTCTTTCGTTTGTCGATTTCTCTTATACCATCATCCTCGTTGTGTCCAGTAGTATGGCGTGAGATGCACTACTTTTTATAGACTACAGTAGCCGTTTTCTAGGATTATGGCAAAAGATCGGGCGCTCGAATTATATATATTCAAGCGTTTTATATGGTTATATATATTCCTACACGTTTGGCAGCGAACGCTCACCGAAATATCAAATTCAAAAGGTGGGATTATTTTCTGAACCCGCTCCGGACGTATTTACCACATGAGCAGTTCCGGTCGGATCTGAAGTGTCTGAAGCATGTCGCAGCTGAAGATGATGTCCCATACGTGGCTAGGGATATGCTCATAGAGACAATACTCCTCCGCCCTGTAGACCTGGCATGCCTCGCCTTTGATGGCAAAGTCCTGTCTTTTATCATAGATGACGACGTGCCGGATCAGACTGCGATATTCCGGCCGAAGGTTCAAGCCCACATCCCTCGCAAACTGTGCACTGCCATTGAAGGAAAACACGTTGAATCCCCAGAATACCCGAGCCGCGTCGGCTTGGACGCCTCGATTCACGAGGAGTAGTTGCATGTTCCGCCGTTTCGCGCAATCACAGCACCCGAGAGGGCTCCATGCCGGGTTGGGGGTCAAGGGACATAGGGCTGGTAGATGGCTGGGATGTAATATTTTCTCCCGCGCAAAGGGGCACATCGCACGATGGCGCCTCAGATGCCGAGGCGGCTCGATCAAAAGAAGCGAGTAGATCTGATCGCGTATCTCCATCGGGAGATCCAGAAATCGCCAATGCGACGTAGCTGGGGCGGGGTGTGATTGCTTCTTAACGCCGACCGGCATAATGAGAGCGGCCATGGTAAGATCGCCGGCAGCGGGAAGTCTTGAGAAGCGCCGTGCTTCAGATGTTTCACTGAGATTAGATATACGCATTTGAATCAGGCTACGGTAGCCGACAGCATGAGTTTTGAACTACGAAATAGAAAAGCAGCACCGAGTGTGAGGGGCGTAGCCTGGCATTGATGTGTTTGCCAGGAATTTAATCTAGTGCTGCGCCACCGGAATCCAAGACCCTGATTGGAGGGGGCATGATATGGTGTTTTTGCAGAGCCGAACTGACAGGGGGTCGCAGGATCATGAGACTTCAAACTTAAAGGCTAAACCTGCCATGGCACAACATGCCGGCCGTAGTCCTCGTTATGCTCTACCGCGTCAAGGCTAGTATCAAAGATCCTATACGGCAACAGCCCTGAGAACCATATATGGCAAAAAATCATGGAAGGGTAGTATGGACGATACATCCAACTAACACAATACTGAGTGGCAGTCGTAGTGACAACATGGCGGCCGGCGAGAGGGTGGTTGGATGACTTATTACCAGTTCTTGTTGCCCCTTTATTTCCTTGAGTGCGTAGGCCCCACGATTGGAAGATATATATCTGTCATCCTCGCCATTCTTATAGAATCTCGCTATTTTCCGCCGTCAATACAGATTCTGCCTCTTTTCGTTACAAGGTCTGCGGGTTGGCTAGGATATCCTTGTCGTTGCTCCAAATCTCGTAGTATACTTTAGCTTCTATTCGGTTGAAGAAAAAACCCAGGTGTTCTTCAGCGTTACATGCCTGTGACACTGGTAACTAAGCAATACAAGATGACTGTTCAACCTGGCGACGGAATGTGCAGTACATATTGAACATCCTGGTAAGCATTATATTGTGGTACGACGCAGCCAGAAGTATAATGAAGCGATAGGAGAGGTATTTCCATCGGTAAGGCGTAATTGGTGAGCAACTTCTTAGGGATATAACAAGTTGAATAATGATGACAAGTCCTAAGTGACTCCATATAGTTAATTAAGAACTAGGTTGAGCACAAGGATATCACCGGTCCTGTAGCGGGCGATGTCCAGCTTTAATAAGCCATATCTCACACTAACAGTGTTGCTTGGGGCCTGATTTATTGGTCAGTTCATCTTAGTTGTTCCAAAACGGGGCAAGGTGAGCGCACTCGACTTGAAATAGATTGAGAGGGTGAATATTAAGCCGTCTTGACGACGGTGGACGGAAATATATGCACTCTGTGGTTTGTTTCTTAAAATAGTTTGGAGTCGACTACTACTAAATAATACGAGCTAAAGCACTGGAGCCTAGCTATCAGCTATATCTAAACGCATTTTTGCTAAGCCACACATCGTCCTATATTATCTTGATTCGACGCCTCTTTAGCCTTAGACACACAGGCGCGCCATGAACAACGAGGGGGCCGCATCTACGACCCCTCCTCACTCTTTACCAATATTAGCTGCTCGGCGTAGAGATTTACGCCCTAAGCCACCACTTTGCCCCCTTTCAAGTCTTCGGAGCTCTCGAGATATCCATGGCACTGTAGTGGCGGGATAGTGCTGACGTTCAGCCTCACGAATCAACTGATATAGAATAAATATACCAAATTCTTTTAATAGTTAGTTGTATGGCTCAAGGCCCGCTTGATTGGTAGCATTATGAGCCATGCTTATGGGTGCACCGACAACGTTCTCTCAGCGCCTTCTAGAGGTCTTCGGTGATGCTCCGTACTCGTCAAGCCGGGAAGCGAAAGAGGCGGAGTCGAGCTTCGAATATCTAACCGAGCCTCCAGGCAGGTGATTGTGCTAAAGTTGGCGTGAGGAGTGGATCATCAACGCATCGCCATCCCATTGAGAAGGCAAGGCCTAGGAGTCCTTGTGATATCTCGTTGTAAGTATAAAAGGCGGGATGTTTCGGCGTTCTCATTATGATCCTCTCACCTCAACACGAACACATCCACGCAACCTCAAAGGCCTGTGGTCTCCTTTCCTCTACATCCTTCGGTTTCAGCAAAACGCCGTATCATTTGCTCTATCTGGGTATGACATACCTTTATACCAGCATATCCTCATCTAAATAATTCGCCAAGATGTTCTCGAAGACTATCTTCACAGTCGCTTTCCTTGCCACTTGGGTACTCGGTTGGCCTGTCACTAAACGAGATGAATGCGATGGTGACCATACCAATAACAATGGCGGCACCAACACCTTCACGCCCAAGGCTACCTACAACTACGACGTCTCAACTGGGGCTATCGAGTGCAGCCCAACTACCAACAAGGTCACTAAGTCGGACACCGACAACGGACACCATATTACCACTCTCCTGACCTTCGAGTACCCAACGGCGTCTGCAGGGAAGATGTGCCAGTTCGGCTTCCGTCTGGAGGCAACAGATACTTTGACTGGCAACCAAGGCGGGCTTGTCGACCTGTTCTCGAGCTTAGCTCCCGCTCCGGGTTGTACTTCTGGTTGGGGCCCCGGCAATCAGCGTAATGTCCATATGGCGCGGCTCAGGCCTGTTCTCGACGGCGAAGCTACGTTCACCGACACGTACACTACGTATCTTACTACGCCTTCCCCATGCAAGGCTCCCGGCACTGTTGAGGCCTTCGAGCTTGTGGGTGTTAACGATAACGTCCATGTCGAGTGGGAGCCCTCTGTTTCAGGGGCATTTATTTCATACTCATAGTCGACCTTTCTTCTCTGCCAGACACTGTTGCCCGCGGAGTCCACGGAGCAGTCTGGCCGGCGAGGGGCTCACTCACAAGACGCTCATTCAAATAGCATGTCGGGGGTCCTAATTACATTTTTGCGGGATAGACTTTTATAACGTTGTTTTATCGGCATACCTTAAATACGGCGTATATATTATTTAGTAGCCTAATAAGCTTGGGCTACTTTTCAGCAATTGAGACTCTTGATTATCGCGCGTAGCTGCACCGAAAGACTTGATTGATACGTGCACAATTATCAGGCTATTTTACTTGTCTGACACTATAACCCGACATTCAGAGAAGAAAGCGGGTCAGCGCACAGCTTATGCATAATGCTACCCAGCCTGATAGGATGAAACAGCTTTTGGCTTAATGCCTGATCAAGCTAATTCTATTGACCCGATCTCAGCTGAAATCTCATCTAAGTAGCCATGCCTGTCATCTACTTCTGTCTCATCGAGCATGGTATCCCACACTCATTAAACTCGACTACATAGCTTTCAAGATGCCTTCATCAGACTGCCCACTATGTTACAACCTCAACTTCACCCATATCGGCAAGCTGACTAAAAACACCTGCTCAATAGGACAGGCAGCACGCCACTGGATGAAAGCACATGAGTTGCGCGATTCTGCCCGCGGGGTCGGCGGAACCAGCCATTCTTATTCTGGCGGCTACCGTGCTTTCAAAGGACCGTGTGACATCTGTAGTCTGCTCAAGGATGCGGTGGAAACATTCCTCTATGAAAGTGGGCTGGCTGCTGAAATATGTCCTTCCAGGAAGGATTGCAATGCGCTGAAGTACTCTGTGGCTGTTATGAATCCAGAAGATGATACTAATGGCGAGAACGATTCTGACGAGGGAGAAGAGTTTCCGAGTAAAGAAGACCTCTCAGACGAAAGTGACATGGACACTTGGTCTACTTCTTCCTTCTGCGAAGATTTGAATGAGGATAGAAGTAACCTCGTTCGTGAGAAATCTGGCATTTCAGACAAGGCCAACACTGAACTACAAGCTCTTGATCCAGAGAGGTTAAAGCTAGTTATAAGATGCAATCTCGATCCGGCAGACGATGAACACGGGTGTGTAGAAGAACTTGAGCTGGAGGTGTTCACAGTGGTCGGGGGTAAGCGTGTTATACCATTCTTTCACTCTTGCTCATTCTGACGCGTCATTAGAAAATGCCCCGCCTGCTTTTGCCTCGATTGGAAGTGCCGGAGAAGTCCCGACAGATCCCTCACCGCAGGAATGTGCTGCGATCATAACGACTTGGTTTAAGGACTGTAGTGAACACCATAGTACCTGCAAGACCGCCGCTGGCGCTCACACCCCCAAACCGCTCCCTAAACGAGTTTTGGACCTGGCGGATGACAGGATTGTTCTCGTTGAGACAGGGCATAGAGAAGACCTCTATGTAGCTCTTAGCCACTGCTGGGGTAGGGAGCAAATACTTGTAACAACAAGGAAGACATTGCCCGACAGGATGAAGGGCATTGCTTTGGACGACATGCCGCTAACCTTCCGAGACGCTGTCAAGGTTACACGGGCTCTCAATCTTCGTTACCTGTGGATTGACTCGCTTTGTATTATCCAGCAGGACGCCCAGGATTGGGAAGAACAGTCCGCTGTCATGGCCGACATATACGCGAACTGCTATCTAAACATCGCGACTACAAGGTCATCAAGCGGTACCGAAGGTTTCCTCCGCCCTCGATGGACATCGCGCAACTCCCAGGATTGGGCCGACCGCTTCGCGAGGGAGTTACCCTCAAGTACGGAGGAGCCCATATCCAAGATCAGGAAGTGCGATGTCAAGTCCTTCCCCGTCACCAATTCAGATAACCCGCGTTGTTATGGTAATTCAATGAAAGTGCGTCTTGCGCTAAACTCGTCCCACGAAACAATGCAGACATTCCGCTCGATCGGCCAGCACCGGAATACAGCGCCGCTGATTCAGCGAGGATGGGTGTATCAGGAAAGGAACCTTTCCCCCCGGTCTGTCCACTTTCACGCTAATGAGATGGCGTGGGACTGCGCAAATCGGCAGCGCTGCGAGTGCTCCGCACTGGACACCAAGGATGTTGGCGGGGACGGCTGGAGCGCCAGCAAGGGCCGTATCTCAACTCTCTCGACTCTTGACCAGGGGATGTTGCATGGGCTTTGGAGGACTGTAGTGGAAGATTACTGTCTGCTGGATCTAACATACGAGTCCGATCGGCTGCCAGCTTTGGGTGGACTGGCTACTAGGTTCTCCGAGCACATGCCGGCTGGGAATGAATATCTAGCCGGCATGTGGAAGAGCAGTCTCGGCCGGGATCTCCTCTGGAAGATCAATTCCGAGCCGACGCAAAATTGGAGAAGGCAGTTAAAAGAGAAAGCTCCCCCTTCGTGGTCCTGGGCGTCGCTGGTCCATGGCGAAAAGGGGCCGGGTCTTAGGTGGGAGGAGGAGACGAAGCCGAAACTCGCGAAATGGGCAGCGACTTATACTTACAAGCAAGATGGGCGGTTTTCCATCATTGAGGCTTCATGCACTCTTGACAGCACGTCGAGGTTCGGCGGAGTCTCAGGCAGGAAGATTGTAGCGAGGGGAGCGATGTGCGCCGTCTCCGTATCGAGTCAGGTATCAGCTGGCCGGGAGCCACCGAAATGGGCCTGTAAGATACCCGTCAGAGCAGAGAGCGCGTTCAATTCGCTACACCTAAACTACGACGAAAAAAGAGATGCCGACCAGATCACGAGCGCAGACAGTCCTACTGGAGGATTTATTTTCTGCCTCTTCATCGGGACGTTCTTCTCCCATTTCGACGATAATCCCGACAACACGCACCCGGAGCACCGGGGCTTGATTCTCAAGCCGTCAGCCACTGTACCGGGCGCCGCCGAACGTATTGGTTCGTGGTCGCAGTATATCGAGGATTGGGTGAAGGGTAAGAGTGTCTTTACAAGGCACGCGGCGACCGTCATTGTCACTATTGTATGATTATCGTACGAAGATAATGTGATCCAATATCTCCGGCCGTCGTTGACGGGGCTGCTCAGCCATATGGCAAGCAATAGCTGAAAGGGTCGAAGGGGGGTTGGTGAGTTACCTTTAAAGGGCACTCATGGCTATTTACATACTTTTGATTGGCGTTGATCAGTGAGAAAGATAATCCCTCATTCCGAAGTTGTTGGAACTGCCGTCCGTTGGCTGCGGTCAAAAGACATCGAAGCATTTCTCGGCGGTCTGCATGACGTCGACTTGGCTTTTGTTAGGATGCTTCTCTACGGAATAGCTCCACGGCCAGCAGGGCGCTGAGCTTGGCAGGTGCTGCGCGACGGCCTGAAAACAAAGAGTATATTCATGGTTATTGATGGCTGGTTGTATTCTTTCTTGATTTTGTTTTTCAATGTCCTTGTCGGTCATGGTAACCTCGAAGGTGGCAACCCAGGGCTGGAAGAGCTCAATCTGGCTTATGCACTCAGACATTATGCAGATTTCGGAGAACAGCTCCGCTATGTAAGCTGAGATGAGGCTTCGGCTTTGCGGGTTACGGGCGGCATGCTCGAATTCTTGAACGCAGGTGTTCAGCCCAATGTTGTCGCGACCCGCAAGACAAAACGTAGCCTCGCGTATTATGATTAGGAGGAATAGGTTCATGTGTCCCAACGTGGTATGCATGAAGAGGCAGCACCAACACCAACAATAGGGGCCCTAGGTTTAGGTCTAAATTAGTCATAGAGCGGAGTTGTATTCCGTAAGGAAATAGGGGCCGGCAACATACGGGTTGTCCTTTGTCACAGGTCAAACGGAACTTTGGTTCTAGGCTCTATGAGACCCAAGCTAGCTCAATCTCAATAAGCATCTGTCGTGTATTTGTGTAACTTTTCCATAAGGCTTCATAACAACCTTACGATACCCATAGGCAGGGGTCCTATTTGCGGGCCTTTTCCCCTGTACCCTAGTGGATCTCATAAGTGCCAACTGGAGTAAAATGCCCATGCATACCTACTTATATATTTTGGCTGCCTGGAAAATTTCCACTTGCCTGACTTCCTCGAAGGCGCTCATATTATAGCTTCAGATAGGACAAAACATGGCATTGTAAGATTATTCTGTCTTTAGCTGCTAGCTGCTTAAACAACCAATCACCAAGATGAAGGCTACGGCCCTCCTTACCTTTGCGGCTACCGCCGCCCACGCGTCGGCAATGCGCATAACCGCCATGCCCAGACAGGTGCCGACAGAAACAGAGGGGCCAACAAGCACTCAGACTCCGGACCCGTGGGTGTGCGCAACGAAGAACATGACGGAATACTTCGACATGCCAAAGCCGACCGGCACGCTGTTAGAGGCCATCGACTCGTATGTCGACAAGCAGCTCGCGCCATGCTGGTCCACGGCCACCGGGCCTGACAAACTGAGATGCGAGGTCACCGGGTCGCTGTGGTGCGGCTTCTCCACGGACGCGCCGCCCAGCGTGAGCGCCGCCTATTCGTCCTACGGCAGCGCGGTGGCGTCGTGGTGGTCGGCCAAGAGCTCCGCGGTCAGCTCCGTTACCTCCGAGTGCCCGATCACCTGGGAGCGCTATGATCCCATCGAACAGGAGTGGCTGAACATAACTATCGCCCAGGCCGAGTGCTATGCCGACCCGCATCCTGGCGAGGACACGACTTCCGCCTCCTCGGCGACGGGCCCGACTGCGGTACCTGACACCGGAGCAACTGCGGCTGGTCCAACGCCGACGAATGACGCCCTCGGTCGAGCTAATGGAATGGGTATGTGGATGCTTGCCAGCGCTGGAATCGCTGTTGCTGTCATCAACTCGGCGAGGTAGATAGAAAGAACGCGGTTAAGTGAGGAAACGGTATAGGAGAACTGTCTATATTGCACTCAGACTTTAAGGAAAGGGGTTGATAATGACCATTATAATTTTTCACTTCACGATGCTGTCAGTCTATTTGAGTCATTTCGTGTTACATACTACTATCACAGCCCAGGTTCCGGTCAGCGGCAGCTGCATAAATCACGAGGTTCCCACGGGAGTTGACGTTGGAATGCACTCAAGTGAAGGTGTAATTTGATTGGACGTGTTCCTTGCTACTTCACCTAGTTCTTGATGTGATATGGCGCTAGGGAATCCAGGATATCACCAACCCGACAAGCCCATTTGCACGAATTTCACAATATTCTGCTTGATACCGGCCCATTTCGCTAGTTTCTACTTGCTTTAAAGCCTGTTTCGTTCCCGCTCGTCTCTGGCGCCAAGTCGTAGCTGCAAGCTAGTTATTAGCCAACGGACCCGCCATTAATTTCAACTTCCAACGGCCATGCAGTTGCCCGTCTAAGGGAGTAGTGTGGGATGATGGCGAAGGCAAGGTCGTTATGGCAAAGCTACCTAGGTACATAGCACTTTAGTTTTAATCATAACTATGGACATGAGTTATAACTTTATGTTAGGTTGATGGGGATCACGTGCAGCTGGTCGATCTTAGGTCACAGGGACCTACACTAGTGAGTAACCGTTACCATCCTATCGGGAGTTCAAGCACTCAATGATTACTACCTATTCTGCTATTATGCCCACAGAGGCCTCTAAAGTGACAAGGTATCGCACCCGGTGAGCTTAGCGAGATAGGCTACTCCGAAATAGAGCTAATCGTTTGAACGAAATGCTGATGAAAGCAAGGGCATCCCGGCGACAGTTAAACATCCCGCCCCTCTAACCAATTAGGTATTAGTAACTACTCGTAGTAAGCTAGCTAATCGACCTCTCATTATATTTCAGCATCTAACACCAACAGCCATTCAGTGCCAGGATAGGGGAATTCTTTCCTAGAACCTCTCCAGTAAGTAGAAAATTATGATCACGATATGAAGCCATCGCCAACTCCAGCGCGAGGCCGTGTTCAAAGTAATAGATGCCCAGAGCTACAACTAACCTTATGCCCGGAATTCAGTCACGCGAGGTGAGGCATAAGGGGGGGTGTAGCAAGCAACTGGACTCGGGGCAACTTAAAGTCAGCTTATCTCCGTGTATCTCCTTCGGAAGCGAGACCTGACCCGGCGCATTAATCGACCCCAGGCGCCAAGCAACCAAACCACCGTACACAGCCCCCGTTCTTGACCTTGCATTCCCTTAGGCCCTTGCTTGTCTCGCACCCGGACGGTACTGATAAATACTCTAGAACTGCAAGACCCTCAGTACCACGTTGGAAATCCCTTCCCACACCACCAGTTCCCACGCTCAGAACTATCTCATTAATTGAACGTGACGCAGAGCAATAATCACAGAAGAACCCGCCATGAAGCTCATCGTCACGGGCGCCACCGGCTTCGTCGGCAGGGAGGTCGTACGTCAGAGCCTTGCGCGCCCCGAGATCACCTCCGTGGTCGCGCTGGCCCGCGGCCCCGTCCCCGCCCCCGCCCCGGAGACCCTGCCTCCCGGGACTGACGCCTCGAAGCTCCGGGCCGTCGAGATCGCGGACTATTCGGAGTACTCCGAGGAGGTGAGGAGGGAGCTCGCGGGGGCGAATGCTTGTATTTGGTAAATTGGACTTGGCCGTTTTGTTTCTTTTTAACTTCCGGTCTCCTCTCGAAATTTATTTTTCTTGATACTTTCCGCCTGGTCGCAGAAAGTCGATAGGGGGCTGATTTCGGTATGCTATGTACGAAATGCAGGACCGTCGCCATCACGCCGGGCAAATCCCGCGCCCTCGACTGGGAGGTCGTGAAGCGCGTCTGCCAGACAAGCACGCTCGCCGGCCTGGCTGCCATGTGCGAAGCGGGGCCCGCGAGGCCGTTTCGCTTCCTCTACATGAGCGGGGCGACGGCCGAGCGCGACCAGACCAAGACGCCACGCTTCATGCCGCAGTACACGCTGATGCGGGTAAGTCCGCCGTCCGTCCATTACCTTCCACTAACCCAACCTCCACCGAACCGCGCAGGGCGAGACAGAAAATCGGGTTCTTGCGTACGCCGCTGCACACGACGGCGTCGAGGCCTGCGCCGCGAAGCCGGGACTTATATTCGGGCGCGGCGACGTACTGCGGGCCGCACTGGGGTCCCTCATCTATTGGGTCAGCGGCATACGGACCATCGCCGTTGCTGACCTCGCGCGTGTCATGCTCGACCAGGTCATCGACGGCTTTGAGCGGGAGCCGCTGATGGATGGGGATCTCGTGAGGCTCGCTGCGGTGAAGGGAGAGGGGTCCTAGATTGGGGTTGGGACGTTCAGGATTGTGTAATAGCTGAGCGGAGGGGGACACTGTTCCACGGATGATCAGAGCCATTTGGAGTACGAATATGCTTTGGGTGATCCATATCCAAAACCAATATTGAGTAACAGAACTGGCGCCCCTTGTACACTGATCCATAAAGCCTGCACGATCTTACGCACGATTCGAAATCCGAGCCCATAATGCGAGTTGGAGATAGGGATGAATAGTCACGGCACGGTACTTGATACCGTCCAGCTCAGGCCTCGCAAGGCAGCTGGATATCTAATTTCGCACGTTTTGATGCAGAGGACGGCTTGTTCTCAGAAGTTGACACGATTAATTATCAGAAAAGGCTTCGCTTAGCTCAGAGGGGCTGACTAAGAAGCACCAGAACATTACAGTCGAAAACGGGCTTTCAAGCCGCCGCGATATACAGCGTATTAAACTTGTATAGTGCATATTGGGACATGCTTCTATAAAGATTTAGCTGATATCACTTTGCGTGGTGTGGTGCGAAGTAAGCTGTTTGATGAGCTGCTGTGGCTGTGGGAGGGACTGCAATGGGAGAAAGCGATGATGCTATTCACTCGCTAGTGATGCCGCAGAAACAATAGAAATGGGCTGTAGGAGGCCTAACTAATGGAAGCCCTGGGCTAGGAGCCTGAAGCTGCAACACTACCCCTGTTTGGACCCCGCGTCATCCAGCCTTTCAGGTCATTGTGTGAGCGGCTGTTTCCATTCAATAATTCGGATTTTCCCGACCGATTCCAGTCGCTCGAAATTATGAACCCGTTCCGGCCCATAAAGAGCAGGAGGTATACCCATTGGCCCCACCGTTCGGCTGAAAACGTCGAGCGAACTGAACAGACCAAGTGGAGTGCTCCTGAGCTTGGGAAGTGTTTCGTACAACCCGCACTGCACGTTTAAACCGCCTCTGCTATGCGCCCAATGAGTTGAGCTCCGTGCCGATCTAGGTGCCGTCCTTACTTCCTACTATGCGGTCCTCTGGAGACACGTGCACGACAAGAATTCAGCCGCATAATTATGCGAAGAAATAGGGGCGAAGAACCCGAGAAATCCCGGGCTAGAATCTGTTCCTGATTCCCAACCCATAGTAGGAGGAGCCCATGGGTATACTCCACACTGATATTAGGGAGCATATCGAAAGGTCGTAGGATCTCGTCATTCTGAAACGAAAAATGATGACCGAATTGAATGCGCAGTTTCTTCCAGCCTACCTATGTCCAGTTGGGAAACTCCGGTCGTCGTTTCAGCTCTTCGACTTCGTACCGTATGCACCATGAAAGGCCAAAAGCTAACCCTTCCAAAGCGTACCTCGGAATATCAGCGAAGAAAATTGGAATCCCGCATATGTTTCTCAAAGGTCTTGAGAAAATCTGGCTGAAACAAGTTAGAATGCCCCTGAACGCATTTAATGCGTCACGCTCGAATGTCAAGGGCCTCTTAAGATACTTATTTAATCAATGTTGTAGATCGATAGGTTGAATTTCGGATCCATTAAGTGGAAGCACTCTCCTAAAGATCATGGAATCTGTCATCTGGGTGTTATTCCGGTTATTGCAGAGATGTGAGTGCTCGAGTGGCATGCGGACGGTCCCGAAGCAGTGCATGCCATTGCACTGGAAATACACATGCGTATCAGTAAAGGCTAGCTTTCTTTGAGAGAGAAGTCCTCTTGATATGTCCAGCCTCGACTGTGTCATTGAATATTTCGGATTTCTAGTCGCGCATTGGGAATAGATACCTGAGTTCCGCTTCCTACCTTGAGGGAAGGCTGTATATTTCGTAGAGTTGCACCGACACCTGGTAATCCATAACGCGGATTTTCGCCTGCCGCAGCATCAATTGTAAGAACGGAGGACGCATCGATAGTGTTCATACTCAGGATTTGTGACCGTGTGGCCTGCTTTTGGCCGGAAGGAATGCAGACTCGTGCAACCCATACTTACCGGTGGCCGTGACTTGCCGTTAATCTAATTGCATCCTCTACTGTCCTAGTTAAGACATTCGGGACTTCATGGTCTGAGTCTGATATCGCATACTCGTCTCGGCCACACCCCCAGACAGAGCTAAAGGTAGCGTAGAGTCTAGACTGCGTAAGATCCTCCCATAACACGATATTGCGCGTTAGCAATCTGTCACGCGGAAGCCTCATGGCAGCCCAGAATCATTGCGCCTGTAGACGGTTTTTGGTTCTCGCGACAAAGGCCCAGCAATTCTTGGATAACAGGACCGTCGATTTTAGGCTGCATTTGGCGGCCAGAAATTGTATGCGGCGTGTTAGTAAGCTCCATAATTATTCCGCTGGATTCGTCATAGCTCTGTCGAAGAAGAGGAGCGTTCTCATTAGAAAGGAGTTGGACTATTCGCACATTAGTTTTTTAATAGAAGCTGCACATTAATTTTTGCACCTGCCACCGGCCCGTCATATTTCTGACGGCCCGTTGTTATCGTAATTCTTTTCCGATAAATCAATTACCCTAACAAAAGCGACACAAATTATATAATAATAGTCCTAATGCGATATATGTGCGTTAAGATATTATTCGTTCCTTTCGTTATTAAGCAATGCGCTATTAAATGCGCTATAGGGTGCGCTATAGAGTGCGCTATAGAGTGCGCTATAGAGTGCGCTATAGGGTGCGCTATAGGGCTGAACCTTTTAAAATATTCTAAGCGACCCCTTTTTGTTTGGGCAATTATATCTTTCTCTTATACCTTATATTTTACTTATACGTATCTTTATAACGAAAAATCGCAAAATCAAACTGATTTTACTTTTATTATCTATAGGTACTAGGGATTAGAATAAATTAAAAAAAACCCCTTTAAAAAACGTTATAGTGTTAAGTTATTTAAAGATAAGCAATGAATGTTATGAGGTGACTGAAATGGTGGCCGGTCGGTGGCAGGTGTAAAAAAAGTAATGTATGGCTCTCATATAAAAAACTAATGTGCGAATAGTCCAACTCTTAGAAAGAAGCTCGGAGGCTTGCATTCCACCACCGAATGGCGGCGAATTCACGGCGAAATCGATACTCGTGAAGAATACACGAATTCGGGGAAAGGGGTCAACTTCGTCTGGGTTGGCTGGAACAAGGGATAAAAAAGTCCTCTCAGCATTTCCGGAAGAAGGGGAAAGTAAACTATACTTCACGATAATTATAGACAAGAGCATTGGGGTTGATCAGGACAGTTATCGAGATGACTGAAGGGCTATTATTTCACCAGTAAGAAGGTTATCGTCTAATAACGCAGATCTTTCAAGTCATCCACAATTGCCTGTGCTCGCTTGCTCTTCCATAGCCTGATCACGGAGGGGCTAAGTCTCGGCCTAGGCAGAGTCGCACCGCATTAGTGATTTTGCCTAAATATAAGTTACGTAGGCATTAGTTACTTGGAATCTGCGCCTTGGCTTTTTAATATTTTACTTTATTATACTATTTGCTACTTGTCTCCTAGATTCCGTCTTGGATAACAATACGTATAGCGATATACCGGGGCACTAGTAAGTGCCCGTTCTAACTACATTAGAATTTAGGTCCCTCGCGGGACGGTACAGAGTCTTGGATGAGTGTTACTGCAGGGGCTACTAGTGGAATATGAGGATTCTTATCCACATACTGGTGACGGTATGAATTAGGAGGTGGTCATGAACAGACCGATGGGGCAAGGGTTGTAGTCCTGGAAGAAACGCAGGCTGGTATCTCCGTCGGCGACGTTGGCCATCTCGATGCTGACGCGCTCACCGGCAGGGCAGTCGAAGGAGGCGATGTTGTAGGCGTTGCCGGGCTTGACGGTGAACTGGCCGAGGTCCTCGGCGACGCCGGGCACGTTGGCGTATGAGGTCTGCTGGTCGACGGGCTTGCTGAGGCGCGAAAAGTCGAGTTCGCCGGCGCCTGAGAAGGTGAAGGACGACGTCTCGAGGTCCTCCTGTTCGGGGAACAGGAACACAAGCTTGCAGGTCTTGCCGTCGGCGGATGGAGGGATGTTGAAGTCGAAGACGCTGGACTTAGTCTTGCTCACCTCGCCGAAGTACGACGTGCCCTCGGCGACGTCCGGCTTCGAGCTGTCGATCGGGATGATCAAGGTGGGCAGGTTGAACTCGCCGGCGTTCTTCACGTCGCCGGGGCACGAGTCGGGGATGTCGACCTCGCTAGGCGCAGGGAAGGGAGCAGAGTGGCCAGGAGTGGTGGGGGCGGGGGAGGTCTCCGGGGCAGAGGGCTTTGGAGAGGTCGCCGGCGGCAACGAGGGCTTGTAGGTGACAGTGGTTTGAGCAGTCGTGGTCTCAGGGGGCGCCTGGGCTGTCGTGGTCTGGGTAGGGCTCTTCACAGTCTCAGTTACAGTAGGGCCTGGAACTGTCTTCGTTTCCGTAGGGCCAGGGACGGTCTTGGTTTCAGTGGGGCCCGGAACGGTCTCGGTTTCGGCAGGACCAGAGACAGTCTCCGTGTAGCCCTCGGACTTGCAGTTGCTCACGGTCTCAGTGACAGTGGTAACGACAGTCGACACCGATGGCTTGGGAGTCTCAGCACTGGTAGCCGGGGGGCTGCTAACGGGGTAACTCGTAGCAGGGGGGGCGCTTGTAGTCGGGGCGCTGCTCGAGGAACTGGCCTCGCAATCGCCGGGGCGGCATCCGTCAGCAGACAAGGTGATCTCGTGGCAGTTCTGGGCGTTCTCGTCGAGCGCCAGGTAGATGTTGACCTCGTCCTTCTCGCCGGCGTCGCACTCGTAGAAGGTCTTCTGACCCTTGAAGGACACCGACCCGTCGCAGCCGATCTCGAACCCGGTCTCAGGGGTCTGGTTCTCGTCGCACTGCAAAACCATGGAAGGTGGCGCCCACCAGCAGCCCCGGTCCTTGGCGTCCGTCACGGATCCGTCGTTGATCGTGAACTCGGAAGGGGTCATGTGGGCGCCGGCACGGGTCTGGCCGCTCCCGTGCTGGCCGACCGGGAACTCGACAGCACCGTGGGTGTTGACAGTGAACTTGCATCCGGCGTCTCGCAGCGCGAGGGAGCTGACCCCCGTGGCAGCCGCCAACGAGAGTGCGAGCTTGCTCCCCATGGCAAATTATTCAAAGCGATGGTAAGAATAACGAAAGTCTTGAGATCTGGGAACTTGGTCCGAGCGATTGAATGAGCAGGAAGAGAGTGTCCTAGCCCGATTGTATGAAGACCTGGCGTGTCTGGTGTGAATCGAGTCGACAAGATGTCAGAATTCCCACCCCCTTTTATGTTCGACTTCACCAACCTCTCCTCCATTGTCCTCGACAGCGAAGGAGCACTCTAGGTGACGGTTTCTGTCATCCGACGTCATATCTCAGACCTCGTATTGCGATGATGTGTCGCTGTGGATTATCCACAGGCTATCCGGGACGGCGCCATGCGTAGCAACGACGGGGTCATCGCTTTCTCCACAACATGCTCCGCTATGACCGCTGCAATATATCATAGGCCACGTAATAGGATCTACCGATCGATCTCCATCCCGGCCCCTTTCGGTTGGATGTTACTAGTGCGAATCGCGGGCCGCTGTAACTAGGGTGGTTGGACGGGGAGAGGTGGAGAGACTATGTTACCGGAACCCGTGGCAGTGTGTACGAACCACGTTGCGGCGGTTTCCTTCAGCCCGTTCCTCTGGGAATGCCGGAAATCGATCGATTTCTAGAATTCAACTTTGTTCCAAAGACTTGCGCCACTTCTCTTCTTCGGCCCACAGAAGGATTCCCCCGAATTCGTGCCTCCTGGTATTACACCGCTCCTTAGGAAGCACATGTGCACTCTTCTTGAATTCGGCCCATATACTGGTAACGCAATACCAACAAAAAGAGAAACTGACCAGAGTCCATAACCTGATGCCGGCATAAGGAAACCAGTTTGTCTACCAGTTTCTAGATCTGGCCATCAGTTCTACGTGCCTAAACCCAATTCAATATGGCGCAAAGTATATGTTTCCATAAAAAGAAACAGGCTATGGGTGCTTCCCTTCAGTATACCATCAGAGTGGAAGGTTCCACGTCCTATATGTCCAACTACTGTGGAGATGATATCGTTGGGAAACGCAAAACCGCTTGACGGATGCTCTTAACATAAATAATTCATTGGACAAGAATCAAAAGCCCAATGCCAAATTAACATAGGCTGCCAAAAATGTGATCCAATGCTTAAAAGTTAACATAGAAGGGCTAACTGATATTTCGGCGTCGCGGTAAAGATGGTATCTTCGGCGGAGTTCTTGAGGAGTTGGCTTTATTGAGCACGAAGCGTCCATGGGCCGCGAGCTCTCCAGGGCCCTGTTGATGTTCCACTCTCAGATCACAAAGCACAGCCAATCACAAATCCACCCCAAGGGCTCCGGGATTCGTCGTACAAAGACTGCGCTTGATCTAGTCTAGCGCGGCTCACGGAGAATTCCACTCCATTCGCCAGCTTAGCAGGATGGAACAAATGAGATCCTATAGATCCATCGCACTGGTTGATGTCACTGTAGATTTTTTTTTTCCCCTTTTCCTAAGAGAAATCCCTTAGTCGCAGTGCAGAGGAAGCTCTATGCCTAGTAAGCTCATCCCATAGGCAGCGCTATCGTCGCCACTCCTCCAATGTCAGATTTTTCCGATTTCTCTGTCTTTCCTCCGTTCAGCGAGCTGCCTCCCGCAGGTGCTTCCAGCACCGGGACGGACGGCAGTACCAGTACCAGCACCACCACCAAGGTGGGAAGCGGCGGCTGGTTCCTGCTCGCTCAGATCAAGGAGGACATGACCATCACGAAGCCGACGCTCATCGTGACCGACCGCGCTGGCGTTGACTTCGCGGTCACGTTCGAGGACGCGAGCCTGAACCTCAGGGGAGACCTGGGCGCCAGGAAGGGCTACACGCTGGTGGTACCGGGCGCGCGGCGCACGGACAGAGACGGGAAGAAGGCCGTCGTTCGGGTCGAGGCGGGCAGGGGCGGGCAAGTGCGGGTAGGTTTGCACTGATCCCTGTATTTACTTAACCCACCGGGAGCCGAGTGGCCAGTTTGCCGTGGTCAATGAGAAAAGAGGCTTTGGGCTAATTGATTTTTGGTGGGGTCGCCTGAGCAGGTTATTCCCGGCAGCCTGGAACGGGTGCTGGAGCTTGGCCGCGTGGTCGGTAGCGAGGCTGTTGGGAAGCAGTGTGCTGCCTGTGGCAAGACCGATGGTCCGCTTATGCAATGCAAGGGGTGCAGCACGGCGTCCTATTGCAGTAAGGTGCGTTACGGGATCCCATCTCGAACCTCGATTTCCAATGGCTCACCGTCATGTGGAGGCTTGTCAGGTGAACGGCTGGAGTGAGCTGGGCCATAAATCCAACTGCAAAGCTCTTAAGTCCATAAGGGAGATCTGGGCGTGACGATGCATGGAAGCACTGCCATCAACTAGCATAATCCGGTAAAAGCTTTCTGTTGCTTTTGCTTTGCATGCATCTTGGGATTCTGCACCGGCTAACCAGAGAATGGTTACATTTATTAGGTCTGTATACGGACATATCTTCCAAGTGATATCGCATGAAAAGAAGAAACATCGGTCTGTGTTCGAACGGTGAGATCCCAAGGCCAAACTAAGCTCTGACTATTCATGTCGATCCTGACGATCCCGCCTGGGTCGGTTCCTCCTCGGTGCGCAATCTGTACAAGAGATCGCTCCGCATGGTATACTTAATACCTTTCTTGACGTCATCCCCCGAGTGATAGAGCCTCGCGTGTTGAAAGATGAGGACCCTCCCGGCTCTCGGATCCACATCCATCTTCTTCTTCTCGTCACCGGACAAGAAAGACGTCGCTCCCCCAACCAAGTCTGCCTCCTTGCCAACCTCTTGCCGGGAGTCGTTCAGATACAGATGCAGGGTGAAATGAGTGCGTAAGACGCTACCATCCTCGGCCTGCTCGCCATACGCGCCGTCGCAGTGCGGCCTGAAGAACTGCCCCTTGCCGTACTTCAGGAAGCGCATGCGCTTGTTGATGCGGTGGAAGGCCCAGGACACGTCCTTGACCTCCTTCGCGCGGGTGCCGAGGAGGTCTCCGTTATTGAACGACGAGAGCCTCTCCCTGATCTCGGGGACTCGCTCGATGCGCGCCCAGAGGCGGTCGACGATCTCCTGGTTGTCCCAGATGATGCGGTCGCTGTTGCGGTACTCGGGGATTAGCGCCTCGTGACCGGCCCCCACGTTGACGAGTGCGGGATTCCACGAGGATCCCGGCACCGTCTTGTCCTCGTCCCGGACGCTCGCCTCCGCCAGCTCTATGAGCTTGGCACACTCCGACGGGCTCATCACGTGGTCGAGAATCACGGCGTAGGCCCCCTTGTACTGGGGCAAAACGGTGTTCTGGAAGTCTATCTGCCTAAACATGGTGGGCTTCGCGTCTGACGGCTCAGATCTGAGATAGTCTTCTGGGATGTCCACCTCTTTTGACTCGTAGGACGTCTTAACTGGCATGGGCATCTGGTTCTTCTTCTTCGCGCCGAACATTGTGAATTTTTGCGACGGAATTAAAGCAGGGTTAGTTAAGCTGACTTGACGTAACGGAACGGCAAATCGACGGTGTGTGCAGTGAATTGCGTGAGAGAATTGACCCAGGGTAGCGGCTGTTTTCATTTGCTGATTGAGGCCGAGTCGTTGATGAGCAGGAGAGTCGCAGGCGGTATGCTTGAAGCACTTTCGCACGCTGATTTTGCTGCAGTACTCCGATTTTTATTTGTGATTGAAAGTTAAGCGATTAAGTAGAGCCATTCTAGTCTGAAGGGCCCAATACCGAATGTTGATAGATTGTCCTTTTTAATGCTTGGGGGAAGCCTGTCGCCTCCATGAAAGCCATAAGGAACAGACAAGTCTTACAGCCCCCAGCTATACCACAGCAGGAATAAGGCAGTGCTGTCAGATTTTCAAGCCATAGCAAGGATCCAATAAGAGCACTCCGCTCAATAATTTTCTTACTGAGGTAATTCCTTAAAGAATCATATCATTTAGCGTATTAATTAATAACTCATCTTTAGGGAGGTTTGTAGGCAACATCCTCTCCATACAAATATCCACCCAAATATCATTTCCAGGCAGCCGCATTCTATCGCCATTCAATTCACACTAGCATTCCCAAGTTTTGCATAAATACACTCACCAAGGTTTGCCATGCATTTATACAGCCAAATGCACTAGTTGGGGATAGTCCAAGAAGGGCTTAGCAAAGCTATGCCAGATATACCCCCTTAATACTTTCTTTTTTTATAGGAAAACGTCAGATATCCAGGTATCCAACTACAAAAAAATACCAATTTTAATGGGACGTCCCATACAAATTACCACCTCAGTTAGATGCATACTTTTTGCCTTTCGCATGCAACATGCCGTTAATCACTTAGCAGGTATAAAATAGTTGTGACAGCCAACTTACATGCAGTTATAAGGGTGTGTGCACTAACTAGTCGACACAGAATGTAGGAACATCGCAGTAGCTTATATGTATGTACATACTGGTAGATGACTGAGCCCAGTACAGCTTGTCTTCCAAACGTAAGCATCTCCCAGTTTAGATTGGGGATCTGCGCTCTTCCACAATTTGGAGGCCAGAGCACGTACACTGATAGATATCTCCAATCTAATTTGTCCATTGTTACTCTTACCATGGTTGCTCTATGCATGCTCTTGAACATTCAAGATAATTAAATAGTAGTTGAGGTGAATCGAGACCGCTGGAGAGGGAGCCGGGGTGGTGTCAACGACCAAAGCTTGGGTTGGACCGAGATGGATTTAGTGGATGAAACCGATTCAGGGCTTTCCGCTGCACCCCCGCCCCTCAGAGCCGGCGAGTACGGGGGAAGATTGGCTACCGAGAATTGGCTGTTGATGAGTGGGCAATTCGGGCAGTGACAAAACTTCGGGGCAGGTGAGTTACGTCGCTGAGCACTGGGCCGAGAAGCCGACATTTGACAACCGAAGTTCGGCGCGTCATGGCCGATGAATAACCCCGCGTCGTCACCTGTCCCCTCTGCCCCTCCATGAATTAACATGCAGTAAAAAGTTCTTGCTCGATTAAGGAAGTTGGATGCTGCGAAGAAGCCTCTCACAATTCTCGAAGAAATTAATCGTGTCCAAGATGACGAGTCCACCACCCAAGGGAATTCACGTGCCGGTGCCGACCTTCTTCGTCGGTAAGCAGGCGGCGACCTACAATGAGATCGCTGCTCCGTTGGACGTCGAGACTCAGATTAAGCATTCTTTATATCTGGCGAGGGCTGGCATCAAGGGTCTAGTGCTACTGGGGAGCACAGGGGAGGCAATCCACCTCACCAACAAGGAGCGGTTCGAAGTTCTATCCGGCGTCAGGCAGGCTTTCGAGAGGGAAGGGTTCAAGGACTATCCCATTATCGCCGGCACCGCGACGCAAAATATCGAGGAGACTGTGCAACAACTGAAGGAGGCAAAGGAAGCCGGCGCACAATGGGGCTTGGTTCTCGTGCCGGGATACTTCGCCGGAGCCAGCACGCAGGAGGGCATCATCAAGTGGTTCACTGCCGTGGCCGACCAGAGCCCCATCCCTATCATGATGTCAGTGATTTCCAACCAGATAACGTCCATACGTGTGCTTCTGCTAACATCAATCAATGGCAGCTATCACTACCCAGGCGTCTCGAATAACGTCAAGGTGGTCCCGTCGACGTACGTTACGCTGTCCAAGCACCCAAACATCGTCGGATGCAAGCTGTCGCACGGCGACCTGTCGTACCACGCCCAGATCGCGGCGAACCCGGCGATAGACCACACCAAGTTCCACACCTTCAGCGGACTGGGCCAGCAGCTGCTCCCCGTTATCGCGGTCGGCGGCGCCGGCGCCATCGACGGCTCAGCAGGGTTCTTCCCCAAGACCGTCGTCAAGCTGTACGAGCTCTCGCTACTGAACAGCCTCACCGAGGAGGAGGTCAAGCGGCGCCAGCTGCTCCAGTTCAAAGTCAGCTGCGTGGAGGAGCTTGTCGTCAAGTACGGCACCGTCGGCATCAAGGAGGCCATCAGCAGGCTGCGGGGCTTTGGCGACCGCGATGGCACGCGGTTACCGCTCTACGGCGGGATCCCCGGCGGTGATGCCGAGTGGGCGAAATGGAAGGAGGTTATTGACATGATGGAGGAGGAAGAGAGCAGCCTCTAAGGCTGCCGGTATTTGCAAAGAAACAAGGCTGGCTCCGATGTAAATATGCATTCAATCCAGTCATGTTTCTTCCGACCGTTTTGCTATTAGTGCGATGATTATTGGTATGGCTGTCGTCTACTGTAACCAGGTGTTGGTGGGTATAGAGATAGATCCTTCTTCAGGGGTTGAAAGCGTCCGCAGATATGTCTAGCCCAGCATAACTGGAGCGGCACCAAAATCGGCGTAGTCAGTTGCGTATGTTAGTGCTAGTCGATCACCGTATTCAGCTTTGTTGAGTTTGGAGCCGAAGTCCAGGAGGGCTTGGAAATCCGAAGTGCGTCGCTAGAGACTGAATATTATGGAGGACTTGGACCCGCTTCTATTTTGGCCCCGTGGTTCAGCATGTTAACAATTCATTCCGCCAGGCCGTTGTCAGCAGCGTCATGGATGGCTGTTCACCTGTCCTCGTCTACCGCATTGGTGTCCGCGCCCGTATTAAGCAGCAGTCGAACCATCTCGAAGTGCCGACACAGCGACATGAAGGGGAGTAGAGTTTCGTCCATTCTTTCTGTTTAAATCTGTGGTCGGCAGAAACGATTCTGCAATCCCGGTACATCAGGGCTGTCCCACCCCGCCCCTGAGACCGGTAGTGTTACTTGCTGGTTTTTCTCGCAGGAGGCTGCTCATGACCAAAAGTTGACCGCTTTCCGCTGAAATCAATGAGTAATTTGTCGTGGATGCTGCGCACAGCCGGTCAATGGGCACAGCTGCTCGTCGTCGACGCCCCTTCAAATTTTGAATCACTCAAGCGCACGTACTCTCTTCGCAAACAATTATGATCTACTAGGGCATACATCCTTGCACATACTGGAAGCGGCAGACCAGCCTCCTGAAAAGCGGTGAAGGGGTCTAGGGGTCTAATGAGTGTATTGAAGCTGGATGAAGAGTTATCCTAAAGATAAGGGACCTAAGCCTCCTTATAGACATATCACCGCATTGCATAAGCACCTATAACCCCGTATCACCACTCATAAACAGGGCAATAAGTGATCAGAGAGTATAGGGGTCTGATATTTTCATAGGAAGTCAAGGTCCTTCACTACTGTTGGTTTCCTTTGGTCCTTGAGCTGGTTACATTACATATGTGCCGCAATCATCTGGAGATATGGCAGCGATATGAGGGGATGCAAATCAGCTTTCATCGGTTCATCGGAAGCGTACTTTTTAATGGACTTCTTATATCGATAGCTAACACTTTGGGGAGCACGATACAGTTAGTTTAGGGCTGGCTTTCGTAAAATGGCACCCTGAGGAGTGATGTCATTCACTCAGAGCCGGATGGTGCATACTCCGATACCCAAAGGCCAGTTATCAAACAGACAACTGAATAAGGTCTTCCTATCGAATACATGTGCAATTTCTCGAACGATTACTTCCCAACCTACTAAGCCATACCTTGGCGATGAGCCCGGCATGTGATATATGTCGTTTTTACCTTGCTTTTGGTTAGCAAGCTACCCGTTCTTCGAATCTGAGCGGCGTTAGAAAGGTCCATTGTCTTCTTGGTAGAACTAAACACTCTGGAACTCTGAATCACTAGAAGTAAACCCGTAGCTTGAAGTTATACCAGAGGTTACAAGGGCACAACGACGCACCTAATGAGGATAATCATGACTTGAAGTGAGTTTTGCAGCTAAGTAAAACAAGGGCACTTAAACATAATGCTACGCATTTCTCTCAGCGTACACGTCGCAAGTAACAAATTGGGCTGTAATGTTCACCGTTATTATACGTTCCTAGAACGAGAGTTGGCATGCCTCAAAGGATGGATTGAATTTGCGGTATCCATATGAGTTATCCATATCACCCTCAGGTTTAAGCCACGATGTAATAATTCCGCAGCCCATGATATAGTAATACGCTACATACAGCTCGGTCTTTATAAGCGGCTGATGCTTATAGATACTTTATACGACGATTTCTAGGGCCACACGAAAGGTATAGGCAACCTTCATCACCTAGCAATGTATATCGAACGTGTGAACTGATATCCTTGACCAGGCAGAACGGTAAACTGAGTAAACTGCCATGACAGACAGACGATTGAAATGCGTGCTAAGGTTGTCAATGTATATATATGAACGCGAAGTGGAACTAGCCGACTTGGTTTAACCCTCGGAGACAGTTAGGAGATACTCGGCCTAAGATGTCTGTGGTACAAAACCGGATAAAACCCAGTTGTAACTGGTGATATCCTATTGAAGATCTTAATTGATGAAGTGTAACGGCTGCATAATATCTTCCACAAAGGTACGAATTGATTTGAAAATCTCCATGTAGTTGTATTGCTTTGCATACCTTTGATGATGAATAAATTTGAGTCCTCAGGACCTATCATGGTATTCCAGAGAACATAGCACACGACTATCGGGGTGCTATTCACCTTCACAGTATTTAAGACCAAGCACACTGACTCTGGATATAGGCACAATAGGATGGATAAATGGCCAATTGCTATGTTTGGGGAGGTGCAACAATGACATGCGCCCAGATTCGTCTGATTTGGAAGGCCTATTGTTCTGAACGATGCACAGGTCATGAGATCGCTGCAGATCGCCTTGTTGGAATGGTATAGTATTACTCAGAAAGCCATTGTGATATTGGATGAATCCATCCACCACTTCTTCACAATAGTTATTCTCCAGGCCTGGACCACTTCAGGGCGTTGTTCGAGAACGACGACGTCTCTACATAAATAGACACCGCAATCATCTAGGTATAATTAGTTTCCTTCATCGCCCTTCCTACACCTTCCGACAATTCCCTCTTATCTCTACAGATTCTGTTGAATCCCTGACATATCTCAGAGCCTAACTTGCTGCATATGCTGCCGTGCTTCGAGGACGCGTACGTCGGTGCCTCTGGCCCGCCCATAGGCGTTGCACATCTCGGAGGAGCGGCGGTCGGCAGACGTCATCACGCCCCGGGAGGCGGCGGCGCGGTGGTGCTTGGTGCTCGCGGGTCCCGTCGCGCTGTACCGCGCGGAGATCCTGCGTGACGAGGGCTTCCTCGACGCCTACGCCCACGACTACTGACTCGGCCGCTACAAGCTTGATGTCGGCGACGACACGCTCATCTCCCGCTGGATCATCGCTGCCCAGGCCCTGCCGGAGACCGAGATCAGGCACACGGTGCGCACCACGAGTGGGTTCGTTACCCAGATGTTCCGCTAAGAGAGAAGCACCATCCAGTCATTCCTCAGAACTTTGAGAGAAGTCCCGCAGATTTGGAAGGAAGTAAAACGGCCGAGCTGATGAACGGTATCACGGTACCGCGACCTATTTGGCTGCTGCTAACTTAAATGCCTAGGAGTCCGCTGTTCGTCGCCCGCAAGACCATCGAACGGGTCTTGCGACCCATCCTGACTACAATCCATATACTGGCCTGGATTATCTCGCTGCGGACGTACCCGGTGTTCACTTAAGTTCATTTCTGTATTCATTCTCGCTTATGTAGATCCCTCTACCTGTTTCATCCGCTAAAGAAAGTACCGGTAACGTCTTGTTGCTCCTGTACTATATCTGGGAGACGGCTCCCAGCTACGCCGAATTCATCGGCCAGTATCCGTATATATGGCGACAGCTTTGGGCCGTCGTCCTCGCTGACTACTTCTACATCATCCAGGACATATGGTGCTGGGCTACACTGCACAATGCAAGTTCCCGGCCATTAAGCGAAGCTACTGCTCTCTCTATCCTGCTAACTTGGTCACCACAGACAAGTTGGGAAGCGAGACTTACGGACGGCGAGACGACTGACGTTGCGGTATCCGCGGAAGCTCCACCGAGCTGATTACTGTATGCCGCTTCCCTAACCCCTTCATTGTGCCAGGGGTCAAGGGCCTCTTTGGGGATCGGGCTTACGCCGTCCCAGGGATCCCTGCTGTTGGTTTCCGTATATATGACTAGCAGCTCCCGTGCACTTTTTAGCTGCCCCCTAGATTTCTTAATAACCTATTATAGCCCATATCCTTAGCTACTGCATATGCAGCCCCTTACATGTTAATGAGATACAACAGGCCGGGATAGAGGCGTAATGCGGGCTCCGGGCTGAGCTCATGATGCAAAGCTCGACGCAAAGGATGGCACTGGCAGGGGTGTCTGGCACAAGCTGCTCGAATCGGCGAAAGCACCATCGTTGAAAGTTTCCTAAACTAGAGATTGACCGAGAATTGGGAATCTGGAGCGTAGAAGAGAAGGTCGGTGCTTTCAAGTCTGGGTTCCGTAGTGCGTCAGTGCTCGACGTGATTCTTGAATTGATCGACGCCGAATCCCTAGAAGCTTCCAAAGTGTCCGCCATAGTCCGACATGCTCTCTAGTTTGGAGTCGAAAACCGGGTTAAGAAACTCGAAAGCTTACAGGAACGGGTTTCCATGGAGAAGGATGAGGATGAGTGAACTCTTGGTCACCTCTGATTCCAGATGGCAAGAACCACTCCGAACAAACTCCGAAGCCTCAGAGAGAGACTCCTGCGTCTTCAGGGCTTTTAATACCTGCCATTTGAAAAAGGGAGCATGCGGCGTACACGCTATTGACATCTCAAATCTGGCCATCCGTAAACGCTCAAAGGGTGAGTATTCTAACACACACCCTCCCCCCTTCCAAACGTCCTCACGGTTCTGATCCTAAACTTCGCCCAGTTGGAACAGAAAAGGTGGGGAATATTCGGGGAAATCATACATTACCGCTTGGAGAGACTAGACATGCTTATGTTGGAATGAAGATCTCCGGTCTAGGAAACCCTGACAATAACGACTGTGCCTCAATCGGGCTCTGTAATGAATTCGTCATGTTGAATGGTGAAGCAATACATGGCCGGGCTGGCCCAAGACGGATATTTTGGTCGGATGGCATTCGGAGAGGGGTTGGATTAGTGATTCCTCCAATCATGACGGGCCCAGGAAAAGAGCCTATAATGTTTATTTCCCAAGGGACCTTACCATGGCTGCTGCCTTGATCGGAATGCTGGGGCATATTACTCCACTCGGAAGAGCGAGAAAATTGGTGAGTGGCTCCGTGCTCTCCCCCAAAGGGGGCAGAGACAGAAGCTATCGGTGTAGAGCTCAGTTTGACAGTGAGATTGTGTATCAGAAACTTTATCCTGTCTTCACGGTAAGTCAGTGTCTTCAATGCATCATCGAGGTGAATTTTTTTTCCGCTCAACAACCGAGACATTACGAGTGTCAGGGAAAAGGGTAGTACAGAGTGGAAGACAGAAGCAATAGCCTAACAGGCAATTTACAGCATACGGAACAATTTAAAATGAACGTTAATACCTGCCCGTCCTTGGATTTCTTTGGGCGAAGGGCCCCATATATATATACACGGGTAATGCCTCGCCAGTGGATGACTGGGACCTGAAAAGGGGAGGCTAAAACTCTTCCCGGCAACGCTTAGAGTCGATCCTAAGCGATGTTCAACCAAACTATTTATTATCCTTACACATGCTAATTCAAGCCTCTAGAAAGCCCAGTACGTGAGCTACAATGTGACATTTTATATTTTCGTGGCTTGCAACCTACCTGGCTGGGCATACACTCCCCGATTCCAGTTGCTCCTGTGGTCCCTTTCTACGAGCTCATCGTCTTATATGATTGTACACAACTTGTATCCCCAGGAGTTTGGGTGCCATACCGGATTGTAAAAGCTGGCCGGGCCGGAAGCAAGATAATCAATAGCCACCTGAGCATCATCCCCGCACAAGAGTGAGTGCCTACGCCATGTATCCTATACTGGGATCTTTGTTCGCCTATAGAACCCATACATTCGACATTCTATAACGTTTTAGGTCGTGCTCTTCATCTCTAGTGGTCTCCTACTTGGGGTATACCAAGTTGACCCGCTTTCAAGTCCCTAGTAAATACTAAGTGCCAGTAACGCTGTTGATGTCAACTTTTGAATCGTAGGTGGGATATCGAAATCCGCAGATGGGAGTCGTCGACAGAGGTACCCTGACTGGATAGGGGTAATATGTCTAAGATGCGCTTTCCCTAACGTGCCACTAGGTGTAAATCGCACAAGGAAGACGTACATCCTCTGCACTCTCTATAGCCCTAATTGATAAAGCATGATAGATATGCTACCGTTGCGGATTGCTCCGCCGGCTACTCCGCAAACATAAGCGGCAATAAGACAGGCATTACAGCTATTAAAACGACTCATAATTCTATCAATACAACATTTATCGAGTGTACAGTATGGCATAGAGAACGCATGGGCCTTAAAATATCTAGTCTTGGAGGTCTATAAAAGACGTACATGGTTTATACGCGATATTCCTAGGATCTGGAGATGAGCAGAGGCAAGTGTTAGATATCTTGAACGGGGTCATTTAGACCTGACTATCAGCACAGAGTCTTCGGCTTTTCCGTATTCCTCTCCGCGGAAAGAACACTCCGGTGAGAAATAAGCAAATGCTTTCTTTTCACGGAGTTGCAGTGGAGAGTTTGACAGAAGTTCTCCACCAGGAAGTTATTTCCTTCGGGTCATCAAGGTGGTTCGAAGTTCTCCATAGGGGGGTTTTTACCAGTACCAAGGGCATCGTTGCTTAATAAGATTAACTCTCATTCCACGGTGATGGCACGAATTAGGGTGCGTTCGTGGTAGCGGCCACTCACGAGTAGAGTACGAGTTGGGCCCATAGAATTTGCATAAAAAGTATATGGAGCAGCTGCCGCTACATCTCGAGGCTTACCGCAAGGCTCGCCGATAATGTCATGACAGGATCGAGATCTTAATTGTAAATACGGTAGCGGCTACCGTCGGCGGTACCGGTAACCTAGGGTGCCCGCTGTTTGATCTGCCGTTGCATGTTAAAGATATATAAAGTTCGGGGCCGTAAAGTACATCGCATAAGTCGTCGCACCCGCGACGGTGCAAGTCAGTACATGAAAATTATTCCTGACGACTCGAACTTTTTCTTTCCAAATGTCGAAAGATACATTAGTAGCGGCCGCCGGATCCTACCGAACGCAGCCTTAGGAGAGCGGGTTATTATCTTCTCGGGTGCTAATGTCACAGGGTAGCTGGTGGCTGCATAGTTGATTTAGCTCTTGGAATAAATCGGAAATTTGTAGCCAGTCAAATAACACGGATTGGACATTTTATGGAGTCTACTGCCGTTTTCGGTGGTGTCATTGCCGCTACCGGTTACCGTGTGACCCTATGGCACCCGAGGAGATAAACAGCGTCCCGGGTAATCAACCCTAGTGAAGGGGATTCAACCCACGGCGTAAACTTATCCTTACATTGCGCGTGGTATCGACAGCCCAACTTGTGGCATGGTATCTGTCAAACAGCCTGAGACCGCGATATTTAGGTATCCTCGAATTGCTTCATGCGTCTACTGTTGATGGTAACAGCTAACTGTAGTTCTTTGGGGTTGAGGGAATTAATCCCTCATACAAATTAGCTGCCCGCCCCCTATGGCCTCCACCCATTAACCCCACACGGCCCGATTCCTTCCGATCCTCAGCCCCTCATCCGACAATATCAGAGTCGGCTAGGCGTTCCTGTAGGGAAGTCCCGCTAAAGGAGGCATCTTATCCCTTGTCGCTAAATTTTTCAGCCACGCCCTGGCGAGGCTTCATTCGTGTATCTATTTGCTATAAGCTCTTCCACAGATACGAACTTCTCGTGTTCACCGTTCGTCTCTCGGCTATCCCCGAGGCAAAAGATGACAACATTCCGTTGCTCGATATAGATACGGAGTTCCCGGATTTGGCCCCCAGTAAAATTCAAATGCCAGACTTGATGCTGTACTCCGGAAGGAGTCTATACCATTGGCCCCGTGGGTAAATGCTATCGATGAGGCGGGATGACGCGCAGTCGTGTTCAGTAAAGTTTCGTATGGGTTGAACGCAGTCGAGCCAAAAAGGCGAAGACCACTAGCGCTGTTAGAAACCGAATCTAACTGATTATTTTGGGTCTATTGATAGCTGGCAAGTTAATAAATGTACGCCCCCGTATATAATAAGATGACGGAAATTAAAAGCTTTTCTTTTAAATTCTAATGTGAGAATTGCAGGCTTCCCCGGAGCGACTACGGTTAGGGCGGGACTTACGTCCTTTAATGGCGCGTAGTAAGTGCCTAATTAACTAACAGCACTACCAGTTAAGTCAGAATCACGAAAACCAGTAGCGCTGTTTAGGAATCGAAGCTGACTTATCATTTTGGCTCCAGCGATAAATGCCGCAACCAAAGGTTCAACTAGACTTCAACGAAGTTGACCAAGGTTTCTCGACTGCTTGCATTGGAAATGTCGCCTCCATCGAGTCCTAGAATTATCATACGGTCTGATTACAGAGCTGTTATGAATATGATAATGTTACTGTATATATAACGCAATTACGGACCACGTAATAGCGGCGTAGCTATTGCGACAGTTCTGATCTCGGTTAGCGCTTTCCGCCAAGATACTATACTGTAGCGGTCTAGTGGTGGCGTTCGTGCTAAACAAGCTCGCTGCACGTGTTAACCTGCCCTGGCGCGGATGGGCACTGATCGACATTGATCGACATAGCTTGGGGGCTAGGGTGATCCCGAGTTGGACCAACGGAGGACCAAATGTGTAGCCGGTTGATGCAGATATTGCCCTGTCGGCCAATTTCTGGGGGTTAAGTCGCATTATATAACGCTAATACGGATCACGTAATAATGGCGTCTTTTTTGCGACAGATAATCAGCAGTAGGTCGACGCAGCTAATGTGTGCTTATATGGTGCCAGTTGTCAGAGCTCTCCTTTCGATAGCCCCAGTGAGCAATTGCTGGCGATAAGGTCAGCACTACTACAGGAGCTTAAGAGGACCGAGATTGCAGACACTGCCTGTGAAGGATAACGTAGTTGCAGCGTGATGAACCAGTATCCAAAAAGTCAGATGTGTCTCATCGCAGGTCGCATTAACGTCGAATGAGATCGAATTACATCATAAGTGTGTTGGAAGACTCACATTCTTATTGCTAAAAAGTCTGATGGCCTCGGAAATATGAACACAATAGTCGCATAGATAAGAGAATTTCGTGTTATAACCCATTTTAATAATACGATATAGATGAATATTGTTATAATACTTATAAAGGAGGTATTAGAGACCTATGCGTAAGCATCGGGCTTAACGCCTCCTTAGTCTATTACGTTACAGAGGAAAAAGAAAGGGGCTATGGGGGAGGGGGACGTAGAGCAAGAGTATGAAGTGCCAATATAAGAAAGGATTGATAATAAGGAGAGCATTACTGCACGAGGCCAACGGCATCGGTCACAAGGCTGAAGTTAAGGTAGAAAGCCACCTATAAACTGTTCCGGTTGTATAATCGACGGGTCGTCTCCTATTTCGTTCCAGTATATCATAGGTATTTAACTAAGCCAGTAAGTATAGGTAGCTTTCCCTTCTGGAATAAGCAAAGCTATCGAACAGGTGTCCTTCCGTCATTTGATTATTATCATCTCATAGTTATCATGGACATAAGCCTAACTGCAAGACTTTTAGGCCGATTTTCTTAAGTCTTTGAAGCCATCAATTGACGCAACAGAATTCACTACCGACCACAACCCGCCCACCGAACTAGCCAACAAATCTGATGTGTTCTGCTATGGGGGATGCAAGGACTTGCAGCAATCGCTAGGAAGCCCTGGGAACTGCAACGTCAGGTATAAGAACTTCTGGGGAACTGCAGGGCAGTTCCGGTTCTAAAAGATGGCACAGAGTGCAAAGGCAAGGTGTAGTAAAGTAGTCGTAATGTCGATGAATTCCTGTAGCTCTAAAAAGTAGCGCCAAGCGCCTTGGCTTCACAACATGTTCCAATAAGATAATAACAAGTAACCATCAGCCAAATGCCAATATAATTGAAAGTAATAAATTAAGAGAATAGGCCGAATTGCAGTTTGATAAGGGCTTATACCATTAAAGAGGCTCGGAATACTGATGGAAAGTGTTGCAATGCTTACAATAGGCCAGTGGATTCTTTTGCGTCAAGTGGGTGAACGCTTGGTCTAGTTGTATTAGGCAGGTGAACAAAATAAAGGATCTCAATATGTAGTTTTCCATCCGCTGACAGCAAGCATCCCTTGATCCCGGGCGGTGTGACTGCTGTACAGTTTAACTCTATCCGGTATCGGTGCCGATCGGGGCCCAGGTTTGTGTTCGTATCGACGCAGATTCGAGCCACGAACGCCTGGATCATATTGCATCCGTCCCTAGCCTCCGGCCTTCCGAACCACAGCATACCGGCGCCCCGGTCGGCGAGCGAGCACGGCGGAAGGCGTACTTGGGTACCCCTACGAGCCCCAGCAAGGCTATCGCGGAGCCAAGTGCTAGTGCAGAACCTTGCAGGAACTTTGTTTTACCGAGCGGGCCTTATCTAGAGTCGTCACCAGTACATAACTCCCAGTCACAATCCACGGCGCCATGGGTCCTCTACTGCCTAGAAATGTAGTAGAGCCGACTTCGCTATAGAGTTCTGTCCAAAGACGCGGGTAAGCACTGCCCAGCCGACGGCACCTGGCCAGTATCTTTAGTTGTCAACGCGCTCGACACGTAACCCCTGGGGGCGTAGTCCTGCTAGTCCAACGCGTCCGAAACCTTTCGGTTCTGCATTTGGATCTGAGGTAGCTGGAGTTGATGCTAAAGAGCGACCGTTGAACTCAATTCATGGGGGAGAAGCTTGGCGGTCCCGGTTATTTCCCGTGGAGATATGATCTTCACAAGGGTGTAGAGAGCGGAATAGTTTTCAGGCATATGCATGTTTCTTTGTAAGTTTAGTATTTGCCCCTTTTCATCTGGGTCAAGGCTGTCTTCATAGGCGATTAAAAATCTACGCTGCAGATAATTGTCCTGAATCCCTGTATCATAAATATAAGGCTTTAACATCGGAAGCACCTATTACCTCGGGGGTTTCACTTGAAGGAAACCGAGAATTTACCGGATACCCTGCGTTACAAATTTGCTAGAAGTTTTGGTTTACTATAGCAGAATTCGAAGACAAGACCAAGAACGCGTGAAACATCCGTCTGGTAGGTCGACACTCATCCGTTGCTCGGCTTACGCGCCGCACTACGCGGCGCTAACCGTGCTTCCCGAGACTGCTGCACCTGGGGAACCCTGGCTTGTCATCTATGTGCGTATATGTTTCACTTTGGGTGGGGTCAGGGGCATTTCCCCCTATTCCATCCGGCCGTGAAGTCCGTGTCGAAGGCCCATACATACACCTCCGGAACAGGTAGTTCAGGCACCCTGTGCTGTCCTCGAACAGCCTTTGCTTGGGCATAAGTACTTATCTAATGATTTTCACTACTATAGCTTGCGTAAGACGTTTCATCTGTTGTCGCCCTAGATTGGTGCATGTTGGTTTGAGCATCGGACGAACTAACTATCCCATAGTTGGATGGCTTGGCCCCCTGATAATACATACGGTAGTAACCACTGTGCTCGCTGCTCAGTACTGCTCTGTAACATCACAGGTATTCGAGCCTCCGATAGAACAAAACGACTCAGTATGTTGTGTTTGGGTGGGTGTGCGTTCTTGTCGAGAGGAATGGCGGTCGCGTCCCGTTGCCAGGGGCATCTAGACTAGGACTAGAGCCAGCTCTAGCCTTGAAGACCAAACCAAGTGGAGGCTCGATTCTCCCGCTGCGTATCAATCAGGTCCCCTGATTTCAGTGCAAAAAAGCCTTTGGAGGATGATGGGCTAGCTGTCCCGATACCTAAGTTCTTGGGAGTTTGGTTCGGAGGCCTTGTCCAGTTTACTACCGACCACACACATTTCTCACTGTGAAGCCTACACAGCGGTGCACTGTTCCTTATCGGCGATGAGACCGCGATATGTAGGACTGTATGAGCTAAAATTATAGCGTTTACTAAGATGCACGTGCCACGAGACGAACCTGGCCTAGGCGTTCCGTGGTAGTGATCTGTCAACTCGGATTCCGGGAAGCAGGGATGAATTAGTGCATCGCCCCCCTAGCGCCGGTAAGGCCGTAAGTATTGCAAATCGGCAAATGCCACTCGTCCCAAGACATGTGCCCTTTGCAGGCGCGCAGCCTGTGCTTCGATCCCCGGGGAAGCCGATCCAAGTGTCCCTTAAAGTTTTGTCCCTGGCGGGATCAGGTGCCCGCCCAAGCCGTGGGCAACTTGCTGAACTCTATAAGGTGGGGGCCATGCGCACTATTTTACATAGGTGGGGAGGAGGGTCCACCACCACTGATCTTGGGGCATGCCATCATTCTGTACACATCGATCGCGCCATCATCCGTTGGATGGCCTCTTGGCATCAACAAATGGACCGTAGATGAAGGCTGAAGGAGACAAGGCGTAGACTTATAGAAACTGGTACGTGGACAGAGTCAAAAGGGAGTTTTACGCACATGAAGACTTGGCGAGACGAGACGGTGAGGTGCCGAAAGTTTCTTGCTAGAGACTTCGAATTAGGGATTGTTTCGGCCCCTATTCGGAACTCGGTTCTTATATCCAGAAGCCTTAGGTGGCCATGAAATAAGGTTTAGAATTCACGATATGCCAGAGCCATCATGTACATCAAGATTATATTTAAACTCACTTTAGCCTTATGTAAGACTGCCCGTTGTTATCTTCTCATAAGCATCCTAGCTCCGTACTTCCCGTAGTACTGAAAACAAAGCTGTCCTATACAGCAAGGCCGCCCAGGCCTCCCAGGGGTATCATGACCGGTTTTACTTTTTCCTTCTCCCCCGGTTTCGTTGCCTTCCGTTTCCTCGGGTTCGCCGACCAGAGATCCGTTTCATTTCTAAATCATACAGACTCTCCTCCCCACAAAAAAACACCACACCACCAACACACACATACACACGCACGCAACCCCCCTCTTAATAAAAATCCCAAACGCCTGGGTTGATTTCGGAGTCATGTACTTCATGTCTCCCAATGTAGGAGGACACCCACGGAAACACTTCCTTGGGCCCTCTCGGGTTCCCGCGCGTGTTGTCGTTACACGTTACGCCGGCTGCGCTAGTCCATGATCTATATAGAAGGATGTCGAGAATGTCTTCTAAGCAAATGAAAGAGTCAAAGTATGCTTCGCACAACATTCACTGCTACCTTGTTGCTGGTGATGGCGGGTAATACGGTGGGTAGACCCAGGACGGTTGTGCCGTGTAGGTCGGAGTAAGCGGCACGACGCTGATTGGAGGATATGCAAATTCTATATGCCAGTTAGTGCCTCAGTTTCGATGATCGAGTAATGTGAAAAGAGTTCGTTATACCGTTCTTGACGTCCTCGTATCCTCCCCTACTACTGACAGACACCGTAGCGGGTGAGCTGATGGAGCTCATGGCCGGTATCAGGCTAGACCGATCCAGCACGGATGATGGCATGCTTGTCGCTGTCGCGACGTAGTTGGGCGCATAGTCGTCGGTGTCTCGAGAGGACGGCCTAGAAACGGTGGATGGTACCGGGCACGTCAGGCCTGTCTGCGGCCAAGCGTCGCCTGACTCGTTCATATATGAGTAATGCAGGCCTGCTGATCCTTGCGGACCCTGATATTCTGGCACCGAGGGGATAGACGGGGGCGTCCGAGAGCATGTCCCTTGGAACGCCGTCTGATACAGGTTGCCGCTGCTGCCGCGGTGCAAGCCGAGGGTTTCTCTCAGGCGGCGAATCTCATCCTCCAGCGCTTTATTCTTCATCAGCAGGTCCTGGATAAGTATTTCCCGGGTCTGTCCGCTTCGAAACTCCTCGACCTGTCTCTCGAGACTTTCTATGTGCTCCTTTGTGCGCTGCCGGATGGCCCGCTGGGCCTCCCGGTCGTTGGCTCGCTTCCGGGCGAGCTGTTGAGGAGAGAGCGTAGATACGCTTCTGGTGCCTGCGATCGACCTACGTCAGACCTAGTCCACCAAGCCGTGAGAACTCACGTGCCGCTTACCCTTCCGCTTGCCGCCTCTGCCTGTATCTGCCGGAGTTTTATTCATGTTGGTGGTTGACTCTGGACTCGAGATGACCGAAGAACTATTTGCTGAGTCAACAATGAGAGGAGTAGTGTGGATCATAATTAATTGTGAAGTTATATTGTGGACCATAATTAATTGTGAGGTTATAGTGTTGGCATATGTCAGTTGGGGAAAGCTACATTGGAGTTGACTTGGCAAGAAGACTCCCGAACGCAGAGTGTATCGGACTTGCCGAAAGGGGGCTGGATATACTATATATTCCCTCGATATGATGAAATGCGGCCTTAGACCCGGTTTACTCTCCCATATTATCAAGAACCTCCAGATGATCATTTAACACATGTCAAGGGCTTCCCTGCATCCTCCGGGGAACAGGGGACGCATGCAGCAGTACTACTTAATCAGATTTCCCACACCACTAACGTGGCTATGTCTACCTAGTTTCTTTCCTGCCTATCTCAACGGCGTGCGAGTAAACTTGACGAAGTGCACGCCATTTGGATAGCTCCACAGTGACTGTCTAGTTTCTTGAGATCTGCAAGACTTGTCGAAAAGACCCACCTATGGACAGCATACGAAGTGGCCCCCATAGATTCCAGCGGAGAGGCGGCCCCTTTCGCTCTGATTGCGCACCAGCCGTCAAACACGCTCCCATGGTAGCAGCTAGACTATTCGACCCTTGTGCTAGTTTGAATCTGTATTAGCCCGTCATGTGCGATTGGTTCGTGGTCATTGGGGGCTGGTTGAAATGGCTGCTAAATAGACTTTGCGCTAGTATTTAGAGGGCTCAATGGAAACCAGCGGTCTCTGTATGTTGGCAATTTTGCCCTTTTAGCCTTACCTGACCTAAAAAAACACTATGGCAGCATACGCAGTCCTACATAGGAGGCGGTTTCCCCTCACTGCCGGTGCTTTATTTCATGGAAATCTGTAGAGAAAACATAAAGAATTCGATGATGTTGTAAAAAGCATGCTGAGCTTTGTGTCACCCAGTGCCTTTATCCCCGCTGCATCCCGTCGCTCGAAACGACCGAAGTAGAACTAGATGCGTTGCGGTGAAAGGATTCTCCCGACCTTGTATACCGAGAGACAGTATTTAGGCGCCAAGAGGTGCGCTGGTCGTAGCCGTATACGGCCATGCAGACAAAACACACGAGATAAGTGATATTTAGAGACGGAATATTGCAGGGAGATGTTTGAAGGTAATCTGAAGGTAAGATGGATTCCGTGCAGCAAAGCATTGGGCCCTTTCTGGAACGTAGGTTTATGTGGTCGATGTCGGTTGAAGCTATTTATACTTAGTTTACGGGAAGGGGGAGGAGCCTATTAGAGAATCGCATTGTAGGAGGCTGGAAGCCGGGTGTATCCGCAGAGAACACGGGGAGAACAAAGCAGCATTGATGGAATGTTAACAATCAGGAGGTATACGGTAGCTGAACCATTCGTCATCTGATAATGCATGTACCTTCCGGAGCGGCCCTCTACGCCATCAACATACATGATCTTGGAATGAGTGTCCATGCCGGGTAATGGCATTGGGCCCGACTAGTTATGCATATACGGAACACTCTCACCTAGTGGCTGCAGGCGTATACACAACGCTGTCTAACGTGTCTTAGGCGAATATCGTAAATCCTCTTGCCCGTACGCTGGTCGATGTTGTGCCGTTGCAATCGTTGACCTAATGGCAGAGTTTCAGCAGTGAAAGAACCAAGTACTAACCATAACGTCTTCTTCCCTCGCCGCCAAATGCATAGGTATTAAAGCCTATTATGTGTATGCACGCGTGTCCCTCGCCGATCCCTCACCTCCAAGCTACATAGAGTTGGGCCGATAATCTTAACCTTAGTGCATAAGTATAGCTCATCCTACGTCAAAAGTCGTAAGTGTTGCCCAATGCTTTGGAGTCCGTCAGGTGGTCTAAATGATGCTTTTCTGGTTAGCTAGGTAAAGCCAAACCTTGAGTTTTAGTTGAAATACCCCTAAACGCACTATATGGCTGGTTCCTGCGAGGCATCTGCCGAATCCAACTCTGCCGTCAGCCCTATCAAGCGCGACAGGGGTCTAGAAGAGTCTGGCGCAGGTTGTTGAGAAGTATCATTCTCATTCCCCATTCCTTGGGGTATGCTTCTTGGCTTACGATAGGCAAGAGGTCAGGTTACCGTGCCACGGATACATTCAGTTTGACATCTGCTCACGCACGATATACATGTCCAGTCTTCTGGCACTTGTTCATAATGCTTCTCTATCCACTGCGGCTTCTGATATCTCTCGAAAACCAAGCGATGACGGCTCTCCTTATGCGATTTCAGGGTTAGAATCCTTGACGGCCTCGACCAGTTCCTCCATTCCGCCAACCTGCGTCGGCCCATATTCACCCGACGGAGGAAGAGCCCACTCAGGAAGCGGGCTGACGTAACTCCAACTACCGCCAGCATCTTCATAGCGAAGACTATGTAGCCAGAGCGTGAGCTCATGGTCACCCGGGTCGGTGTAAAGGGGGGTATCGCAAACTGAGCAGAGCTCACCAGACATCTTTTCAGCTTTCTGCTTGTAATACTGATCAATCATCTCATCGTAGTAGGCTACCGCATCCGCGACTTCCTCTTTACCCATCCGGTTGAGCCTAGTGATGATGTCCTCATCGGTATTCTCGCTAGCTTCGGGGTCGTTGTATCCCAGCTTGATCCCCCAAACTCGCTGGTTGGCATAGATGGGATCGTTTTGAATGGGATACCCTAGATGCTGAAGGTGTACTCTAATCTGATGAGTTCTTCCTGTCACTGGTAGACATCGCACAATTGAATAGCCTTCTTTGCGCAGCCAGGGTTTGGCGTCCCCTTCCGCAAGATCCTCAGCTGTTCTGTCCGCTTCATTCGCGGGAACCTGATCGGATTGCCGCGGAGGATAGTACGCGAGTTTTTTGAAAACTGTCTTAGCAGTCTTACCGTTCGCTCTAACCCTGTTTAAACCGAGCTTAGGCGATATTTGCAGTATAGGTTCATTGCACACAACCTCGCCATCAGGAAAGTCACCGATGACTCTTGCAATATATTCTTTCCGCACACTTCTTTGGGCAATTTGGGCGCTTAGGCGGTCTGCTGCCTTCGGGTGTTTGGCAATGAACATGATACCGCTAGTCAACCGATCCAGTCTGTTGCATGGATAAGCGATCCAGTCAGGCCCCCTCTCTGCTTTCATAATCTCGACGACCGAATTGAAATTGTACCGCCCGGCGGGATGAACAGGCATCCCGGAAGGCTTGATAATTACAATGATGTCGTTATCCTCATGGAGAACTCTAACCGGTTCGGCTGTGACGGGTGGCTCGTGGCGGTGAATAGTATGGGACACAAGTTCGCCGTTCTTCAAGATGTGGTCCGGCGACGTTTGCTTCCCGTTGATGCAGATCTTACCCGTTTCCATGGCATCTCTATAGTATGCTAAGGGGCGGTCTCTGAACTCGCTCTCGAATACGTCAATAAGCCTCCTCCCTCTCCAGCGCTCTTTCACCCAAGTGTTGTATGTGTAGTGGTAAGGAGCAACACGCCGTAAACCATCCTCGATGACATAGGGCCGTGGCCAAATATCACCGCAAGGTGTGATCAATGCTGAGGGATCTTTCCTTTTTGCCTTCCCGCTGAGGTTTACTCCTTTCTTATCTATGACTGGGAGTTTCTCCATGTCAGATTGAGAAAGAGAAGCTGGGGAGGGTGCCGAAGGCGTCGCCACCCCTGCGACTTGACTCATGAGGGGCTGAATAGTTCTCTGAGCCCGCGTTAGCAAGGCGAGAAGACCAGATGAAGTTGCCAGTTCCAACTCTGAGAATAAGCCAGTTTTCTCTATTGAAGTCCAAAGAATAGGAGTATGCGAGCCATAAGCCTTGAGAGTATTGCAATTTTGTAGGGCGCAGCGGAGTAGGTCCCTTAACGTCTAGGTAGGTAGTGTGCACGAAAAATATTGCGCTCGTGCCTACAAATGATGCATATGAATAAGTGCATATGAATAGGTGCACATGAATAGGTGCATATTAATAATTCCCTGTGGGCGCGTAAGTAGACATACGTAAATTTTAGGCGGTAGTTGAGGGCAGAATCCTGTACACAGGGGCATTTTTCTGTTAGTCGCCTCACCCAGGCCCACTGTGCGTCGATGTAAGCTCGCATACAATTTTGTATGCGAGCAGACATAATCTAATAATTCCGTTATGCTTAACACTATCGGGAACTACTTAAAGTCATCTCGAAGCAAGTGGTTTATGTACATTCCGTACGATTTCTACAGGACTTTACATTCTAACCTCTCATGGCAAAAACTGGGCCTGTGGAGCCAACTAGCTGTATTTATTTCCTCGTCCCGGAATGCTCCTACAAGTATGTACGGACTGCATGGCTGTAATTCCCGAACCCCTGGAGACTGAAGTTGTGAACTTCCCGCCCGGACCTGGATATCCTTGCGTAGCTTAGCGACTACTGTGGTGACGACTCGACCAACATCTCATCTCTATGAATACAACTTACATACCTACTCTTTTGGCAATTCGTTCTGACACTCTGAGTGCGCTATCTCCGAATGAGACCACAAGACGTAACGAAACAGGTGCTCTAGCTACGTAACGCAGTCCTCATTCCAAATATGCCATCGCCATCCGCGTCGCTTAAAGCGCGGACAAGGAAAGATTATCCATATATGCTTGAGTATCGTACGCGATGGTGAGTCTCATCAGTCACCCAGACGTATTCAGTTCATCGTGTGATCTCATTTACCCCCAGGGCAGACAATGACATGTACGATCACATGAACAACTCGGTGTACAATCTTCTGTATGTTACGCCATATGGTTTTTGCCTCAGGTGAAGCGCGAACTCATTATAAGACAGTTTCGACTCTGTGATTAACGCTTACCTGATCGATCATTGTGGCCTTCATCCTCCTTCCTCGGCGGAGCATCCGCTAATGGCCCATACCCACTGTGATTACTTTTCAGCCATTTCATATCCAAAGGTGGCCGAGTTAGGCTTGCGCGTCAACAAACTGGGCAGGTCCAGTGTGACCTACGAGGTTGCACTGTTCGAGAAAGGTGTTGAAGCAGTGAAAGCTGTTGGCGAGTTCGTACATGTGTTTATCAACCGTGTAACTCAGAGACCGAGAGTGGATGGGATGAACAGCCAGCTAAGAGAAGGGCTCGAACGACTGCTCGTTCAACACGATTCTAGCAAGCTATAAGGCATATTTTTCACATTGTACAGTCAAACGTACAACACTGACAATCTATCTCTATTGGAACTCGAGCTTTTGGCGCGATCCATCCTGTTCTCCGCTCTTCAACATCTTCTCCAGTAGCTCAAGGTCGGCCAGAGCCTGTTCTGGGGATTGTTCTAGATTCGGCTTCCCAGACGCTACCGCTTCAGCCCATGCTTGTAACTCGCTCGCCACTCCACTGCTCCTCTCGAATGTCTTCTCCTCGGTCGTGGCGCTGTCCCCAATGCCCCGGACCGTGACAACCTTTGAGCCTTCCGCCTTGACCACACCCTGCTCACAGGCGATATGGAATTCAAAAGCCTGCATGGGAGTTCCGACGGAAGTGATGTATGAGCCTACCGCCCCGGACTTTGTTTTCATGATGGCGTTGATGGAATCCACGGGTGGTAGATGGCTTGATACTAAGGAGGTTTCGGCGACCAAGCTCTTCACAGCGTTCTCCTCGCCCAACAGCTTTCGTAGGGCTGCCGTAAAATGTACGCCGCCGTCGAGAAGGAACCCGCCCTGATATTCAGGCTTCATGCGCCAAGCTGTTTGGTAGTACTTGTTACTCTGCGCCATCATTGAATTCGTTCTCACGACAAAGCCGGTCACCTTGCCTAGTCTCTTGACCTGCTCAGCACCGTACTTCCAACCTTCGATGAAGCGGAAGTTCTCTGCAATAGAGAGGGTCGCCTTGGTCTCAGCCGAGACCTTCTTATAGTAGTCAATGAGCTTCAGAGCACTAGCCACATCCGGCGCGATCGGCTTTTCAGCCAAGACATGTTTACCGGCAGCTAGAGCCTAACAATTCGTCAGAAGACATATCCAATGCCAGACGGGGAATCCTACTTACCTTCTCAATGAACTTCGGCTGGTCCATAATTGGCAGGGCAATGATCAAGCCCTGAATGTCTGACCGCTTCAGAATGTCATCGTAGGAATTCCCCTCACCCGAGTCGTCTGAATATAGTTCTACCGATGAGGAGTGGTCGCCTGGTACGAGCTTGGCTGCATCTTGCGCAGACTTTAGCGAGCGCGACCAGATGGCCTTAATAGCTAGCTGAGGACAACTTAACACGCCAGGCTGTAGGTCGAGACTTAGCGGTGCGTGTGAAAGGATGGTCAAGGGTCAAAACGGAAAACATATCATGTGAAACCTCCCAGCATAAGAAGCTTCAAGGCTGGGTTGGAGCTTAGACCAAACCTTACCAGGTGTTGCTCCTTCACGAAGATGCCGCTCCCGATGATCGCGATGCCGATTTGCGCCATCTTCACAGTGAGTTCGGATCGAGGAGTGAGGTCTTGGCTCAAAGAAACCTTCTTTCTCCAATATCGAATTTTGCGACGGAGCCGAGTGTAGGTACAACAGATCCTGGACCGGGCGAACTTTGACGTGACATTCCGCAGCTGGGTCGCAGGCCCAGGTCGGTACTTACATAGGTAATGCGCGTTTCTCTTACGAAGTACCTTAACCCCTCTCTGTGGATCGTCCCCCACTTTGGAGACGCGCGATGCCGTCATGGGAGCGGGATGATATGCTTCAGCTGTAGCAACCTAGATCAGTAACTCCATAAACATACAGTAGGTACAATATCTACATAAACCAGTGTTCACCCATCATCTGCGGCGGACCCTGCATTTGTACATTGAACTGCATTTGGCAATCCATTCGGGCTGGCCCGCGATTATCGGAAATTTCGAATGCCGCGTCCTGCAAGATATCATTCCCTATCGTGCGATACGGTATCGGGGATACCTTGATGGTGTTGAGGTGCATCGCCAGAAGAGGCCCGACACTGGCCCTGAGGAACAACGGGGAACGGAGAGATAAGAACCTGTATACGCATACCCTAAAGCGAAGGATGAACTGTGTTTTTGCGTGAACAGTATCCCTAATACCTGCCTCTGCATCTACCAGTATGCAGTAGTTGCCGCTTATCTAGCTGGACATTTAACTCCGAAGTGCTGAAACTATATGTTGCGAAAAGTCTTGAAGAGAATACCTCCGTGTTGCGCCACACTTAGACAGAACTCGTTATCATTGTAAACGCTACCCGCTGAGACGCCCTCGTCTACGACGACTATATCTTCCCGTCTACTTGGCAGTACTGTCACTTCGGCATTGCGTTGAAATATATTCACCAACGTCAAGGGGGATGCATAGCTGTGGACTGCGTATCATATTTTCAACCAAAATTCCGTTATGCCTCGTAACCAACCCCGGCCCTTTCGCTTAAAATCATACTGGTATCGCTAAGTGATGTCAAAGTATAAACGTGCTCTAGGGAATCTATACGATTTGCCTTGTATTCTGTTGAGGCCCCATATCAGATTTCGGTGGGTATGAGCCGGTGGCTGGCATGCCTCCACTGGGTCCGTTATACTCAACAGTCGTAGCTGTGGCCGTATACGCCTCAGTAGCCTCTGGCCGGCGCCAGGGCTCCAAGTCGTAACCACCGCCCTCGGACGAGTCCTCCTTATTCTTGCCGTATTTCTTCTTGAGTAATCTCTTCGTCACGAGGACGAGTACGATGACGGGGAAGACGAACAATACGATGCCCATCAACACGTAGTTGTTCTCCGGCGACCCAGCTAAAGTGAACCCCCTGTAACGCAGATGAGTAAGACTACGCCGTGACACGGTGATCGTACCGGGTGACGGTAGGGGAAACTCACGTGAATCCGTTGGCGACGCCCAAGACGATGGTAAGACGCCCTAGCCAGACGTGGATGGGGGCCATCTTCGTGGTCTGCTGTGTCTTCTTGTACACGCGATGGTGCATGAACCCGAGGGCGAACTGGACGACGACGAAGACGAGGACCAGTATTCCGATTACCTGGTGCGCTGTGTTGAAATTCTTGGACTGCGGAATATGCCTTGTTAGCCCCAGCGTCCCGTCCGTCGATCTAATATCTCGAGACTCACCCTGTTATAGACACCACTGATACGAATTCCGAGCCCAAATCCGATAAAGACCAGGAATAGAGCGATGCTCTGGTTTATGGCATGCCAGCGGACCCAGTTGCCGAGTCGAAGAATCAGGATGCCGAACGGATACACCCCCGCAAAACAGAACACCATGACGAGAGCATGCAACATAGCCCATTTGTGCTTGTATTGGAACACAGACGTCTCCAGCACGGTACCAATTGATTCGCTCTCCAGTGACGCCTCGATGGTAGGAACACCGCCAGGGCCAGTCGCGTTTACCATATCCATGGTGAAAGAGCCGTAATTATAATGAATGCGCAGGGAGTACTCCACATCATCAGTGTTGATCTCGCCGACCTCTCCCGTAGCATACAGCATGTGCTGTGCCTTGCTTTCGACGTCAACTTTGCCACTCGACCAGGAGCGGCAGTTAGAGCACCGCCCGTTATAGACAAGAGTGCTATCATTCACGAGCCCCGTCCCGGGCAACGCCTCCACTTCGATGTCGGGCGAATAGACCGGCTCGGAATGGCCGTCCGAAATCCGAGGTGACAGAGTAACGTTTTCCCCGGTCGACGACGAATATATCATCAGCATCAGCGACCCGGCCATCGTGTCCGAGCCGAGCCCGATTGCGCCCCAGCTGACGCTGACGGGCATCTGGATGGAGAAGTAGAGATCCTGCGAGGAATTGCTGGGGACATTGAGCGCGAAGGCCAGGTCTCTGACTGGCGAGAAGAAGACTGCCGCCGCCGTCTTGTTTGACGTCGTGTCTGTGCTTTGAGCACGCAGTGGGTTTATGCAGAGCGATGCTGACCATGGTCAGCTATTTCTTGATCTGTTCCAGAGTTTATCAAGGCATAACATAACAATCCGCGCATGATAAACGATGAGGAAAGTGTGAGATAAGGTCCAACTTACTGACGGCTGCGACCAGCGCGGGCCGGACACGGTTGAAGTTCACCATTATGCCAGGCAATGAAATAAAGAAAAAAGTCTAACGCCCCAATGTCGTTAAGGAGACGTCAGGACCGATATCAGAAAAGGGGTATTACGGTAAACTATCACCACAGTCCAGCAGCGTGACGGGATAAGATTCAGCGACTTGACAAACCTCCCCTCTGGCAGGGTCTGGTCCCTTATTTAAACGAGCATGTCCATCTTCAAGTACGCACGGAACCACGACAAGCAGGCCTCTGGGCCCGGCACGTGTATACCCGCCCGCGGCGGCAATTAGGGGAACATTTGAAAGTCCGCGCCCACTGATTGGTTGATACCAATGAGCTGTGAGTATACACCCCCTTTTGATTGGCTGTTGTGGACCAGCGATGGCGCTGATAACCGCCGAGGACCCCTGTCGCCGGGGCCGTCCATATTTGACGCTTCTTGGCGGCTTTAAATAGCTTGCATCTTGTTGCTCATGGGTTCGTAGGCTTGAAACGTATAGGATCTAAACCCTAAAGTAGAGATTCTAATCTACAAACAGAATGTGTTGTGTTATGCGATGTCCGAATAGGGATTTTAAGACTGTGCACACCAAAGCGCAGACAGCGGGAGATGGCCCTAGCCTAGATGAGGCGGAGGGAAGGGAGAGCAGAGCGATCCAACACCTGATAACAATAAAGACCGGATGATGGCATCATTTTACGTTGTAGGCGATAGTTATCTTAGTGTCTTGGCCACAGGCGGGCCGTTTCATGTTCCCTTTTAACCTCATGATGCTTTAGACATATCTATCTCAAGGTTCTCAGGGATCGTCCTGCCGCCGACAGTTCGACCTTGTCGTACTATGTGAATCTGGCCTGGACCGGCCACAGTTAGCATACAATGTGGCAAACAATGTATATCCAAACTGAGATCGCGGACTCTATGCGCCCATGTGAGTGCTCATTTCGGGCGGATCCCCAGGAATATTGGTAAGCGGAAATGCAGCAAGTCAGACTTCAAGCATTTTTCATGCCCTTCATGAACCATTGTAGGATTATGTCAGAAGATCCGGCGCTCGAACTGTGTTAGTTCAGGCGTCTTGTAGGGGTATATACGTATATCCTCACAGCTATCTACCCGGTCTAATCACGAGTGCGGCGGTTTCGCAGCGGTTAATGCCTAAGGGGGGACCCATGCCCGAAGCATCAGAAGACCCAATTACCAGAGCGGCTGGCCTTGATGGACTGACTATTCAGTCCTTACTGATTGCTCGGAGGGCAATATCCGTTCGAGGCAGTCGAAAATATCGCTACGAACTTTTAGGTCAGTGGAAGTGTCGATGGCCAACCGACATTCTGGATGACACGAGAAGCCCCATTAGCCATTATAGCCGAGTCACCCACAGCGGCCTAGATATATTCCATATCATCCATATCTCTGGAACGTGAGCTCGAATTAGACCTCGAATGGTCATAATTCCATTATTATCATGGCGAAGAACTAGTTCTTAGGTCTAGTCTAACATCTATCATCTGCGTGCCTCTATCAGTTACCCCAATATATTGGGGCCGCAACTATTATAACCGGACATGAACCTACAGACGCAGTATCTAAACAATCATCAGCCTTGCCTAACCTCTTTTCCCCTCCTATCTTATGCCTACAGAAGGATCAGAAGCTCCGGACGTTTATAGAGCCCGCTATTGGCTCTCACATCGGAGGGGAGGTCGTAGGTCGATATCCAGGGGTTGCTGTTGTGGTCTATGCTTCAGCCCAAACAAAGAGACTCTTTGTCTGTATGAAGAATTTGTTTTCATTAGGCAGTCGCTTCCAGAGACAGCTACGTCATGTGATTGCCGGACATAAGGCGTGTATGATCATGATTATATCGTAGCCGCAGTGATGGTTACGCGGCTGTTGCGGTTGCGGAGTGGTCAAAGCCCTGGTTAGCCGAAGGCAACGAGGGTTCCTGAGGCATCGGGGAGTTGGTTTTCGAATACTTAAGGCGATCTCTCCCCTTCCTCGAAACTTCCCTACTTTCTTCACCCGAACAACTTCGCGCGCTGACTTTCAACCTTCAACATCCCTCTTCAGTCAGTAATCTGTGCGAAGAAACTCTTCTTTCTTCAGCTTCATTTGGGGTTCATCCTTCCGAGTAACCTCTCGATAATCTGCAATTGCTCTACCTCTGTTCTCTATTTTCATCTGATCACACTGCACCAACTCCATCTGTGATCATCCACACCTCGCGTGCCTCAAGGCCGCTTCTCACTTGATTATCTCTTGATCCCAACACACAACCAGAATGCCACGAACTACTCAGAAGGCTAAGAAGGCCAATATTGACCCCGAAGGTTTCATAAGGTTGGAGGAGGTCAGGAGGCAGGTCCGGGTTGAGAACGAGGATCGCCTCCTCGCATCCATACGGACCATAGACGACCTATTCGCTCGGGTCCAAGGGGGTGACGATACAGAGCCCCAAGGTCCGGAGCTATGGCGGGATGAGGTCAAGTACTGGAATAGGCATGCGCCTGAGGGAGCAAGACCATCATCAGCGAGTAAGAGCACGTCGTACCAAGAAGACCGTGAAACTCCCACGATGTGGCCACAGATTCATGACGAGGAAGATTTGGAGTCTTCGTCCCATATCCGAGCCCCCGTCAATGCTCGACAAAACTACCGAAGCGACAGGCTCAATCCTCTTCGTCAGTCGTCTCAGCCCTCCGTATGCAACTCTTACAATAGCGGGTATGGATTGGCAGGGCGCCATCTTCCTTATCGTCGATCCACCGATGTCCTTGAGCTGAGTGGAGAGGCGGAGGTAGAGACAGCTGGCGCCCCGTCTCCCTCCATCAAATATGAAATCTCGCAGCAAACACTGAGCGATGATTTCCACCTTTCCGGGCCGTACTCTGGGTCGGAGGAGGCAGACGGTGAACAAGCCCAGCCGGTGCTGACTGTCCTGCGTACGACCACGCGGGTCTATCAAGTCCACCGAGTTCCACCTACGCAGTCTCGCGGTTCGGCCCACCGGCGAGGCTATGACTCCCAGCAGGCACCCAAGCCGTCTTACTCCAACTTTCAACGTACCGGTGCTCGGGAATACCGCCGCACGCAGACCACGAGCGAAGATTGGCAGGCTCAAGGAAGCGGCTCGCCAGACTTCGACCAGCGATGTCGCTATCAGACCAGAAAGCCGCACGGTCGGTATGAAGATTGGGCAGCAGAAACGACCGGTGACGAGGCCAAAGGTGCGCAGCATGGAGTGAGCATCTCTGTGTCCCGTCACTCGTATGGAAGTCAAGTACAGTCTTCAGGCCTGAAGAGATCTCGCAGCTGGGATGATGGTGAAAAAGAAATCCTCGATGAGGACGCAATCAATGATGGAGACGACGGTATTGAGACCCCGGCCTATTCTAGAAGCATATTCGCTGGCAGGAAGAGACTGCGTTTGTCTTGACGCGCCTAAACAGGTGAGGTTTGTCCATCCCACGAAACAGGCCGTCAATAAGTCATCGCAAATCTTCATTCTTCCTTGAAGTAAGGGTGCAGTCGCGCCGTCATACCAACCGATGCCGGAACAGTAGCAGGCTTAGGCGGCAACGTATTGATCGGAGAGGGTTCCTTCTCTACCCTGCTGTTCCCTGTAAGTTGAAGTCCCCCCCTTGTACGGTGACGTTATTCTAATGAGCACCAGAATGAGAGTCACACGTGGCCTAAGTCAGGGGTCATGATTCGTAGCTTGGCACGAGCTACAGAATCTGTATAGTGGAGAGGATGATGCGAGAGTTATGGATTTGAGACCACCGAAGGAGTAATGCCGTTTGTCAGGACACATGATTCTGGCTGGGCAAAAGTGCAGAGCCTGCTGTGAGCATCGCAAGTATATGCAGTTACCTTGTACAGACGTGGAGGTTACCATATAAGAGTCAATGGGCAAAAGTATGCGGAGTGGCCTGTTAAGGATACGCAGAAGATGTTGTATTAATATACATGACCCTGATGAAGAGGTTGGTATATTATGACTGCACCCTCTTGGGCGAATGAGATCCGGCATTGCAGCGACGAGACGGTTTGTTGATATTGCCTGTCAAGTATGTCGCCGAGCCCGCAGTATCAACGGAAATATGTAGAAATGGATGGTTAGACCATCACAGCATGTTAATAAGCCAAATGCTCCGAAGATATCTGCTTCCTATTCCCGGTGTCTCAGAGAAGCTGCAAGAGTCCAGGTCTGATATCAGCCCTCATCAGTGGGTTGAAACCCCCATATACCGTAGACTGTAGTCAAATCATTTTCGTATGGATCGTGTGTTCGCACCACGATATCCGCCGCTGCTATAGTAGAGGGAGGTTGCTGCATCACTCCGTGGCGTTACAGGAGCCGGGCGGTTTGTATACACTCAGGGCTCACCGGAGGACCTTGATGGACACCCCGTTGGCCGCCTTTCCTATTCCGAACCCACAGTGCCAATAATAGTCGATATTGACAGAAAGGTTTGAGCGATCTCCTGTTTGGGCCAAGAGGGGGCCACGATCATTACGTTGACGGTTGTGCCTGCATTAGCTTGAGGAACTGTGGGTGTCAAACAGAGCCGCATCTGCGCCAGAGGGTCTTGATATATTGGGGTAACGTCCTACAACATCACTCGAGCAAACCGAGCCATTCTTTCCTACCTACCCTGCTTGAGCTATCAGACATTCGTTTAGTCGTTTTCAGAGTAATGGAGCGCGACATGATGCACTGGTTCAGCAGTTTCTTTTTCAAACGACACTTGGCTATTTGGGTTTGGGCAGTGTGCTAAACTACTGCAGTCCTCCCCCTAGCTACGGCCCATCAAGTCGCGTTCTCGTGTCGTTATGTATCGAGATTCGTTAATCTGCTAAAGACCGTATTCCTATGTTGCTTCCTTGTTGCGCCAGAGTCCCTACTCAGGCATGTGCTTGTAGGGCTTAGCGAGGTGCTCCTGACAGAAGGGCAGCTTGCCGACGGTCCAGATCTCGGTATCCTATACGCACACAGGCATTTGCGTCAGTCAATCGGTCGATCGCATCACCGTGTAGGAATGGGTTCGGCTTCAGTCAGGCAGGGCAGGGCTGTGGGTTGTTTGGGGCATCGACTCACGGGCTTCAGCTTCTGCTTGTCCTCGTTGCTGAGGGTGCCGCCCTTGATGGCGATGATGTCCGAGGCGGCCTCGGGGTGGTGGGCGATGGGCGAGCCGCACTCGGGGCAGAAAATGCGGTGCACGGCCTTGCCCGAGCTGCCCGTTCCGGGATACGACTTAGTGGTGCCTGTGATGGTCAGGCTGTTCTTGGGAACCACCACCACGAGCGAGTACGTCGACCCCGTCTGCCGCTGGCAGTCGTCGCAGTGGTCGTACCCCACGATGAGCGGGTCCGCGTCCACCGTGTACTTGACGGCGCTGCAGAGGCAGTGACCGGAGAGACCCATGGTAGTTGTTTTACGGTTCGGGTTAGGTTTTACTTGGCGGAGATAGATGACTCTTTGGTGTGTGGTGCGGAGTCGGCTTATTGGTGGGATGTACTATCCGATTCGTGATGGGGGGACGTTCGGTACGGGGAGGTCCAGAGAGACTGAAGACTTCCGGGGAGAAGAATGTCGCGGCCTGACGGGAACTAGGACGACCTTTATACGTAAGATACGGACGAGGGCCAAATGATATTCCAGAGAGGAGAAGCAAGGGAGGGGGATAGACAATTTGATCGCATGCATAAGCTAGCCAGGCGGAGAGCAATCACCGTCGAGAGCTTCCCCAATCAAAGACAGAGCTAGATCTCTCGATTTCAAATCTATTGTCAAACCTCGCGTCGTCTTCTCTCCTTCCCCTCGCCTGTCAGTCCCCTTTGTATGCTTACTGGACTGGTTTTCCCCTCCGCCCGTAACCCGCAAAAGAAGCCTTCCAGTCTCAGCCATGATGAATATAACTCGCTGTCCTACGTACTTTCTACATATTCCCATATCTCTGTGCCTCTTCTTCTATGGCGGGGTCGGACCAGCTCTCTGGTGGGGTTACGGCTGGTCTTACGTCAAGCATTCAGATACAAGTCTACTGATGCCCTACGTAACAAGTTGTCTTTTCTCAAATCATGATAGGCATGAAGTTCATGCGGGTTGGCAGGGATAAGTTAACATTTCATTATTAGACATATTATAATTCCGTTCTACTACTACTCTATCTTGAATATTACAGGAGATAAGTCTGGCTGTTCGTAATTAATCATCGAAGCAGGCCTGCTGAGTAGATAACGACTCGTCCCCGTTCCACGGGCATGAGCTAAGATCTCACGCTATCCAGAGTATTTATTTGTCAACAATCCCTGTTGGAGATCCTCTACGCCGTCACCGTCTACGGGGCTCCCCTCCCAACCCTAGCTAACCGCGCTAATCTCTAGAGGCGCCTTGACTCCTACATACAGTAGGTGCCGTAGTGAATGTGAAGGACTTCGGGGGAGTGATAAATATCAAGTATTTGGAATTGCGAAGGAGCTTACTGATGGGGAAGTTATTTTGTAGACGTCGGGCGGCAACGGATTTTCTTGTGCCGAATAAGGGGCTTGGGGTTTTCCGGGCTATTAACGTCAAACCGGCGGCATACTCGCTATGGTAAATCCCTAACCGTTCCCAAGGTATCCCTAAAAAGAATAAAATACCAAGCCGGACGGCGCTGGAGATTCCAAGTGGATTGTCGCCAAGGCTCGATTATTTCCGGGGAAGGCAGATAGTAAATAGAAGATGGGGAAGGACGGCGCCTCCAAGCGGCTGTAAACTAGAGTCGCTTAGGAGGCGCCGTCAAAACCATCGACCTCCTATTTTAGTGGTTCATTTAAAATAGAATGGCAATAAAATAAGCGCTTAGCCCCTATAACGGGTTGCCGTTCAGGGTCTTGATAAAGCGGGTGGCGGATCTTCAACATCGAGGCTATGTTGCAATAACACTATCCCAACTCATTACAATACTATGTACAGGCAACCCCCGAAGGATCCGGAGGCGACGCCACGCACCTACATACGTAAAGTCCAATCGCTTCTTCTTGCGCCGCCGCGGTTGGTGATCGGCGAGAATTATGAAACGGTCCCAAAACTCCACAGACAAAACTTGTGATCTCGGTTCGTGATTTGATTAGCGAACAAATAGCACGAAGATCTCAAATCCTCTATTGTGTTACCAATTGCATGGGTTTCGCTTAAACAAGCAGCCCCATGAAACCTACTATCAGAACGCCTCAATAGACGTCTCCTATCCGCGTAGATAGAGGCACAGCATGCGGCCTGAAAATGCCCGTCGAGAATGAAAGGATCATTTTATAGCGTCCTACCTATGTGAGCTCAAGGATCTCAACCCCCCCCTGGGCTAGATTGAGGGAGGTATCACTCACGTAAAATTACCCGCGGACCCATTGGACCCATTAGTTCTAAATGGGCTACCTCTCAACCGTTACCTATCAACCAACAACCCATCCATTCCACAGGGCTTTTGACAGGGCTCGCCGCGAATACTTAATAATGCACCTCGTAGGATATTTGGCAATCTGTTCCAGGGACCTTATAGCGGGCAAATTTCACAAGGCTTGGTGCCTATGTATCTACGCCAACAACGGAACAGGACTTGCTGGCCTACAATCCCTGCGGCAAGTCTTGGGAATTCTCTGGCAACCCCCGTTAAGATATAATGGGGTATCGGATCTGGTGAGTAACCTGTTGTTCGTAGGCGCACTCCAACTGCGTTTTCTAGAATGCCTCGTCTCCGTGAGAGCTAATAAGTAGGAGGTGCGCAGCGCTGGGTTCAAACACCGGCTTACCATATAGCTAAAAACACCTGCCCCTAGTTAAAGGCTTTATTGGAGATGGCGACCCGATGCGAGTACTGCGCGAAGCTAACAGTCAGTCGCCTGGTCGAGCTAGCCGAGGAAGAGTATGTGGAGCAGACAGAATTTCCCCAGCGCGCGTACTACCAGCATCACAGCTCGTTCAACGAGCTTGACAGGTCGGCGGAGAACGGGTGCGATCTCTGCCGCCTGATCATAGATTGCTTCAGAGGAGCGCCCGTCGACGCCGAGGACCCTTGGCTTACGTGGCCCGAGACTTGGGTCGGCCCGGAGCGCTGCGACATCGCCGAGTCGATGTACGCGGCCGCCAAGCAGCTACCGGTGTCGGATGTCAAGCTCGCCCTCCGTGCCGACCACCAGCCGAACGAGCTGGACACAGTGCGCATGTTTGATATGATCTTGGTCAAGGTCGGTCCTGAACGAGAGCCTGATCCCGAGGAGTTCGATAGTGACTTCGATTACCATGTGATGACGTTTCCCTGTCTTCAACTCAGGTTGCGTGTCCCGCGAGGTACGTTGAACAGAAAGACGTGCCTATGAGCCTATGAGTGGAATGCGAGGCTGAGGCGCAACGCCGCAGACAAGGCTGTCCGAGTAGGAAAATATCAGATCGGACGGTTTGAAGTCGACCCCGATCTCGGGTCTCCTGCCAACTGGAGCATCGCGAAAACATGGCTGGACACTTGCAGAGAGTCCCACCCCGACTGCTTCACGGCCGCTGCTGCTGAGCTCCCCACGCGCGTCATCGACGTCGGGGTGCTGGGTAGTAGCCGAGGCCCTCGCCTGGTCGAAACCCAAAGGAGGAGCGGAGAAGAATACGCCGCGCTGACCCACTGCTGGGGTGGCAAGATAAATCCGATGCTGACAACACAGACCCTCGGGACATTCCTAGACTCTCTTCCCTACGCGGAGCTGCCGGCTAACTTCCGCGACGCGATTACCATTACGAAGCGGCTCGGGCTCCGGTACGTATGGATCGATGCGCTGTGCATCTTGCAAGATTCAAAGCACGACTGGGAGATTGAGTCGCAGCGCATGGGACCAGTGTACCGTGACGCGGCCGTCACCATTTCTGCCTCGGCATCGACCGGGAGCACCGACGGGATTTTAAAGCGCGCTGAAGGTACGCCCGAGCCCGAGCCCGTATCTCTGAGGGTCTCGGCTGACGAAGGGGCACAGCAGGAGGTGGTGGTTGCGATGAAGGATCTCAATGAGGAGGATCTCAATCTGCTCGACATAAGCGGTCCCCTAGCTTCACGGGGATGGACATTTCAAGAGGCAGTCTTGTCACTGAGACTCCTACACTACGGGAAGCGGCAAATATACTGGCAGTGCCGTCAAGGGTATCAGGCAGCAGACGGGACTCCCCCGGGCCTTAAGTACCCGGAAAGTTCACAATACCCGGTATTCTCAACTCTTCTTTCCTCGGATCGCGGGGCCGTTCCCGACTCCTTTGATGTCAACCATCTTCTCAGGGACTATTACGACATGGTCGTGGCATTTTCGTACCGCAAGTTCACTTACGACTCAGATAAGTTCCCGGCCCTCTCCGGTCTCGCTCAGCGGATCCATAAGGTCTTGGGGGGCGAGTACCTTGCGGGACTCTGGAGCGCCGATTTCAACCGTGGTCTGCTGTGGTACCGCGAGATGCGTACCTGTGAACACATCTCGAAGTACCGCGCACCTTCATGGTCCTGGGCCGTCACGAACGAGAGGATTTGCTTGAAGAGGGAACCTTTGAAATTGAACGACATAGCCGCTCAGCTGATTGAATACGACGTTGAGCCAACGAACCCGAGCTACCCGCACGGGGAAATCATATCCGGTTATGTCGTGATGAAAGGTCTCACAAAGAGGTTGGTCAGGAGCAACCAGTCGTGCAAGATCTTTGGTTCGCCGCTAAACGTTGGCTCGGCTGACTTTGATGAGCCAGAGAAGGGCCACAGTTGGGATAAAGCCACGCTGCTTCTTCGAATGGAGAACGAAGCGGACGACTATATCTTATCGGCAGATCATATCTATGGCTCTGATCCAGGATCGGAGATTGATCTCGATGCTTGTTCATCGCAAGACTATGTCGCCCTCATAGTCGCGCAATATGATCGCGGCGAAGACAGTCGACATTTCGAGGGAGCGGGCTTGGTCTTGCGTCCTGTGGCTGGACAAGGGGATAATGTATATGAGAGGGTAGGGCACTTCAGCCTTGACACTACCTCGGAATGGATAGAGACGTGGCAAAGCGGCACCCTGAAGCTGATCTGAGATGGTGAAATTACTCAATCCGAAACACCAGCCATACTTAATGGATATACGTAGGATGTGAATATCATTCTGTCAAAGGCAATGTTGTTTACGAAGTATATGGATTACTTAGCCACATCCTTCGCTCGCGAATAGGGTTCACAAATGGAGTAAGCTAAAACCTTGCCTACTAGGTATCTCGTACTGCAGCAGGTAGGTGGTTCAAATCTGTGTACATGTCATAAACGGCTCTTTAGCAAAGAATCTAATGGCATAGCCGCTTCTTATCTCGCTATCATCTTGAGGTGTAGGTAGGAACCATCGCGAATCTCTGCAGGGGGGAGCTGAGGGCAAAGGGACAGAGACCATCAATCAATCATACAATAAATTCGACCAAGAAAAGAAAAGAAAATAGGAACTTATCCACTTGGCTTGGCAATATGAAGCAAGAGCTCTACTGTATCGTTTGGATCGCTATGTACGTCCCTCATTTTTTACCACCACGGTTCCTGCAAGCGGCAGCATATGCAGCTTTCCCATGGAGTCGGCAGGCACAACCTCTTGCTAAGCTTTTTTTTCCAATAGCCCGGTGAACGCCACTTGCCACGTTCGGACTTAAGATAAAAACCTTATCGTAGTCAGAAGTTGAGTAAGGGCTTCCCCGATTGACTCAGTCTTGAAGGAAGAGGGTGGGACCTCGTCAGCCGCGCCATCCCCATTTCCATATCCTTCCACCGCTCAGGCCCTAGACCCTTACTTAGTATTAAATGTCTTGAAGAACCACTTAACTACATCATCCATCAATCACTCAACTCTTCAGACATCAACTCCTCTCCAATTTCAATTTTCCATTAAGACATCCGCCCCGTCCGAAATATCGGTTGATACCGTTTCAGACTCTTAAGATCTCAAAATGTCTGACTGGGATACTGTCACCAAGATCGGCAGCAAGGCGAGGGGCGGTGCTTCCCAGCGCGAGACCGTCCTGCGAGGCAACTCGGCTTTGAACGCCGCCAAGCGCACCGGAGCTTCCATCATCACAGAGAAGAAGTACGCCGTAGGCAATGCTGTATGTTCTACAAAATTTTATCCCTTTCCTTCCGTCCCATTCTAGTGCCGCCGGGATGCAGGGGCCAATATTGGGTGCCACGTGTACCACTTCCTCCTCGGCCATTCCAACAAAAGGAGTAGAGCGATGGATTACTAACATGGGTTTCCACGCAGGCCAAGGGAAGCGGGAGCGGCATCGGCCAGTTCCACACGAAGGTCGATCGGTCGGTGGACATTGTCAAGCCAAAGACGGTCGGCAAGGATGTCGGCGAGGCCATCATGAAGGGGCGACAGGCGTTCCAGCCGACGAAGACGCAGGTCCAGCTGGCGAAGGAGTGCGACATGACGCCGCAGCAGGTGGCGCAGTACGAGTCGGGCAACGCCGCCCCCAACCAAGATCATCTCCGCAAAATGGAGCGGGCCCTGAATATCAACTTGCGCGGCAGCAACATCGGCAGCCCGCGCGAGCCCAAAGGCAAGAAGCCAGAAGCCAAACCCGCCGCCAAATCCGCCGCCAAACCTGCCGCCAAGAAATAAATGAACGGCTACCTACATATATGAAGGGACGAAATGCGGGGGCGGGGACAGCTCTAGGTTGGGAGGCCTGGGGCTGTTTGGGCTAGCATGTACGTTAGGGACTGAATGTGCCCCCTGCACCACGGTTCGCGGATCCTGTCGGCTATGCGATCAGCCGTGTTCGGCAGCGTGGTGATGCGTGGAACTTCCGAAACGATTGAAGAGCATTATATTGGTTCAGGAGCCGGGGATGGCGACTGACGGCGACACGCTCAAATTATCATTCATTATCCATAGAGGCTGGAATAGATCAAAATAGACTGAGGTGCGATCACCAACTCCAAAGAGACTTGGCTGGTGCGCTAGAAACACCCTCTACGGTTTACAAACCAGACACAGCTACACTGATTCCCGAAGCGAAACCTCAGCGTAATTACTACCCTTTTCCATCCCTTACTATTCATGATGTTACTCTTCAGAGCTAAAAACGCGATCGACTAGAGGAGCGCAGCGCTAACGAGTATTTATGATCAGTTCTAGTTCTGATGAATTATGCTTCGAAGCCCCCCCTCCTCCCATTGAGTTATAATAATCCGGTGGTGTGGGCGGAGACGAGCTTGAAGTAAAGGCGCCTTACCATCCAATCTGCGAGGTACGCCCAGTGAATCAATCCCAAAGCACTCACATATAGGACGGGCCCCTTGAAAAAGCGAAATCATGAGGGCATACAGGGTAGGGACGAAAGTTCGCCGCCGTCCGACCCCCGAGTCAAGGCGAACAGACAAGTCAGTCTAAAGTTAGGTAGACATCTTTAGCTCGACGAACTACATCACCACTACGCCATATCAGTTGGTTAGCTCTTCCGCGACGTAGAGTAGGTAGACACCTAAGACATTGGATTGAGCTTTCAACACATTTCCATTTCGTCTCTATTATGAATGTGGTTGCCCAAATGAACCGTACTGCTGTCCAGGGCATCCCATCTGCCGGCGGGCAAACAAACAGTCCGATGTGCCAATCCGGCGCCCGCCAGTAGGTAGGTAGGTATCTTAGAGCGTATGCGCGCATGGATAACATCACGGCGCCTTTCCCAATGCGATGCCAACGTAATGCCATATCCTAGACCGAACAAGCTCCCCCTAACTCCAAACACACAATAAAGTACACGGCCCCCCTCCTTTCCACATGCTACCACTCTACTCCACCTACTCTAGCCCCCTCTCAAAGAGCCCCCTAACCCGCCCCTCGACCTCTGCCCGGCTGAGCTGGCGGTCGACCTCGAGCACGACGTTCTCGCGGCCCCCCAGGACGACGACGCGCACCCACTCGGGCGCCACCTCGGCCGCGAGCAGGCGCACGCAGGCGGCGCCCTCGTCGCGCGACACGGGGCTGCGCAGCGAGTCGCGCAGCCGCTGCAGCAGCGCCGCCATCAGGAACGAGACGCGTCCGCCCAGACCTCCGTGGGCCTCGGAGCGCCCCAGCATCGCGAGCAGCGAGGCGACGTCGGCCGCGCGCTGCAGCGCCGCGCGGCGCTCGAGCTGCTCCGGCGTCAGCGACGCCGTACTAGACCCGCCGGCTGCCTTTTGTAGGGATCTGTACCGGATGCGGTCGAGGAGGCTCATCTTGGTGCCGTCGGGGTTCGTAGTCGTGGGCGTTGCACTGCTGTTGTTTATGTTGTTGTTGTTGGTTTTCTGCGAGATGATGCTGCTGCTGCTGCTCGGCTTCGTCTTCGCCTCCTTTTTGAGCGTCATCCCCTGCTTCAGCTCCTCAAGGCGCTTCTGGCCCTTGGCGAGCATGGGCGAGGCCTTGGCGACGGATTCGCAGAGGGTGATGGGCGCCCTAGGGAGCGCCTTCACGAACGCGGTAGTGTCCGGCTCGCCGCCCTTGGCGGTTCGGTTCTGCTGCGACCACAAGGACGTGAGGTTGGCGCGGAAGAGATCGTTCAGATTCTTCTCGTTCAACGGGCCCGAGCCGTGGGAGGCATCGATCTCGACGCAGATCTTGCCGCGTCCGTAGTCTGACAGGGAGAACAAATTTCCAGCAGTTCCGGACGCGCCGAGGACCCCGATGCAGACGCGGATGTCGGCATCGGTGACCTTCTTCTTCCCCCAGGCCCGCGCCACGTTGGGGCACAGGATGCGCAGGTCCGCGGGGACGTTGGTGCCATTGTGGACGTAGTGCAGGGTCAGCGTCTTCAGGAACGACGAGTGCAGGTCGATGAGGGCGAGCAGGTCGTCGGGCAATTGACCGGGTTTCGTCGCTTTGTTATTGTTGTTGATGTCGGTCTCCTCGTCTGAGCCCGCAATCGACGTGTCTGCGGTGAGCGGCGTCGAGCACCGGGACGGCGAGGACTCTATCCGCAGCCGCTTGAAGAGAGCCCCCGCGTCGACGGTCGACTGCTCCGAGTCGGACACGCTGGGGCTTCTGGCCCGCTTCAGAGGTGCTGGTTGGGGGCGCACCTTCTTGGGAGGACGACCCCGGCCGCGCTTAACTGGCGTAGGCGTCTCTGCCGTCTTCGGGGTAGTGCGAGCGGGAAGGGCCAACTTCCTGGGCCTCTCGTCCGCGGAAGAGTCGCCATCCTCGCTGGTTGCGATTGCCTTGCGCTTTCGTGAGTCCGGGGTGATTGCGTCTAACCTGATACTCTTCCGAGGGGTCCGAGTAGATTCCTTCTTCAGGTCGGTGTCGCTAATGGACTTCGAGACGCGGGTGAAGGAGCTGATGCTCGATGATGTGTGTTGTTGGGGAGCAGCGACCTTGGGTCTGCCTGAGCCGTGTGCCTTCCGGCCCCTTTTCACAGCGGTTGGCATGGTGATTGCAATTAGGCAGGCAATCACTACGATTAATGGTTCCGTGAAGCAGGTACAGTAGGCAAGGTGATTCGCAATGTCCAACTTTCGATCAAGAACAGAGTATTGGGAAAGTGAGACACGGAAATCATGCAATGAATTCAGGAACGACGGATGTTCGATGAAAGAGCGACATTCTAAGTAACTCCTGGCAGTGGAGATGTTTTTCATATCTTTAATGGGGCCCCTAAGGGAAAAGTCGCGATGGGTCGCGTCCACGAAAACGCGTAGGGGACGCGTTTTTGAGCGTCGATGCGCGTAAATGGGATAAATGGGTCCGCATCGCGCTACATTCATGGGCTGCAGGTGCTCGGATCCGGCGGTTTGGAAAACAAGGTACATACCGGAGGTACCGCGCCACACGCCAAGAATGACCGCACCTTGCAGTCGCGTTCCTGGAATTTTGTTTCATGCGCGTGCGCACTCACGAAGGTAAATTTTCCCATTCCGCCACAACTCACTCCCTTTCCAAATCGGGACCATGCTCGCGTGCTCAATGGCCGAAGAGGATCATCGGACCCGGTTTGCCAGATCCAGTTTTGTAAGGCCCTTTAACTTTCACGTTTCTCGTTTTCGAAGCTAGAGCGTTATCCCCAGATCCCCTAGAAAAGTAGATGTCATTCTGCGCGCCCGTCTTAAACGTGTAGTCAGTTTTCCACAAAGAACATTTCTTTTATGAACAAGACAGTCAAGCTTCAGTCACAGCAGAGGTTTCGATCTTCCCAAAAAGATTAATGCTCAATTGCCTGAGTCTCTCGCACCAAACCTTGCCCTTGGCCGGGAATGTAACGTGATGCCTCATAACGCTACACTACCGAAAGAAGGAATGACTTTCGGGGCCAGTGACGAATTCCCTAAATCAATAACACACGCGCCTGTTTCCCGTGGTGCCTCACATATTAAATGAAAACGGTTCTCGCTCCCGAACCTGGGCTAGACCTGGTATCTTGAACCCTGTTTCCCTCCCAGCCATGCCTGATTTTTGCACACCTCAAACTCCGGAACGACCAAATGACCCCGCTACAAATACAGAGAGTCCTTGAAGACCCGAAAATGCCGGCGCCGGCGTTGTAGACCTACGGGCGCTAGGCATTGCGCTTCATCGTTGACTAATGGTCTTCTTCAACGACGGAGACACCGTTGCCAGTGATCCTTGTGGAAGCTCACGGGACTCGGCGGAGGAGGCGCCGGGACATCCCAGTCGTTCTCACGGATCGACCGGACCGGGGTCGTTGAATCATTGCTGGACTCAAGCGTAGCATTGAGGCTCTTGAAGAACTCGTTGGAGGTCATCATATCGCGAGCCTTGGTGGGTGAGATGGGGACAGGAGATAGAATTTGACCGGGCATTTTGATTTTCGGTGCTAGAGCGGAATCAGTATCCTAATTTAAAACAGGGGAGTATATATCAAGTTGTCGCTTGAATATACAGCGGTGGCTTACACTTCCTGTGAGTTGATATGAGGCGAGGTGAGGCGACGCCGAGGGTTGTAGCCGGAGTATATGAGGTTTGGCCCCAGGTGTGGAAAATTGAATGATTGATGATACTCCTCGGCAGCGGGTCTGCAGTGGGAGTGTTTTATCTCTGGCGAGAAGATTGGTGGGTGGTAGGGTGAGCCGAGGATGTGGCAGTCGAGAGGACCGAGGCTGTTGAAATATGTAGGTTTTATGGTATGGAAGTAGAAGTCGCGGAAAGAGCGGTGGGTGTAAGTCACAGTTGCATGCGGGTAGGAGAGACACAGCCACACGGAAACCGACTGCGATCTCACTGAATTATTACAATGAACGTTTTGTGGGTGGCCGGGTTGGTAAGGTGATTCCGAATTGGTTGAGGAAGATAAATGTGAGACGTCTAATGCCGCTTGCCAGTGAATGAATAATGGGAGTAGAATCTCAAATAAGCAGGTGGTGAGTCAGTGTGTGGTTGTTGAATGGATACAACTCGACAACAGTTTGCTTGCTAGAGCAGTGCAGGTACTTAATTCTGAGGATAGAAATCAGTACTGACAGGAGGAAACGGAGGAGAGAGGGTTCCTTTTGTCGCGCTCGCTACGAGGAATTTGCAAGATATTTAAAACCGAGCTGTTAAAAAGGAAGCCCTGACTGACAGACGCTATCCAGATTTCTAATAATAAAGGTGCTTGGAGTATCCAGGCGCCGTCTCAGCGTTACTTGCCTTGCTTATTATATGTACATGTATGTAATAAGATAATGAAGCACCGGGCTTTATTAATGATCAGGCATATGTACATACGTAGGTACCTTCAGGCATACATCCCATCCGTACATGCAATATGTTTCAATAATGTTACGGTACATACTGCATCCATCCATCTCTACATGTGTAATGTAGGCAGGTACTAAAGGTGTGATATCTGGGGAAATTTTAAACACAAACACACGATCCGTATGTTTTAACCCCCATATCCCTGCGGCATTTCCCGCGGAATGGGGTCCTGGAGGCCAAGGCCTGCATGCGAGACCTTGTAGCCTCGAGTTACCTAAAGTTAAGGGGGATCGGGTCTGGGGTAACAGGTCTCCGGCATGCTAATGGAAAGCATTCATATATGTGGTAATGTAGGTAGGTACCTTGGAATGAGGATCTAAGGGCTTAAGTGGGTTCGAAAGCCCGGAAGGCTTAGTATTAGTTCATACCTAGTACGCGGAAAGTATTTCGTGATCCCTACCAGCAGAGTAATAAACTTGCTCTCTCATCATGCATTTCAGTTGTACGGATAAGGAGTTCGGCATGACTGCTAAATTCTCTTATTCTATGTTACCTTCAGACGCTGGGCTGAAGGAAGCTGTAGGCATTCGCTCAGCTCTAGATATATCGGCCCGGTTCCGAAGTTAGGTATTACCAACGTCTTGGGGGCTGTTCCGTGGCTGCAGCACGTTGCAAGCTCACATCCATCCTTAGTTTCCCTGTTGGTCCGTAACCTACAGGAAGATATTCAATAACAGCAACATATACGAAGCACCACGTAGCAGTATTGCTGCCCTTACGCCCGGGATGCGATACCGTCCCAGAACAGGGCTGAAGAGAGTGAAAGGACATAAACATGGCCAAGTGAGCAAAAGAGTGTCAGCTAGCCCCCTCCGTTTGACGATCGAATGTTCATGTGGAATCATCTCACCAGACGAAACAGAATCCTATAGCCTCGGGCTTCATCCATCGTCACCAATGTCACAGTAATAAAATTTTATTTAGGCGGCAGCCCTCTTTCATCACGTTCCCAACCCAACGCCGGTGCGCCAAGGACGTCGTTGATTGGCGCAAGAGTTGCCAGTAAAAGGAGAACCGAAAACTGTCGGCCTCTCATCCCGTCTGTATGGCTGAAATGCTTAACTTACACCGCCATATCATGTTTGATGACTCTTTTAAATAATTGGCGAGCGGTTGCTGTCAAACGAGCGGAGACGGAAGCGAATGGAACCCAGGGCGAGACCAGTGCCAGACTTGTCAGATTAATTGTATCACATATCGGTGATATCTGCCTACCTAGGATACGTTGGGGAATCCGCGCTTTCCCCGTGCCCCATGAAATGCGTGCTGCCAAGTTACATGAAGTGGATCGTTTTCTCTGTGGGGTAGAAATCCCAAAGAAGCCAGAGAAGCCTCGAAACCCCCAGGTGTGGACCTGAGTTTCTAGGTAGCGCTAGCACCCGCCAGTCCCGCCGGGCCCTCGCGTTGCTCCGTCAGCCCGTAACCGGAACCATAACCGTAACCAACTTGTTGTAGGTACAAGTATTACTCGGTTACTGTACTTGGGTTGCTAACATTAATAGGCTTGAAACTCATTAATTCATGAGTATTGCTGTTTGCGGTGCGATTATTCGCATACATTAGCCTCAATGTTGGTATCCTTTCTTCCATTGGTCGATGGGTTAGTTTTGAAGCGGTCACGGTCTGTTCCTATTACCACCTTCAGCCTAAACTTAGAAGGCCTTATATGTAAATACTAACACTAATAGTCATGCAAGTAACATTCCCCTTTTACGATTTCCACCTTTGAGAGGCAGGTAGGCGCTGCTCCTGTTATCAAGCTTCCCAGACGGGATCACGCCAATGGTTACTTATACATAGGTAAGAAGAGTCAGATGCTGTCAGCCATGACTGCTGTTGCCATCATGCCTCAAGCAGTAAAATTGCCTGTTGTCGCACAATTCATTGACAACACTACCAGCCCAACCGCGCGAGGAGATTCCCGTAGGCTCCTACCCAACACCCTTTTTCTCCTTTGACTCTTGTAATCCTTGTGTGAGCATACTATAGTAGGGGCTTCGAGAACAATTCCACCGGGATATGTCCGACACCCTTGCCCCTGTCTATTGCTCAGAACCGCACGAGGATGCAAGGATTTTCGGCTCCTTGGGTGTCGTGCACCACCGCCTTCTCAGCTTCAGGTTTCAAGTGTGCAAAGTCATCCGCCCCAATGATGAGTTGCTCCATATCTCGCCAGTTCGCAACCACCCTTGAATCATCTCGAGCGGCCTGAACCCTTTGCCCGGATATTTCATTCACCAGTCAGAGTGCAACCGTAGTCTTCACCGGCCACAGGCCCGATTAATTAGTATTAATATCGAGTTTCCTGTTGAGGCTATCAAGCAGAGTACGATGCTAACTTGCCGGCAATGCCCTTTGAATTCTTTTTCAGCGCACTATGCGAAGTACCATCAAGACCCCGAGAACCTATGTGGGAACCTTACGGGGGTGGTATCACTTCCCCACGCCGTTATAGCTGATACCACCTAACCTCGTTATCGTACCCGCACGACCGGGGACTTTTGCTTATATTCCCTGTCCAAAACGTGCTCCGCCCCTGAGTTATATCCGTTTTCTGAAAAGCTGCTGCAGGTAAGCGCAGACCGCTGAGCACCTAAGACATGGTTTGCAGTGAGGCTACAGCCCTTCGGTCCCCAGCTGAGACTAGCGTATTCCGCGACAGAAGGCTCCACCGAATACTATCAACATCTTCCGCTTTTAAAAATTATTATTTTTTCCCCTATCGTAGAGCCAGCTTTATTGCGAGTTCTCAGTTAGTGATCGGACTTGGCACTATCCGGCCCTTTATGAATATCCGAGTCATAGTATAGTTTCTCAAATCGCCAAACCTTTCAGCCTTAGGGTAGAAAGCGCTGAGACCACTTATAAAATTCCTTTGGGCCCTTGGGACTCGCCTCGGCCAATTCCTGTTCATTTATTCCGGCGGATATTCGCCATTCTAGCATTGATTAATACGTGCATAGCTCTGCCTGGCTGCTCCGATATCCTGTCAAGTTCGGGCAGAAAGGAAGCGAGCTAACCACTTTTTTGCCAGACCCGAGAAGCCGGTGGGGGAGTTTGTGTAGACTAGGTAGATAACCTCCACAGGGAAGGAAACGCGAGACTTGCGGCTGCAAATGACACGTAAGCTCCCAAGAATCCGCCGTCGAGAGGCCTTCCAAGAGGAAATGCTTGGTTTTTTCCAGGACATCCTGATGAGCCCCGTTACCCCACGCCAAACTCGGCCAAACCCGGGGACAGCGGATTCGGTATCTTCAGCGTTAGCTTCCTAGTCAGGAAGGCGATCAACCCACACACGCGATAACCGATGCGCAGATAACTCAGGAACGGCCCAAAAGAGAACGGCAGAGGCAGCTCTCAACGCACACCATCTCAACGTTTAGGGCTGCTGACAACTCCTGGTGCGATACGGCATTTGTTTCCGGAGGGTACACATAAGCAGGAATCCTTCCGCGGCTACCGCCTCGCGTCTTCAAAGTCTCTGCCTGGTGCCGTCTTTTGGAGACCGTGAATGAGACGAAATAGTCAACACCACTTAGCACTAGATTACCGGCCATCAAGGTCATCCTTCGCTAGTATCGCGGTAGGCCTACTCGACTGAGTTATCTCCCCAGAATAGTTGTAACAGTCAGCACCGGGCCCCATTCCACGCAACGCCAACGAATCAGTGATTTGAGCATCAGTAACAAGCTTATATAGCACCCGCAAACTGAGTCATCAGCTTACCGTGTTAGTTCCCGTAACAAGTCATTCTTAGAGGCACACATCACATCAGCACATATCAGTATTATTCAGTTCTTCCGATTTAAAGTTCAGATTCGGCCCCGGCCCGCCCGCGAGCTACCAGCATTTTGCGTGTTGATCCTTCTACGTATTAACTAGCTAGTCGCGGATCCTCAGCCTTGTGATCGTCGATGCGCCGTAGATCAAGGCTCCGACTTAAAGTATGGTGGGAAGTAGATACAGTTGAAACAATACGGCCGCATTTTAGGCTAGAAGCCTCGCGTTTGGAATAATGGGACGATCCCTTCATGTCCTGCGCTGCATGCAGATGATCCTACCATCGGGTGTCAGACGAGACATGCGGGATGCTGGATAATTCCGGCACAGGAAACTGTATACGCGAGTCGTCTCGACTATCTAGGTAATTAATCTCTCTCATCCTCTCGAAACAACCCCAATTAGGCCAGGGATGAGCTGAGTCGGTACATATCCCGTCACCTTGGATATCGGTGTGGCCATAACGTCAGCGGTGCTTCCTCAATAGGGGCCTACATGGGGGCGAGTTTCATGACGTGCGGCCTATAGCTCTGGGCTTGGCTGCGTGACGGTCTCATCGGGTTGTATTATGCATGCTAATGTGCCTCCCCATTCGACCTTGCTCTATCTGATAAGGGCCAAATGTAACTACGTATAAGTGTAGAAAGTAAGGGGTGAGGCGTCTTACACAGGTCGTTCTGGCTCGACAGCTTATCTACTCTTGTCATCATTCATCTCGTAAGCGACCACCTCTGAAGGTCGGCAACCAACACGACCTTTACCTCCAGCAACGACTCTTCGCTCGCTAGCGGATTATTAAGGAGATAACGGAGAACACGTCAATTCCAAGTAGGTAACACTCTCAGCGTCTCATGTTGGGAGATAGGGGACAGTGCGAAATCGGCGAGGATAGGATCCGACGAGAACAGCAGATGTCCGTCAGCACTCTGGGCCGAGGCTGGTAACAAGCATTTCCCGGCTCTGGGGAGGGCGACGGAGTTCGCTCGGCATCGTCTTCTATCTGATTCTAGATTGGTAATAAGGCTGTACCCTGGAATCTGACGGAGGAAGGTGTCAAGTGTGATCAAGTAATCCCCCCACCACAGCTCGGGTAAGAAACCGTCGTCGTGGAGTCGCGAAACCAACTAAGCGCGGGACGGGGTATCACAACCGGGTCATCCGAAGTCGTAGACGGAGGTCGCCTCTGCTGTGTCACCCCACGCAACAACCCCCCCCTGGTGCGACCCCGGATTTTGGTTTCCCCACGCCGCGGAATCTCAGTTCTTGTTACGTATGCGTGTATGCGCGTACGCATCCAGTTACGTATGCTGGCTTTACCACCCACGGGGCGAGGAGATCCGGATTTAGAGCGGAGGAGAGCGGTGACTCCGCTGCCCGGACGACAAGTAGCAAATCCTTGATAGTTCGGGTGCTCCATCAGTTCGGTTTAGGCGTCATGCGAGCTTTGGAGCCGCGGAGGTCCAGAGAGATGAATTGATGCTTGTTAGCTGACGCCATGCGATGCCCGGGTGTCTATTTTCAGGAGACGAGCATTTCCGTGTGTCGTTCTGGTGGCATCTGGGGAAAACTGGCTTTGCTGTGAAGTGGCGGCTTAATATAGGGGCTGGAACCTCAACGATGACAAGCTTCTCTTCTAAAGCTAACAGCTGAGTAGGCACCCTTGCTCTCAAGATTCGTAGGCCACCAAGACAAAGAATTCAGGCTAGAGGGATAAATGGCTTTGCTAAACCTTCCTATCACGGAACTTCTTTTGACTCCCTGCCTCTGACCAGTCCCGACGACTGGCCACGAGAGGGAGTGTAGAGATCCCGACTTAAGCGCTGTAGAAGTCGAAGAAGGTCCATGAGACCTCGAGCTCACCCTCGAGATGCACAATAACGGAGAGATACACCCCCCTTACTTAACATGGCTGGTTGTAACCCCTGTTAAAGCTTCATCGACGGCAAAAGGAGATGTGAACCTAGGCTTACTATAATCACCAGCTGCCACCAAAATGCCAGCTTGAGAACCATTAGGAGCTACTGGCGAATGCTGGTATATCACGTCCGGTTCTGTAAGTCTGGTTATAATGTTTCAAGCGTGAACACTTCCACTAACCGTGGCCCTAAAGAGCCATGCCCAGCGTCAGAGCTACCACTGCGCAGCAGGTCAAATCGATCAGTCGGAATGAGTCAACAGAGAGCCATCGAGGCTATCATAGATACAGGGCCCTGCAAGAATACAGTGTTGTGTAAGGGGTCCGCGGCTCGGCGCATGATTATAGATGTTATGTTAGAAGTGATGTGGTGTCGCCGGATGACCGAGGATGCTGTTCGTTGACCCTAACTGGCAGATACCTTGATGTTGAGTTGGTCATAGTCCCAGGTTGCTGCATCGAGACATTCAACTGTGCAGTTTTAAAGCTGCAACTTGTTATATCCCATCGTCAACTTTTTTGGCCCCTTTGCTTAACCTCCCCAACATACATCGCTTCACCTCTGCGATTTTTCGCCAATGGTCCGCCCACTGTGCTCTTGGTATCCGGCGCTTGTCTCTTCTACTGTCCAAACGGTCGTAGAGCGGTTGCGGCATTGCAGCTGCCCTGGTTCACCTTGCGGAACTGGATAAGTCGCTTCTGCTAGCGTCATCGCCGGGCTCAGCTTTCGAACTGCCGAGGAGCTGGGGAGCGTAGCGTCTGGCGATAGACTCGTAAGACGGGATAGACGCCGCGAGGATTCCGATGTTGATCCCGATGACGGGATCAGTACATCGCGTCCGTGCTCACCAAGGTGGCATCCTCGGACTTGGACATCTGCGGGATGAAGGGGGTTCGGATGATCGAAAACACACGAGCGCTGAGTTAGTTCAGATCATTCTGTATCCCAGGGGACAGCGACGCGCCTTCTCAGTCTGGTGGCGGCCACTTACAAGATGTCCAGGAACAGAACGACGGCCAAGCCGATCTCCTACGGACGGGGATCTTGGAGCCTGGTAACGAGTCGCAGGGGAGGCTGTACGTCAGGACATCCGTGAGGATGATGACTGCCGCGTTGGCCAGGTAGAATACGTTCGTGTCCACAATCTCTTGTCCTGGGCCTGCATGCCGAATCGTAGGCGGATGGAATCGGAGTGCTCTAGAAGGTGTAACCCAGCATGTTGCCGCCGGCTTGACATCAGGTTCGACGGATTGCTTTAAGGAAGGAAATCGGAGAAGTCACTTATCTGGTGATCCGCTCGGTATATGGAGCTCCTACGTTGCTCCAGGCGTCGAAACTGGCTCAGCTTATCTTTCAGGTTCGCAATAAACAGATACCAAGTGCGGGCGTTGACAATCAGTGAGCTTTCGTCATGTTTGGACCAGGCCTGCTCTTCTTAGGAGTAATAGGCGCAGTTTCCCCCGGGCATCAGATCTCACTCCCGCTTCACAGGCTCAATATACACCACGCCGCGGTATCCTCTACATTGCCTTTTAAAAGTCGTATGAGCTTAACACAGCTCCCAGAATATTAGGTTTGCTGATAAAAACCAGGACTCGAGGAGGGGGTATTCTTCAGTGTTGGCAACAATCACCATTATCTTTTATTCCCAGCCCGCTATCTTGTGTTATTGCCGTTCGCTAAGCCGTCAACGGCAAACCTCTAGGGCACCCCTTGTTACCGAATCTATAACGAGCACCGTACATCCACTGTCAGACTATGTCCAGCCCGACATCGCGTCCGAGATGTCGGTCTAGGTAATTCAAGTTAGATTTAGCCAAGAGCTTTGATGAAGCTCTAAGACTGATATATATACGAATCATTCAGGTACACTAATCGGTCAATTGAATCCGTGCGCTCCGACAACCCCACCCCAAACTGCGACCTATATTCGTAACCATTATTACCTTCTTTACCTAATAACATAACAACCACACCATGGATTTGGCTGAGGCTGGTCGCATTTTTACGGCCGATCGTCGGCCTAACCAGGAATTCAGTCCGGAAGCCCGGGCCTTTATAATTGGCGCTGTAATAGGGGGTGCAACCCAAACCCAGGTGGCCGAAGCGATGGGAACGGAACGTCAGCGAGTCGGAAAACAACTTCAACGCTTTATAACTTACAGAACGGTCCATAACTTGCCACGGGGACATCGTCAACGGGCTATTCAAGGTCGCCTAGCCCTACATCTCCATCAACTAGGCCGTCGCTATCCTCGGGATCCGTACCGCGAGCTC